>CM059556.1:27198795-27617766 GCA_030386875.1 Morinoia aosen
GATTGCTTTTCGTCATGTCAGGGATGATAAGTTTTGCTGTAGCAGTGCAGCTGGCAGCTAAAGTTTCCATGTCGAACCGCCTTTTGTTTTGTCTTGCTAGTGACGGAGGAATGTTCGTTTCCGCTTTACAGTTTCGATGCAGAATATTTGAAAATCGAGTTCCGTGTGAGGTTAGGGTTATGGTTAGGGGAGGTTACGTTGAGTCGAGTTCCAATTATTCGATTGCTTAGCGTGTGTCAGTTTGTAACGATCTGATGACATCCATCGGATGGAATCTACGTTTAGTATTGGTGTTGGGATCTATGTTTAGTACTGGTAGTACAATCTATGTTTGGTATTGGTGGTACAATCTCTGTTTGGTATTAGAATCTTTGTTTGGTATTACAACCTATGTTTAATGTTGGTGTTGTAATCTATGTTTAGCAGTGAACAGTTTGATGAAACGTCGGATTATGTCGCACTCAACGCACGTTCGCCTGAAGCTATTGAGCTGTCCGCAATCACAACACTCTTCGTTATCAATGATAACTTATCTTTCTCTTTTTATTTCTATTTTCTGATACGTTTGAAAGAAGCACACAAGGTTCATGTTATGTTAAAACCTTTACGAAGCATTTATTTCAATACACATGTGTTTTTATCATGCGTTCTCTGTGTAGAAGCGATATTTTTCGAATCTCCAGAATAGCGTTTGAGTGCAGATATAATAATAGTTATATTAGGATTAGAAAGATTGTCACAGAGTTTTTTTTAGGGGAATTGTCAATTCCAAGTATAACTGCAGAAGTTTTCTTATGGAAATTGCTATAAGTTAAAAAAGAACGCTTTCATCTTAGATTTTTGTGATGATGAGTAATTGAGTAATGGAGGCGAAGAAAAGGTCCAAGGACAGATCCTTGAGGAACCCCGAGCCAATTCACATCTACCGCATGTAGTGTTTGTAATAACTGTCCATCATAACTTTTACATCAATATTTAACACGTTTCCTGCGAATGCACCGACCGGTGGTCACTAAGAGGATTTTCATAATGCTGTTAACTGACTTGCAGTCACTATTACTCAATTTTCATAAATACTTCTTAAAAGCTAAATGAAGGCGCGGACCTTGTTTTCTATTTTCAAAATTAATAACTATAATTGCGTTTCTTCAATTGAATATTGAATTTCCGTCTAACCTATCGCAGTTACCGTGTTTAGTCGTGGAAATTGAGTTTTCAGATCAACTGCAACTTATACGTATGATATTCCCCAGTCAAGCTTGCTCCGTATCGGAATGATATGAAAGTACTGCGTCTTTTTTATGGGATGAAATGTGGTAGTGAACCCCGTATGTTGATATGTGGGGAAGAATCATGCTGGTTGGGTTTCATATATAGAATAAAGCCCTTCCCTCACACAACCACCAATCACCCAGTCTAACTTTTTCGCCGCCTGCGTGCCTTTTTTTCACCGCTTCAACGATTTAATTGCTTAATTCGCGTAGGCGGCGAAAACATGCATGCAGGCAGCGAAAATGTTAGACTGGGTACCGTTTTCAGTTTGAACCCGCGTGCTCCGTCACAGTACCCGTGTACATTGTTCGTTGTCCGCAAACGCTTTGCTGTTGACGCGCGCTGTGTCATATCAATGAGTGATCATATATTTTATTCTGGGTATGGACTTGTGCTGCAAGTGTCTCGTTAACTGCACGCAGCTGCCTGCAACGCACCAGTTACCTGTTTAACTGCACGCAGCTGCCTGCAACGCACCAGTTACCTGTTTAACTGCACGCAGCTGCCTGCAACGCACCAGTTACCTGTTTAACTGCACGCAGCTGCCTGCTACACCCAGTTACCTCGTTAACTGCGTACAACGCCCTAGTTACCTTCACTGCCTGCAACATGCCAGTTACCCTCAGGTTTACTAACACTCGAGCGAGAACATTTCCATTTGTTTGCTTGACTCGGAATTTTTGAATCCCTTGACCCCATCCTCTTCAAGTTGTGACTTCTTGTCTCTAAACAGTGAAAACTGCTCCTTAAACTGTGCCAACTGGTCCCTAAGCGGTGTCAACTGGTCCCTAAGCGGTGTCAACTGGTCCCTAAGCGGTGTCAACTGGTCCCTAAGCGGTGTCAACTGGTCCCTAAGCGGTGTCAACTGGTCCCTAAGCGGTGTCAACTGGTCCCTAAGCGGTGTCAACTGGTCCCTAAGCGGTGTCAACTGGTCCCTAAGCGGTGTCAACTGGTCCCTAAGCGGTGTCAACTGGTCCCTAAGCGGTGTCAACTGGTCCCTAAGCGGTGTCAACTGGTCCCTAAGCGGTGTCAACTGGTCCCTAAGCGGTGTCAAATGGTCCCTAAGCGGTGTCAAATGGTCCCTAAGCGGTGTCAACTGGTCTCAAAGCAGTGTCAACTGGTCCCTAAGCGGTGTCAACTGGTTCCTAAGCGGTGTCAAATGGCCTCTAAGCGGTGTCAACTGGGCCCTAAGCGGTGTCAACTGGTCCCTAAGCGGTGTCAACTGGTCCCTAAGCGGTGTCAACTGGTCCCTAAGCGGTGTCAACTGGTCCTTAAGCGGTGTCAACTGGTCCCTAAGCGGTGTCAACTGGTCCCTAAGCGGTGTCAACTGGTCCCTAAGCGGTGTCAACTGGTCCCTAAGCGGTGTCAACTGGTCCCTAAGCGGTGTCAACTGGTCCCTAAGCGGTGTCAACTGGTCCCTAAGCGGTGTCAACTTGTCCCTAAGCGGTGTCAAATGGTCCCTAAGCGGTGTCAAATGGTCCCTAAGCGGTGTCAACTGGTCCCTAAGCGGTGTCAAATGGTCCCTAAGCTGTGTCAAATGCTTCCTAAGCTGTGTCAAATGCTTCCTAAACGGTGTCAACTGGTTCCTAAGCGGTGTCAACTTGTCCCTAAGCGGTGTCAACTGGTCCCTAAGCGGTGTCAACTTGTCCCTAAGCGGTGTCAACTGGTCCCTAAGCGGTGTCAACTTGTCCCTAAGCGGTGTCAAATGGTCCCTAAGCGGTGTCAAATGGTCCCTAAGCGGTGTCAACTGGTCCCTAAGCGGTGTCAAATGGTCCCTAAGCGGTGTCAACTGGTCCCTAAGCGGTGTCAAATGGTCCCTAAGCGGTGTCAAATGGTCCCTAAGCGGTGTCAAATGGTCCCTAAGCGGTGTCAACTTGTCCCTAAGCGGTGTCAACTTGTCCCTAAGCTGTGTCAACTTGTCCCTAAGCTGTGTCAACTTGTCCCTAAGCTGTGTCAACTTGTCCCTAAGCTGTGTCAACTTGTCCCTAAGCTGTGTCAAATGCTTCCTAAGCTGTGTCAAATGCTTCCTAAGCGGTGTCAACTGGTTCCTAAGCGGTGTCAACTTGTCCCTAAGCTGTGTCAACTTGTCCCTAAGCTGTGTCAACTTGTCCCTAAGCTGTGTCAACTTGTCCCTAAGCTGTGTCAACTTGTCCCTAAGCTGTGTCAAATGGTCCCTAAGCTGTGTCAAATGGTCCCTAAGCTGTGTCAAATGGTCCCTAAGCTGTGTCAAATGCTTCCTAAGCGGTGTCAAATGCTTCCTAAGCGGTGTCAACTGGTCCCTAAGCTGTGTCAACTGGTCCCTAAACTGTGGGAAGTTCGGTAGGCAGGCCTCTAAACTGTTAGATAAGTTTCTGGGAACGATCACCTCAGAGCGGACGCTCGTGTGAACTGACTCGGCTGTAAACGTTAGATGTGAGAGCTCACTTGTGCTTTGATGGCTACCGGAGTCTCGGAAGTTGATCTAACTCTCTGTTTCTTTTCAACCTTTTCAACTTTGCGACATGGTTCAAAGTTCTTCATGTGTTGAAGTAAGTAGAAATTTGCTCAATATTTTTTGAAAAACTACAACTTTTTCGACGTTCTCCCGACGTTTTTGGAAAACATCAGCATTCTCCCAACATTCTCTCGACAATTTTAAAATTTTTGAAGAACATTCTCAACATTCTCTCGACGTTTTTGAAGAAAAACATTCTCAACATTCTCTCGACGTTTTTGAAGAAAAACATTCTCAACTTTCTCTCGACGTTTTTGAAAAAGAACATTCTCAACATTCTCTCGACGTTTTTGAAGAAAAACATTCTCAACATTCTCTCGACGTTTTTGAAGCAAAACATTCTCAACATTCTCTCGACGTTTTTGAAGAAAAACATTCTCAACATTCTCTCGACGTTTTTGAAGAAGAAAATTCTCAACATTCTCTCAACGTTTTTGAAGCAAAACATTCTCAACATTCTCTCGACGTTTTTGAAGAAAAACATTCTCAACTTTCTCTCGACGTTTTTGAAAAAGAACATTCTCAACATTCTCTCGACGTTTTTGAAGAAAAACATTCTCAACATTCTCTCGACGTTTTTGAAGAAAAACATTCTCAACTTTCTCTCGACGTTTTTGAAAAAGAACATTCTCAACATTCTCTCGACGTTTTTGAAGAAAAACATTCTCAACATTCTCTCGACGTTTTTGAAGAAAAACATTCTCAACATTCTCTCGACGTTTTTTGAAGAAGAAAATTCTCAACATTCTCTCGACGTTTTTGAAGAAAAACATTCTCAACATTCTCTCGACGTTTTTGAAGCAAAACATTCTCAACTTTCTCTCGACGTTTTTGAAGAAAAACATTCTCAACATTCTCTCGACGTTTTTTGAAGAAGAACATTCTCAACATTCTCTCGACGTTTTTGAAGCAAAACATTCTCAACATTCTCTCGACGTTTTTGAAGAAAAACATTCTCAACATTCTCTCGACGTTTTTTGAAGAAGAAAATTCTCAACATTCTCTCGACGTTTTTGAAGAAAAACATTCTCAACATTCTCTCGACGTTTTTGAAGAAAAACATTCTCAACTTTCTCTCGACGTTTTTGAAAAAGAACATTCTCAACATTCTCTCGACGTTTTTGAAGAAAAACATTCTCAACATTCTCTCGACGTTTTTGAAGCAAAACATTCTCAACATTCTCTCGACGTTTTTGAAGAAAAACATTCTCAACATTCTCTCGACGTTTTTGAAGAAGAACATTCTCAACATTCTCTCAACGTTTTTGAAGAAAAACATTCACAACATTCTCTCGACGTTTTTGAAGAAAAACATTCACAACATTCTCTCGACGTTTTTGAAGAAAAACATTCTCAACATTCTCTCGACGTTTTTGAAGCAAAACATTCTCAACATTCTCTCGACGTTTTTGAAGAAAAACATTCACAACATTCTCTCGACGTTTTTGAAGAAAAACATTCTCAACATTCTCTCGACGTTTTTGAAAAGCAACAACATTCTCTTTAAATTTTTGAGAGAAAAATGTTGAGTGAATTCTTGCTCACTTCAACACGTGAAGAACTTGAACACGCTGTATGTTGTGATAACCACACAACTGATGCATCAGGTGTTGAGATGCGCAGGTTTCTAGGCATGTATCCAATACTCAATTGAAATTGTATGAGGCCACGATCCAGTTCTTGTTTGCTTTTTTCAACATTGTCTCCTACAATTCACTTTACATTTGAGTCGAATGTTGAGTGGGTGGTGCAATGACCTACGATGTTGACTCAAACATGTCTTATTCTGATAGATGTTGTCACCTGAACTCCACATCGCCATCAGCTGAACACAATATCGCGACCAGCTGCACACAACATCGCCACCAGCTGCACACAACATCGCCACCAGCTGACCACAACATCGCCACCAGCTGACCACAACATCGCCACCAGCTGACCACAACATCGCCACCAGCTGACCACAACATCGCCACCAGCTGACCACAACATCGCCACCAGCTGACCACAACATCGCCACCAGCTGACCACAACATCGCCACCAGCTGACCACAACATCGCCACCAGCTGACCACAACATCGCCACCAGCTGACCACAACATCGCCACCAGCTGACCACAACATCACCACCAGCTGACCACATCGCCACCAGCTGACCACAACATCACCACCAGCTGACCACAACATCACCACCAGCTGAACACAACATCGCCACTAGCTGCACACAACATCGCCACCAGCTGCACATAACATCACCACCGGCTGCACACAACATCACCACCAGCTGACCACAACATCACCACCAGCTGACCACAACATCACCACCAGCTGACCACAACATCACCACCAGCTGACCACAACATCACCACCAGCTGACCACAACATCACCACCAGCTGCACACAACATCACCACCAGCTGCACACAACATCACCACCAGCTGCACACAACATCGCCACCAGCTGCACACAACATCGCCACCAGCTGCACACAACATCGCCACCAGCTGCACACAACATCACCACCAGCTGACCACAACATCACCACCAGCTGACCACAACATCACCACCAGCTGCACACAACATCACCACCAGCTGCACACAACATCGCCACCAGCTGCACACAACATCACCACCAGCTGACCACAACATCACCACCAGCTGACCACAACATCACCACCAGCTGACCACAACATCACCACCAGCTGACCACAACATCACCACCAGCTGCACACAACATCACCACCAGCTGCACACAACATCACCACCAGCTGCACACAACATCACCACCAGCTGCACACAACATCGCCACCAGCTGCACACAACATCGCCACCAGCTGCACACAACATCACCACCAGCTGACCACAACATCACCACCAGCTGACCACAACATCACCACCAGCTGCACACAACATCACCACCAGCTGCACACAACATCGCCACCAGCTGCACACAACATCACCACCAGCTGACCACAACATCACCACCAGCTGAACACAACATCGCCACCAGCTGCACACAACATCGCCACCAGCTGCACACAACATCACCACCAGCTGCACACAACATCACCACCAGCTGCACACAACATCACCACCAGCTGCACACAACATCACCACCAGCTGAACACAACATCACCACCAGCTGCACACAACATCGCCACCAGCTGCACACAACATCGCCACCAGCTGCACACAACATCGCCACCAGCTGCACACATCACCACCAGCTGCACACAACATCACCACCAGCTGCACACAACATCACCACCAGCTGAACACAACATCACCACCAGCTGAACACAACATCACCACCAGCTGCACACAACATCACCACCAGCTGAACACAACATCACCACCAGCTGAACACAACATCGCCACCAGCTGCACACAACATCACCACCAGCTGCACACAACATCACCACCAGCTGACCACAACATCACCACCAGCTGCACACAACATCGCCACCAGCTGCACACAACATCACCACCAGCTGACCACAACATCGCCACCAGCTGAACACAACATCGCCACCAGCTGAACACAACATCACCACCAGCTGACCACAACATCACCACCAGCTGAACACAACATCGCCACCAGCTGACCACAATATCGCCACCAGCTGAACATAACATTACCTGCAACATCGCCCAACATCCTGCATGTCACAGCCCTGGCCTGACGGTACTTACAACCGTACATTTCGGTGTGCTTGGAACAAATTATTTACACAGAGACTTAATTATTTATCTTGAGACCGAGATATTCCGGTAGAAGTAAATACTTCGCTCTAAATTTGAGTTATTTACAAGGTTGAGCAGCCATGCGCGGGCGCTCTCACCTCCAAAATTTACACTGGGTGTAAACTCACCCGAGCTTTGTAAAATGGTCCCCCACTCCCTCAACCCTCCCCCCCCACTTCCCCCACTTCCCCCCTCTTCCTCCTTCTCCTCTAAATATAACTCACCTGTCCCAATAACCCCCCTTGTCCCAATCCCCCCCCACACACACACCCCTCACGTTCTGGGTGTGTAGGTGATAGCGTGTAGCTCTCTTCACAGATCAAAACGCTCGTCCAATCTTTGATACGACGAATCAAATCTTTCCAATCACATCCGATCTTTGATGCGTCCAATCCTTGATGTACACTGCACCTTTTGTCCCTTGAAATTAATTAAATGAAAAAGTCACCAGAATCTCGGCTGTTTGTTGTGTGCTGCGGAGGTATTTATGTATGTTGAGGTTTTAAAATGTACAAGACACTGGCAGTGCTACTGTTATTGTTGTGATTCCTTAGAGGTTCTCAGCTGTGATTTTAAGTTATTTACTGCCTAGTTTTGCTGAGTTATTAATTCCCTACGCAGGACGATGCTCCAAGCTACCGACTTCCGTTGTGGTCATGTTTCTTTCTGTTAATATTGCCAGAAATGGGGGGAAAATGTGTGAGGGCCCGAGATGAGAGTTAGGTAGGCCTTCTTTTTGTTTAAATAAATGTTTTTGTTATGTTAAGGACCACCTTTTTTCGGTTCACTGCTGTTCTGTTTTGCAGCACCTACTACTTTCTCATTCAACTTTTATCTTGTTTCATGAACTTCTTCCTCAACTTACTGTTTCTATGCCTTTTCTGTATAGATTCTCCATTCTCTTATCCCCATGCTAAATTGTGCCTTCTTCCTTCCCCTCTTCGATACGCTCTTTTTTAACGGTTAGGGAGGCTTAAACTAACTTATTATCTAAAATAATCTCTGCCGGGAATGATGTGCTCTTTTCATAGCCTCCATGTTCTTAAACTTTTAATGGTGGAATTTTCCGTCCACTTTTAAAAATAGCGTCAATTGTATTAAATTTATTGTTGAATTTGTTCCCTAGTGTGATACTTGGAGTCCACTGCCGAGTGGCAGCTCCTTCCTCATCCTTGTGTCGGTCACTACCTCATGCCAGAGTAAGTCTGATGATGATGGTTGTGATGACGGTAATTTGAGTAGAAAAATGTTGATGTTGAAGGGTTGAATGTTTTGTTTGATGTTGACACATTTTCCTCAGGACATACACTTGCTTGCAAAACATCGATGTCAGTGGAGACTATAATGAACTGCAGAAGTGCGTAATGAAAATCAACCTCACATGATTGCGCGCTAGTAATTGTTAATGTGGGTGCGCACTGTTCAACATTCCAGTTGATTTTTATTTGTTTTATTTGTATTTTTTTATTTTTTGTTTTTTTATATTATTTTCATCTAATTATTGCCTATCTTCAAATTTTCCTTTTGCTATTCACCTTTTTCCTTCCTTTCTCTAGCTCCCCGGATGCCATTTACCTCATGAATGACCTGGCGATAAATGGCATCATTAAGGCCATTAATTAATGACCTCATTAAGATCATTACGATGAATTGAGCCCCACTGATAAGCCGCCCTTCTTGACGACGGTGGCCGCCGATTATGACCATTATATGACCATTAATCAGCCTATAATGGTCCTCATGACCATTATTTCGGCCATCTTTCAGCCGCAACACGAGGCTTATGTGCCGGCTGATCTCCTCACACTCGGCCTTCGCAAATCTGGCGAACGTCAATTGTAACGTCTATTGTAACGTCGATAGTAACGTCAATTGTAACGTCAATTGTAACGTCTATTGTAACGTCTATTGTAACGTCTATTGTAACGTCTATTGTAACGTCTATTGTAACGTCGATTGTAACGTCGATTGTAACGTCGATTGTAACGTCAATTGTAACGTCAATTGTAACGTCAATTGTAACGTCAATTGTAACGTCAATTGTAACGTCGATTGTAACGTTGATTGTAACGTCAATTGTAACGTCGATTGTAACGTTGATTGCAACGTCAATTGTAACGTCGATTGTAACGTCGATTGTAACGTCAATTGTAACGTCAATTGTAGCGTCAATTGTAGCGTCAATTGTAACGTCAATTTTAACGTCAATTGTAACGTCAATTTTAACGTCAATTGTAACGTTGGTTGCCCCGTCAATTGCTCCGTCAATTGCTCCGTCAATTGCCCCGTCAACTGCCCCGTCAACTGCCCCGTCAACTGCCCCGTCAACTGCCCCGTCAACTGCCCCGTCAACTGCCCCGTCAACTGCCCCGTCAACTGCCCCGTCAACTGCCCCGTCAACTGCCCCGTCAACTGCCCCGTCAACTGCCCCGTCAACTGCCCCGTCAACTGCCCCGTCAACTGCCCCGTCAACTGCCCCGTCAACTGCCCCGTCAACTGCCCCGTCAACTGCCCCGTCAACTGCCCCGTCAACTGCCCCGTCAACTGCCCCGTCAACTGCCCCGTCAACTGCCCCGTCAACTGCCCCGTCAACTGCCCCGTCAACTGCCCCGTCAATTGCCCCGTCAATTGCCCCGTCAATTGCCCCGTCAATTGCCCCGTCAATTGCCCCGTCAATTGCCCCGTCAATTGCCCCGTCAATTGCCCCGTCAATTGCCCCGTCAATTGCCCCGTCAATTGCCCCGTCAATTGCCCCGTCAATTGCCCCGTCAATTGCCCCGTCAATTGCCCCGTCAATTGCCCCGTCGATCGCAAGTCAAACATCTCCACAAAAACGGCTCCCGATGCCCAAACTCCGGGTATATTAACTTGGGCAAATATGTTCCTATGTTTAAGTGAGCTCATTTCTTGAGTTTATTGCACAAAAAGTGACCTGTGCACATGGGGTGTGAGGAGGCGCACCGTCTTGCTGAATATGAGAACACGGCGTCCTTATCTCCATAATTTTTATGTCCTTGGACTGTTGCCTTAATTTGGAATGGCAGCTTTTTATTTGTCGAATATTAGTTATTCAGAAGATTGGTTATTGAGATTAGTTATTGAGAAGGTTGGGTAATATTCTTGCTTTTGGTGTTAATTCCATGGCTTGATGGGTGGTTAGAAATCTGTGTGACAGGACCTCTGGTCAGACGTGACTGAACTAGTGCCTGACAAGACTTGCCACTTGACATGCAAACGAGACAACATCTGTCAATTGCCAGCCCGTCTGTTGTGACAAAGTTGACAGGAGCAGCACATGTTGACAGGGTTGACAGGCTTTGCCTGTTGACGCGCTTGTATGCGTGTCAATTTTATAGATACGCGTAGAATGCGCGAGTTTCAAACCCGCTTCGGAAGTTGGTTTAAGCAGGCGGGATTACAAATCAGGAGAGAATGGGGGACAAGCGGAGGAAGGGTTTTTGGTTTCCTGCGGCGGCACTCATGTCTGGGGGGTAAACGTTGATAATAAAAGGTAAATATGGAGTTGAATGAATGTAAATATGACCCTAAATGGTAATAAATGAGTTCAAATATGAAGATTTATAACATATGAGAGTAATTGCGCCAGTGAATGAAGCTAAATGCGTGTGAATGACATGGTGAATGGCGGTGAACACAACGGTGAACGCACGCTCTCAGGGAAAAAATGTGAAGTCCCGATGTGAGGTTTAATAACTCACTGACAGTTAATAGTGAGCCGAGCCTCGGAAATTTCTAATTAAATCTTTGTAAGATGCCTTTTTCTTATCTTTTGCTGTTGTTCTTCTCAGCAGGCAAATATGTTATGAGCTTCCATCAGTTTATTCGTTCATGCTTTTGGCATTGAAATAATTTATTTTCCCTCTTCCCTTTAGAGGGAAATGATTTTTCCTCTTTTGAGTTAACAAAACCTGATCCACCTGACATGACAGCTGCATTGTATCAAAGTGTTCCTCTGCCCTCGTATTGGGCACATGTGCGCCAGTCGGTAATTTACTCACTCACGTACCGGTATACATGAATGACATTTTATGTTTGTTTCGTGATCTGTTTAAAAAATGGTTGTTATCATACGAGGAGAAATGTTGCCGTGTAATTGCATTTTCATATTTCTTAGGAAGGGTGAAAATGTATTCGAGCAGTAAAGTCGATTCCCCAATTCTGCTACTTACAACCTGACCAAACCAACCGTTTACAACCGCAGAAATGCGGGGATGGGGTTAGTTAATCTTGGTGAAATTCTGTATTGCTCGTGAAATTTACCCATTTTTGTAACTTGATGCATTTTTTTTGCGTCGAGTTCAGTTTGTTAGCTATTTTCCACTCGTCTTGAAAAAATTTTAAGAAAGCTTTCATAATTAACTGTATGTGTGGTGTGCAGGTACATTTCTATAGTTTGTTATACCTGTACAATGCAGGTACGGTGCTATGGTTAATATGAGGTCTCCCTGATTACGCAGGCATCTCTCCCTAGCTGCTGCAGCGCCTGCACCAACGACGCAAACACACGCTCGTTGTGCACAAGCACACAATAGTGCACACAAGCACACAACGTCTGCACACAATCACACAACGTCTGCACACAAACACACAACGGCTGCACACAAGCACACAACGGCTGCACACAAGCTCACAACGGCTGCATACAAGCACACAATGGTGCACACAAGCACACAATGGTGCACACAAGCACACAACGGCTGCACACAAGCACACAACGTCTGCACACAAGCACACAACGTCTGCACACAAGCACACAACGTCTGCACACAAGCACACAACGGCTGCACACAAGCACACAACGGCTGCACACAAGCACACAACGGCTGCACACAAGCACACAACGGCTGCACCCAAGCACACAATGGTGCACACAAGCACACAACGTCTGCACACAAGCACACAACGTCTGCACACAAGCACACAACCGCTGCACACAAGCACACAACGGCTGCACACAAGCACACAACGGCTGCACACAAGCACACAACGGCTGCACACAAGCACACAACGGCTGCACCCAAGCACACAATGGTGCACACAAGCACACAACGTCTGCACACAAGCACACAACGGCTGCACACAAGCACAAAACGGCTGCACTCAAGCACACAATGGTGCACACAAGCACACAATGGTGCACACAAGCACACAACGGCTGCACACAAGCACACAACGGCTGCACACAAGCACACAACGGCTGCACCCAAGCACACAATGGTGCACACAAGCACACAACGTCTGCACACAAGCACACAACGGCTGCACACAAGCACAAAACGGCTGCACTCAAGCACACAACGGCTGCACACAAGCACACAACGGCTGCACACAAGCACACAACGGCTGCACACAAGCACATAACGGCTGCACACAAGCACACAACGGCTGCACACAAGCACACAACGGCTGCACACAAGCATACAACCGCTGCACACAAGCACACAATGGACACAGACACAAGCACACAACGGACACAGGCACAAGCATGACGCAGCACCATGGCTGCCCCAAAAACCGGTTGCGGTTCACAACGCCGGCCGGTTGCGGTGTAGTTCGTTGTGTCTGGTTGCTGGGTTATGGTGGAGTGTATGGTGAAGGGTATGATGGAGGGTATGGTGGAGGGTATGGTGGAGGGTATGGTGGAGGGTATGGTGGAGGGTATGGTGGAGGGTATGGTGGAGGGTATGGTGGAGGGTATGGTGGAGGGTACGGTGGAGGGTACGGTGGAGGGTACGGTGGAGGGTACGGTGGAGGGTACGGTGGAGGGTACGGTGGAGGGTACGATGGAGGGTATGGTGGAGGGTATGGTGGAGGGTACGGTGGAGGGTATGGTGGAGAGCATGGTGGAGAGCATGGTGGAGGGTATGGTGGAGGGTATGGTGAAATATTTAAAATATTAAGTTAAACGTCGAAGCGAAAACACTATATGTACTGATGGAGCTTAAATTTATTTTACCGCGATTCTGGTCGTCTATCACCGAATCTGAGAGATGGTGACGTTGGCTTAATGCGACCGAGTCTGCTGTGGATGTAAATTATTTCCTCCACTGTCTGTAGTTTTCCCAATTTTTGCCGCCATGTGCCGAAGCTATACTTGGGCGGCTAAAATCATAGATGCCCTTGCGAAAAAGTTAGTGCTTTCCAAGAGTGAATTTTCCATTACCGTACCCTTACGCTGTGTGCTGAGCATCAAAATATGTTTACATTTGATTTGGTGAAAAATGTTCAAGTTAATTGCGGGAAAAATAATCATGCAGCGTAGTCAACCCGGCGGTCGAACTTGCGCTGCCCGCAGCACCGCTTTCCTACATAGTTCAACACTTTAGAAGTTTATTATTCAACTGAAGTTTAGAGTATATTGTAATAAGCAATGTTGAAAATAGCAAACATGAACTGGACCGCGCCTTCATTTAGCTTTGAATAAGTATTTATGAAAATTGAGTTTGTGACTGCTGGTCGGTGAGCTGCAGTGTGAAAATTCCCTCCGTGTACCACCGGTGGCGCACGTCGCAGTCAAAGTGTTTAAGCGAGGCAAACTTACCAGAGCGAGTCGGATGATTGACAGTTCTATTAATGTTGGCACGCAGGCTCATTTCTGTGTGTAAAATGTTTGTAAAAAATGATTTGGTCTTAATTGAGTGGCGTTTGGTTAGGCCGCCCTGTGTGGGGTGTGAATTGTGTCCAGACACGCCGTGTGGTGTGTCCAGACAAAAAGAATGGTGTCTCATAACTACAACTATGTTCATAGAAATGAACAGCACCAAGGAAGAGGAAACAAGGTAGGTCCAAACAAGTCTTTTTTTCGTTGACGGTGTGGTTTTGCTGACGTCACGGCAACGAACCAATAGCAGCGCTCAAATTGCATCTGGTAGCACTGCTACCCACAAATCTGGCTCCACTATTGGCCCAACGACATGGCGTTTTGGTGACGTCATGAAGTTTATTTGAAATGAAGCTGTTCTATTGGCTAGCGAACAAGAGGTGTATTTGCTCGCATAGAAATGACCCAACTTTGTTTCTATACCGTACACATCACTCTGCCCTATTTACGCGTGCAACGAAGTTATAATGGATACTTGGGTATCTACGATACTGATGTATATTTAGTTTTGATTTCAGTTACACCATCCCGCTGTAACTTTATCTACAGTAACCTAGAGTCATTTCTATGGGGGAAAATACACCTCCTCTTCTTCAGTTAATCAATAGAGCGGCTTCATTTTAAACTAACTCTATGATGTCACCATTGCGACATGTCCTTAGGCCGATAATGGTGCCAGATTTGGGGCTAGCAGTGCTGACATATGCAATATGAGCCTTGCTCTTGGTTCGTTGGCGTGACGTCAGCATTGCCACACGGTCGACGAAAAAGACTGGTTTGACCCTACCTTGTTTCTTCTACCGTGACGCCACTGCGCACTGTTCTAGAGGTTCTTTCTCAGCCTTCTACTTGAGTTATCGTGAACACAAAGACTCTGAGATCGTCGACTGACGCATGAAGGCTTGTCTGATTCATGAAGAAAACCCTTTTACTGAAGGCACACTCATTGACAAATATCTAAGGCGCTATTTTTCTGCAAAAATTCTTAAATAAAGGGGTTTTTCTGGCTCCATTTGCTAGGTGTATGCGTGTTTGCTATGCTCATACTGACTGAATTTTTTTTAAATATTGGGAATATGGAGAATAAGGCCGGAAGAAAAAACTTCAAATTGACTTGAAAGAAACAAATCTCGAGAATGATAAGAATATGGGAGAATAAGGCCAGAGAAAGGCTTCAAATTGACTTGAAATAAAAAGAATATTGAGAATATGGCTGGACGATAAGGATGAATAAGGCAAAGAAGAAAAGACCAATCTGGTATCCCTGTGCAGAGGAGAGAGGCTCCCGAATATAACGCGCGCCCTTATCTGCTCCATCTATTGATTGCTCCACCTGGAGCACAATGGTGGAGCGCGGTGCAGATAACGCTCTCCATTTAGAACGCGGACAGCAGATTTTTTTTCAGGGCTGTTGTCAGGCTGTGTTGTGTGAGGGTAGGTTGTGTGGGGAGGTTGTTTTTAGGTTAATACTTGTACGACTGATCAGCTTCAGGACACAACTGGCGGTATTTTGAGTATCTAGGATACAAGCTCATTGAGGTGAATACTTGTACGACTGATCAGCTTCAGGACACAACTGGCGGTATTTTGAGTATCTAGGATACAAGCTCATTGAGGTAAATACTTGTACGACTGATCAGCTTCAGGGCACAACTGGCAGTATTTTGAGTATCTAGGAGACAAGCTCATTGAGGTAAATACTTGTACGACTGATCAGCTTCAGGGCACAGCAGGCGGTATTTTGAGTATCTAGGATACAAGCTCATTGAGGTAAATACTTGTACGACTGATCAGCTTCAGGGCACAATTGGCAGTTACTTATAGAATTTTTGCAAATACTTGTCATTAATCGCTCAAAATATGAGTTTATTTTCGATCTTCGATTCACCTTATTATCCCCTCAGGGGGATACAACTATTGTATCTATGGGAATTAGCGCTCCCAGGGGAACAATGTGAGGGCCTGAGCTAAAGGTTAGGTAGGCTTCCTTTTTGTTGTAATAAAATAGGTTTTTGTTTTGTTACGGACCATCTTTTTTTAGGTTCACTGCTGTCCTGTTTTTCAGCACCTACTACTTTCTTCTTCAACTTTTTTCTTGTTTCATGGACTTCTTTCCTAGCTTACTGTTTCTGTGCACTTTGTGCATAGATTCCGCGTTCCCTCAACTCCATACTAAATGGTGCTTTCCTCTTTCCTCTCTTGGAACATCTTTGCCGTGGTTAAGGGAGGCTAAAACTTTCTTATATAATAATAATTCACCTTATTGTTTTCTCGCTCAAAATATGAGTTTATTTTCGATCTTCGATTCACCTTATTATTGTCTTCAAAACTAAATTTAAACGTTTTCATCTTTCCGACTCATTTTATGCCTTGATTCTTGAACCCAACACACAGGTGCTAGACTTCCCTCCAGCCCCTCTTGTTGGGGGGTATTCAGTTGGGGGGGGGGGGGAGTAAGAAGAAGCATGCAGCAGTCATCTGACCTCTCAAACAGGGCCCAGCGCACGACTTTCGACTCCATTGATGACTTATTGACGGTGTTGCTGCCTACCTCTGTTCTGCTCATCCCCCTCCTCCCCATCTTGTTCTTCCTCCCCTCCCATTCTTCCCCCACCCCTCCACTCCTTGTGCCACTTCCCCATCCGTCCACACACATTCTCATGAATACTTTTTGCTATTTACCCTCTGTCTTACCCTCTGATATAAAGGTACCCTCAACTACACAACCTCTTCTACATACCCTCTGCTACATACCCTCTGCTACATACCCTCTGCTACATACCCTCTGCTACATGCCCTCTGCTACATACCCTCTGCTACATACCCTCTGCTACATACCCTCTGCTACATACCCTCTGCTACATACCCTCTGCTACATACCCTCTGCTACATACCCTCTGCTACATACCCTCTGCTACATACCCTCTGCGACATACCCTCAGCTACATACCCTCAGCTACATACCCTCAGCTACACAACCTCTGCTACAGACCCTCTGCTACATACCCTCTGCTACATACCCTCTGCTAAATACCCTCTGCTACATACCCTCTGATACATACCCTCTGCTACATACCCTCAGCTACACACCCTCAGCTACACACCCTCTGCTACACACCCTCAGCTACACACCCTCTGCTACATACCCTCTGCTACATACCCTCTGCTACATACCCTCAGCTACATACCCTCAGCTACATACCCTCAGCTACATACCCTCAGCTACATACCCTCAGCTACATACCCTCTGCTACATACCCTCTGCTACGTACCCTCTGCTACGTACCCTCTGCTACGTACCCTCTGCTACGTACCCTCTGCTACGTACCCTCTGCTACGTACCCTCTGCTACGTACCCTCTGCTACGTACCCTCTGCTACGTACCCTCTGCTACGTACCCTCTGCTACGTACCCTCTGCTACGTACCCTCTGCTACGTACCCTCTGCTACGTACCCTCTGCTACGTACCCTCTGCTACGTACCCTCTGCTACGTACCCTCTGCTACGTACCCTCTGCCACATACCCTCTGTTACATACCCTCTGCTACATACCCTCTGCTACATACCCTCTGCTACATACCCTCTGCTACATACCCTCTGCTACATACCCTCTGCTACATACCCTCTGCTACATACCCTCTGCTACATACCCTCTGCTACATACCCTCTGCTACATACCCTCTGCTACATACCCTCTGCTACATACCCTCTGCTACATACCCTCTGCTACATACCCTCTGCTACATACCCTCTGCTACACCCCCTCTGCTACATACCCTCTGCTACATACCCTCTGCTACATACCCTCTGCTACATACCCTCTGCTACATACCCTCTGCTACATACCCTCTGCTACATACCCTCTGCTACATACCCTCTGCTACATACCCTCTGCTACATACCCTCTGCTACATACCCTCTGCTACATACCCTCTGCTACATACCCTCTGCTACATACCCTCTGCTACGTACCCTCTGCTACGTACCCTCTGCTACGTACCCTCTGCTACATACCCTCTGCTACATACCCTCAGCTACACACCCTCTGCTACATACCCTCTGCCACATACCCCCTGCTACATACCCTCTGCTGCATACCCTCTGCTACATACCCTCTGCTACATACCCTCTGCTACATACCCTCTGCTACATACCCTCTGCTACATACCCTCTGCTACATAGCCTCAGCTACATACCCTCTGCTACATACCCTCTGCTACATACCCTTTGCTACATACCCTCTGCTACATAATCTCTGCTACATACCCTCAGCTACATACCCTCTGCTATATACCCTCTGCTATATACCCTCTGCTACATACCCTCAGCTACATACCCTCTGCTACATACCTTCTGCTACATACCCACAGCTACATACCCTCTGCTACATACCCTCAGCTACATACCCTCAGCTACATACCCTCAGCTACACACCCTCAGCTACATACCCTCTGCTACATACCCTCAGCTACATACCCTCTGCTACATACCCTCAGCTACATATCCTCTGCTACATAACTTCTGCTACATACCTTCTGCTACATACCTCCAGCTACATACCCTCAGCTACATACCCTCTGCTACATACCCTCTGCTACATACCCTCTGCTTCATACCCTCTGCTACATACCCTCTGCTACATACCCTTTGCTACATACCCTCTGCTACATACCCTCTGCTACATACCCTCTGCTACATACCCTCAGCTACATACCCTCAGCTACATACCCTCTGCTACATACCCTCTGTTAAATACCCTCTGCTACATACCCTCTGCTACATACCCTCTGCTGCATACCCTCTGCTGCATACCCTCTGCTGCATACCCTCTGCTGCATACCCTCTGCTACATACCCTCTGCTACATACCCTCTGCTACATACCTTCTGCTACATACCCTCTGCTACATACCCTCTGCTACATACCCTTTGCTACATACCCTCTGCTACATACCCTCTGCTACATACCCTCTGCTACATACCCTCTGCTACATACCCTCTGCTACATACCCTCTGCTACATACCCTCTGATTCATACCCTCTGATTCATACCCTCTGCTCTATACCCTCTGCTCCATACCCTCTGCTCCATACCCTCTGCTAAATACCCTCTGCTTCATACCCTGGGATATGTACCCTGGGATATGTACCCTGGGATATGTACCCTCTGATGTGTACCCTCTGATATGTACCCTCTGATATGTACCCTCTGATATGTACCCTCTTATATTTACCCTCTTATATTTACCCTCTTATATTTACCCTCTTATATTTACCCTCTTATATTTACCCTCTTATATTTACCCTCTGATATGTATCCTCAGTCTATACACCCTCAAGTTTACCCGCTGCAGTGACCAGAGCCCTCAACACTGTCGGTGTTTACTATCACCGCCTCCCTCGGGTGTGAGGGTGGGGAGGCTGCAGGCAGTGGGGAGGTGAGGGAAGAGAGGGCATTTTTAAAATAAAATAAATATATTATTAATAAACCATACGAATTGACATTGAATATCTGAGATATATTCATCCTCATAGATGGGGAATGGTGAGGGAATGAGGGAATATATTCACACTATTTCATCAGCCGTAACTATTACTGTGACAGTATGGAGTACCAATTACGTGCACACGGAGTTATTAATAAGTACCCGTATGGTTCGCCGGGGCCACATCTCCTTATCTGAAGTATGAAGAGATAATGCCTATCTCCAGCGTCCTTTCTGTCATGGGCTGTCCAGCCTTCGCTGCCCGTCAGATATGACGGCATTTGACGTGTTCTACAGACCACCTCACTTAATTGGGTTAGGGATCAATATTACTGTACAATAAAATGCCAGTGTTCTTCATTAATGTTTTTATTTATTAATATATTTTTTGTTCATAATTTCTTCCATGGTATTACAATGGGAATCTCATTGGTCCGTCCCTCTGTGACGCTCATAAGGATGCTCAATGACCGTATCTGTGATACTAATGACCGTATCTGTGATGCTAATGGCCATGTCTGTGATACTAATGACCGTATCTGTGACACTAATGACCGTATCTGTGATACGAGTTTCACCAGTGCACAAGTACAAGAATATTTTAATCGCGGGTACTATTAGGATGGATGTATTTGTTCGGTATCTGCATCTTCAAAATTTGTCTAAAGAAAATATCGAATCCCTTCATTTTTGACAGGTTGTGTACACTAGCATTGCATAATTACCCACAATAACCTAAAATTTATTTATTATTTTGTGTGTAGGTACAACCGTTGGATCCATGGGACTTAAATCCCCCTTGCCCTCCCTTTTCTCTCACCCCCTGGGCTTAAAGCCCCCTTCACTCTCCCTTTTTCCCTCATCCCCCTGGCCCTCACCCCCTGGAATTAAATTCCCCCTAGCCTTCCTTTTCCCCTCACCCCCGAGGTTTAAATCCTCCCTCACTCTCCCCCTCCTCCTAGAATGTATCACCGTGTGCGGGCACTGTTTCATGCCACACGCTCACACACGCACATGTGTGCGTTATAGGACCTGTGCACACGGTGTGTGCCAAAAGCGCTGTCACCGACCGTACTTTTTGTGTTGTTCTTGTTTGTGTTGTGCTTGTTTTGCGACCGCAACTTTGTCTCTTGCTTTTGACTCGCTCATTCATCTGGCTTGTGCGTTAATATTCCCGGCGTTACTATTGATTAAAGACTGGTTCTCGTCCAATTTATCTCAGGGGGAATATGTGAGGTCCCGAGCTCAACGTAAGGTAGGTTTTTTTTTTGTTGAAATAGAATTGTATTTTTTTTTGTTTCTTTATCGACTATCTTTTTTTCGATTCACTGTTGTTCCGTTCATCAGCATCTACTACTTTTTTTTCTAGCACTCATCTTGTTTCATAATCTTCTTTGAATCTTATTGCTTCTACGTGCAGGGTGTGAAAACACACCTTGTGTATAGATTCCCCGTTCCCTGAACTCTGTGTACTAAATGGTTCCTCCCTCACTCTTCTCTCCGGAACACCTTTTTTAGCAGTTAAGGAAATAAGCTTGATCTAATTTGTCTATTATTTATAATCTATTATAAAGAAATGCTTCCTATTGACGTTCCGCGGGTGTTGTTTGGTCTCGGAAAGTCATATTCTAGACCACGTCTTTTGGCGCATTGAAGATGTCAGGTTTTATTGGTCGTAATATGTATTGTAACGTGTAGGTGTGTGTGTGTGTAGGTGTGTGTAGGTGTGTTGTAGGTGTGTTGTAGGTGTGTGTGTATATGTGTGTGTTGTGTGTGTAGGTGTGTGTAGGTGTGTTTAGGTGTATCTAGGTGTGTGTAGGTGTGTGTAGGTGTGTCTAGGTGTGTGTAGGTGTGTTTATGCGTGTGTAGGTGTGGGTAGGTGTGTTTATGCGTGTATAGGTGTGTGTAGGCGTGTGTAGGTGTGCGTAGGCGTGTGTAGGTGTGTGTATGCGTGTGTATGTGTGTGTAGGTGTGTGTATGTGTGCGTGCATGTGCCCTCACATCTGTGCTGTGATGGCTGATGTCCGGAAATTTTACGTGTTGCTGTAACTTGCGGACGAAGTTTTGTAATTTGTAAGGAAATATCGAATCTTGGCAAAAATTTTCACATGCCTTCCGAATTTCACGAATTTTTAAATTTTTATCACGTTCCGGTAAGGCCTATCCAATATAGGCCGTACCGAATCGTGACAAAAAATTTCGCTGACCATGGGGAAGCTTGTAATTTTATACAGGCTTGCCGAAATATGCCAAATTTTTATCATAGGCCTTTAGAAAAATTAAAACCACTTAAGGTATTTTCCTCTGCAATATTTCTGCATCGTGATTTATTTTTTCCCTGTTTCATGACTTAATTCTGAAGCGGTGAGATCGTGGATGCCCTGGGGCGGTCACGAGTCGAATTTAATGGGGCAGAATTGTTGGGATTTTCAAGTCAGCACAGCCGGGCATCAAAGTTCTCATGTTAACTTGGCTACCTTACGTACTTTTTACCTTCCTAAACGTGTTTTTTTAATCTACATGGAAGCGTTTTTTAAAAAAATTCCTGCAGATCCAGACTTGTTTTCCTTAGTTTTATTGAGCTTTTAATTTAAACGAAATTTTGAAGTCCTTGATTATATTTAAAGTTGAACATATTAAGCGAATAAAAAACGTCCGCATGTAACCTTGAGCATATTTTTTAAGGAAGACGTACTCGAGCAGAGGAGACATTGAGACTCGTGACTTAATTCAATGCGTCGTTTGGTTGTCTTCCTTCAAATGTATTGGAAATGTGAAGTATTTAGTGTGATAGTGAGAAGATGGTGTATTGAAGATGTGAGGGGAATCTTTGTTCCCCCAACCCTCACTCCCTCCCCTTCCTCCCCTCTCCCCCTCTCTCTCTCTCTCCCTCTCTCTCTCTCCCTCTCCCTCTCTCTCACTCTCACTCGTCCTTTCTCTCATTGTTCTTTCTCCTCCTCCTCACCCTCTTCCTCTCCCCTCTCCCTCCACCCTCTCCCTCTCCCTCCACCCTCTCCCCTCTCCCTCCACCCTCTCCCTTCTTCCACCCTCTCTCTTTCCCCCTGTCTTCCCTCTCCCCTCTCTCCTCCTTTCCTTTTCGCTCTCTCTCTCTCCCCTCCCTAAATTACAACCCCCGTGTATTTCATGATGTACACGTGTACGTCCCCGTACGTGTACGCGTGTGAACTTGTGTCTCGTCAAGGTTAATCGCCTGAGCAGCTCGTGTGCGTGTTGGGGGCACGCACGCGCACACAGACGCGCGTGTGCGTGGCTGTGTGCGCTTTTCATTTCAGCGAGACTGCGGGAGAGGGGAAGAGGGGAAGAGGGGAAGAGGGTAGGGGGAGGGAAGGGGTAGGGGGATTAAGGAGAGGGGGGCTGTGGAGGGGAGGAAAGAGGGTGGGAAGAGGGGGAGGAAGGGGGATTAAGGGGAGGGGGGGCTGTGGCGGGGAGGGCTTATGGCCTGTGAAGAGCACTTATCACCCACTACGCACATTCAACACTAGCTGGGAACAAATACATGTATTCCTAGCTCCCAAATCTGGCGTCCATTGAAGTCATCAATTGTTTTTTCTAAATAATTTGGGAATGACTTTGTTGACGTTTCTCCAATTGAAGCAACGAGCGTTGCATTCTAGCCTGGATGTTGTACAAACTTGGCCAAATTTTATTAAGAAGCATAACCTGAAATTTGTTTTTGACTTCCGAGTCTCTCATTGTATTACCGTGTGTTTAATTGTGTGTTCATCGTGTTGTGTTGCGCCTGTATTGTGTCTTCTGTGGGGCTGCTTCTGTGCAGCCACCGACGTACGTGCTGTATGTTGCAGCCCCATACACATTGTATGATGCTGTGTCATGCGAAATTGGGAGAATGTTGTGTAACATGTGTGACTGTTCGTCTCCGCACAACGCAATCAACACAGTCTACACATTCTACACAGTCTACACAGTCTACACAGTCTACACAGTCTACACAGCACGTCACACTTATATTTAAAATTTAAATTTCGCTAATATTCCCTTTATTTCTCCGAGTCTCGCATCGTTTCTTAATATGAAATGCAAGGCGGAAATAACTGTATTTGTGTATGGTCATTCTGTTAACGAAATTAGCAAATTCTGAATGAATAAATGTGATGAAACAAAACAAAACAAAACTTGGTAAATGAAAACTTCAACACACAACACAAAACTTCAATATACGTAAGAAAACTACAACACACACAACAAAACTACAACACACAACACAAAACTACAACAAACAAAACAAAACTACAACACACAACACAAAACTACAACACACAACACAAAACTACAACACACAACACAAAACTACAGCACACAAAACAAAACTACAGCACACAAAACAAAACTACAACAAACAAAAAACTACAACAAACAAAACAAAACTACAACACACAACACAAAACTACAACACACAACACAAAACTACAGCACACAACACAAAACTACTACACACAAAACAAAACTACAACACACAAAACAAAACTACAACACACAACACAAAACTACAACACACAACACAAAACTACAACACACAACACAAACCTACAACACACAACACAAAAGTACAACACAAAACTACAACACACAAAACACAACAACACACAACACAAAACTACAACACACAACACAAAACTACAACACACAACACAAAACTACAACACACAACACAAAACTACAACACACAACACAAAAGTACAACACACAACACAAAACTACAACACACAACACAAAACTACAACCCACAACACAAAACTACAACACACAACAACACACAACAAAACTACAACACACAAAACAAAACTACAACACACAAAACAAAACTACAACACACAACACAAAACTACAACACACAACAACAGACAAAACAAAACTACAACACACAACAACAGACAAAACAAAACTACAACACACAACAACACACAAAACAAAACTACAACCCACAACACAAAACTACAACACACAAAACAAAACTTCAATACTCAAAACAAAACTACAACACACAAAACAAAACTACAACACACAAAACAAAACTACAACACACAACACAAAACTAAAACACACAACAACACACAACACAAAACTACAACACACAACACAAAACTACAACACACAACAACAGACAAAACAAAACTACAACACACAAAACAAAACTACAACACACAAATCAAAACTACAACACACAACACAAAACTACAACACACAACAACAGACAAAACAAAACTACAACACACAACAACACACAAAACAAAACTACAACCCACAACACAAAACTACAACACACAACAACACACAAAACAATACTACAACCCACAACACAAAACTACAACACACAAAACAAAACTTCAATACTCAAAACAAAACTACAACACACAAAACAAAACTACAACACACAAAACAAAACTACAACACACAAAACAAAACTACAACACACAACACAAAACTACAACACACAACACAAAACTACAGCACACAACACGAAACTACAATACACAAAACAAAACTACAACACACAAAACAAAACTACAACCCACAACACAAAACTACAACACACAACACAAAACTACAACACACAAAACAAACTACAACACACAACAACACACAAAACAAAACTGCAACCCACAACACAAAACTACAACACACAACAACACACAAAACAAAACTACAACCCACAACACAAAACTACAACACACAAAACAAAACTACAACACACAAAACAAAACTACAATACACAAAACAAAACTACAACACACAAAACAAAACTACAACACACAAAACAAAACTACAACACACAAAACAAAACTACAATACACAAAACAAAACTACAACACACAAAACAAAACTACAACACAAAAAACAAAACTACAACACAAAAAACAAAACTACAACACACAAAACAAAACTACAACACACAAAACAAAACTACAACACACAAAACAAAACTACAACACACAAAACAAAACTACAACACACAAAACAAAACTACAACACACAACACAAAACTACAACACACAACAACAGACAAAACAAAACTACAACACAAATGCTTGCGTCAGTTCACACAAGAAATCTCCCGATCCACTGGAGAAATCAGCCCGGCAGCTTCCCAATATGTCTCGTATGTTCAATAAATAATAAACCTAACTTCTTCCCCAATATTCTCCTCTCCTCCCCCCGCCTCCTCAGCCTCTAATCGAGGCGGCGAGGCAGGATCGCTAAAGGATGCGCGTTTTTGTGCGCTTTCGAACGTCGCAATTTATGTGTCGTTGAAGTCAAATTTTATACACGTAGAAAATTTGCTAGCGCGCTCCTGCATCTCATGCGCAGCGCAGGCCCATTTTAGGCCGTGAAGAGGCTGGAACTTGTAAGACTTTTGTTTTGTTTTTACATTGTACGTTGGAGTTTGTGAAAGATTTTTTGCTTTTTCCATTGTATTTTCGAGTGTCTGAGGGACTTTGTGAAGGACTTTTGTGTTTTTTGTATTGTACTTTCGGGTTTATGGACAATTTTTTTTGTTGTGTCTTTGTAGTTTGTGAATTTTTTTGTATTGAACTTTGGAGTTTGTGAGAGCGACTCACTGGAGGCTTGTGTAAGGGTGGTGCTGCTGTGTTATCGCGCTGATCAGGAGGCGTTATGATCAACTTGTCTCTTCTTCGCTTTTTTATTGCAGATTTACTGTTGGTGCGGCCAACTTAAGATGGAGTCGAGAAAATCAGATGAGCGTGTTTGGTCTTAATCATGGTTTTTTACCTGAACTTAGGTTTGGTAATTTACTGTTTTTACCCGAACAAAGGCTTGGTCATTTACCTTTTTTACTTGAATAAAAGTTTGGTAATTTGCCTTTGTACCTGAACTGAGGTTTGGTCATTTAGCTTTTTTACCTGAATAAAAGTTTGTTAATTTACTTTTTTACCTGAACATGGGCTTGGTCGTTTACCTTTTTACCTCAACAGAGGTTTCATGATTTACTTTTTTTCCTGAACGGAGGTTTGGTCGTTCACACTTTTTTACCTGAACAAAGGTTAGGCTATTTACCTTAACGAGCTCGTATCTTAGATACCTGCAAGTATATGTGTCATAAACGCGTATACTAGATACTTGAAAAAGTATTTACCACAGTGGGCGTGTAACCTAAATACTCGAATGCACCAATCGCATCTCTATAATTTTGCACTGTAGATGCACAAAAGTATTTATCTTAATGCACGCGTGGTACCGATTTGCATCAAGATGAGCGAATTGCGTTCGTACCATAAATGTATAGTAGATGTACCTGGTTGGTGTAAAGTGGTGTCCTATTTAAAATCTTGGGTAAAAAAAAATTGGCCAATAACGATGGAAATATTCATTCATGAACTTACTCTCCATTGCTTTCAGTGACCTCATACCACGTTTCAATAAGATTATAAATGCATCGCTTTTAAAACTCTATATGTTTAGCTTCAAAATACAAATTCAGTTCTTTTTCAACCTCTCCTCTTGTTAACTTAAGTTCAATTATAGTTCTCGGAACAAATGGAAATCAGAAGCAGGTTGTACGGGCCCCGTCTGACTGTCTTGTAATTTCTCTGGAGGTAACAACAAGATTCTCGGACACAATAACATTAAACTGATCGGAGTCAACTGTTCTTGTACGACTTTTTTTGGCTCATCTTTTAAAGTGAAATCACCGCTTCGAAAACGAGGAAACCATCTCCTGCAACTTCTTTCATTCGCTGCATCATCCCTATCAGTGTTCTGAATATACATTGCAGTTAGCACTTACATTAATATTTGTATGGAACTCGGACAGCAGAACATTTCTTATGTGATCTTTATATGGGATAAACATGGAGGCCAATTTTTATGCAAAATGTGAACGTAACAGAGGTGATCTGAAAGCAAATATTTTAGTTTAGTCTCAGATATATATTACTAGTATATCAGAACGTAAATAATTGTCCAATCTGATTTTAAACATCCGTTTTAGAGATCAAACATTACTTTCGAACCAACCTGATATTTATTTTAAGTACCCAGCGTTGTATCAGAAGGTGATTAATCACCAAGTTGGTAGGTAGGATACCATAAGTTTTCAAGATACCAGAAGGTATTCTCCTTTTCAAGATACCAGAAGGTATTCTCCTTTTCAAGATACCAGAAGGTACTCTCCTTTTCAAGATACCAGAAGGTACTCTCCTTTTCATGATACCAGAAGGTACTCTCCTTTTCAAGATACCAGAAGGTACTCTCCTTTTCAAGATACCAGAAGGTACTCTCCTTTTCAAGATACCAGAAGGTACTCTCCTTTTCAAGATACCAGAAGGTACTCTCCTTTTCAAGATACCAGAAGGTACTCTCCTTTTCAAGATACCAGAAGGTACTCTCCTTTTCAAGATACCAGAAGGTACTCTCCTTTTCAAGATACCAGAAGGTACTCTCCTTTTCATGATAGCAGAAGGTACTCTCCTTTTCAAGATACCAGAAGGTATTCTCCTTTTCATGATACCAGAAGGTACTCTCCTTTTCATGATACCAGAAGGTACTCTCCTTTTCATGATAGCAGAAGGTACTCTCCTTTTCATGATAGCAGAAGGTACTCTCCTTTTCAAGATACCAGAAGGTACTCTCCTTTTCATGATACCAGAAGGTACTCTCCTTTTCATGATACCAGAAGGTACTCTCCTTTTCAAGATACCAGAAGGTACTCTCCTTTTCAAGATACCAGAAGGTACTCTCCTTTTCATGATACCAGAAGGTACTCTCCTTTTCAAGATACCAGAAGGCACTCTCCTTTTCAAGATACCAGAAGGTACTCTCCTTTTCAAGATACCAGAAGGTACTCTCCTTTTCAAGATACCAGAAGGTACTCTCCTTTTCAAGATACCAGAAGGTACTCTCCTTTTCAAGATACCAGAAGGTACTCTCCTTTTCAAGATACCAGAAGGCACTCTCCTTTTCAAGATACCAGAAGGTACTCTCCTTTTCAAGATACCAGAAGGTACTCTCCTTTTCAAGATACCAGAAGGTACTCTCCTTTTCAAGATACCAGAAGGTACTCTCCTTTTCAAGATACCAGAAGGTACTCTCCTTTTCAAGATATCAGAAGGTACTCTCCTTTTCAAGATACCAGAAGGTACTCTCCTTTTCATGATAGCAGAAGGTACTCTCCTTTTCAAGATACCAGAAGGTACTCTCCTTTTCATGATAGCAGAAGGTACTCTCCTTTTCAAGATACCAGAAGGTATTCTCCTTTTCAAGATACCAGAAGGTATTCTCCTTTTCATGATACCAGAAGGTACTCTCCTTTCATGATACCAGAAGGTACTCTCCTTTTCAAGACACAGAAGGTACTCTCCTTTTCAAGATACCAGAAGGTACTCTCCTTTTCATGATACCAGAAGGTACTCTCCTTTTCAAGATACCAGAAGGTACTCTCCTTTTCATGATAGCAGAAGGTACTCTCCTTTTCAAGATACCAGAAGGTATTCTCCTTTTCAAGATACCAGAAGGTACTCTCCTTTTCATGATAGCAGAAGGTACTCTCCTTTTCAAGATACCAGAAGGTACTCTCCTTTCATGATACCAGAAGGTACTCTCCTTTCATGATACCAGAAGGTACTCTCCTTTTCATGATACCAGAAGGTACTCTCCTTTCATGATACCAGAAGGTACTCTCCTTTTCAAGACACAGAAGGTACTCTCCTTTTCAAGATACCAGAAGGTACTCTCCTTTTCATGATACCAGAAGGTACTCTCCTTTTCAAGATACCAGAAGGTACTCTCCTTTTCATGATAGCAGAAGGTACTCTCCTTTTCAAGATACCAGAAGGTACTCTCCTTTTCATGATAGCAGAAGGTACTCTCCTTTTCAAGATACCAGAAGGTATTCTCCTTTTCAAGATACCAGAAGGTATTCTCCTTTTCATGATACCAGAAGGTACTCTCCTTTCATGATACCAGAAGGTACTCTCCTTTTCAAGACACAGAAGGTACTCTCCTTTTCAAGATACCAGAAGGTACTCTCCTTTTCATGATACCAGAAGGTACTCTCCTTTTCAAGATACCAGAAGGTACTCTCCTTTTCATGATAGCAGAAGGTACTCTCCTTTTCAAGATACCAGAAGGTACTCTCCTTTTCAAGATACCAGAAGGTACTCTCCTTTTCAAGATACCAGAAGGTACTCTCCTTTTCAAGATACCAGAAGGTACTCTCCTTTTCATGATAGCAGAAGGTACTCTCCTTTTCAAGATACCAGAAGGTACTCTCCTTTTCATGATAGCAGAAGGTACTCTCCTTTTCAAGATACCAGAAGGTATTCTCCTTTTCAAGATACCAGAAGGTATTCTCCTTTTCATGATACCAGAAGGTACTCTCCTTTCATGATACCAGAAGGTACTCTCCTTTTCAAGACACAGAAGGTACTCTCCTTTTCAAGATACCAGAAGGTACTCTCCTTTTCATGATAGCAGAAGGTACTCTCCTTTTCAAGATACCAGAAGGTACTCTCCTTTTCATGATAGCAGAAGGTACTCTCCTTTTCAAGATACCAGAAGGTATTCTCCTTTTCAAGATACCAGAAGGTATTCTCCTTTTCATGATACCAGAAGGTACTCTCCTTTCATGATACCAGAAGGTACTCTCCTTTTCAAGATACCAGAAGGTACTCTCCTTTTCAAGATACCAGAAGGTACTCTCCTTTTCATGATACCAGAAGGTACTCTCCTTTTCAAGATACCAGAAGGCACTCTCCTTTTCAAGATACCAGAAGGTACTCTCCTTTTCAAGATACCAGAAGGTACTCTCCTTTTCAAGATACCAGAAGGTACTCTCCTTTTCAAGATACCAGAAGGTACTCTCCTTTTCAAGATACCAGAAGGTACTCTCCTTTTCAAGATACCAGAAGGTACTCTCCTTTTCAAGATACCAGAAGGCACTCTCCTTTTCAAGATACCAGAAGGTACTCTCCTTTTCAAGATACCAGAAGGTACTCTCCTTTTCAAGATACCAGAAGGTACTCTCCTTTTCAAGATACCAGAAGGTACTCTCCTTTTCAAGATACCAGAAGGTACTCTCCTTTTCAAGATACCAGAAGGTATTCTCCTTTTCAAGATACCAGAAGGTACTCTCCTTTTCATGATACCAGAAGGTACTCTCCTTTTCAAGATACCAGAAGGTACTCTCCTTTTCATGATAGCAGAAGGTACTCTCCTTTTCAAGATACCAGAAGGTATTCTCCTTTTCAAGATACCAGAAGGTATTCTCCTTTTCATGATACCAGAAGGTACTCTCCTTTCATGATACCAGAAGGTACTCTCCTTTCATGATACCAGAAGGTACTCTCCTTTCATGATACCAGAAGGTACTCTCCTTAGGTACTCTCCTTTTCAGGATATACCAAGAAGGAGATCCTTTTCAGGGTACCACAAATTACTCTCTACCTTGACAATTCCTCCTCCCGCTACCACAGCCGATGGCGGCACACTCCAAACCCGTTTTTCGTACGCCTGCGCAAAAAGTCGTAAGTTGGATCGTAAGTTTCCTCGTGCTCGTATCTGCATGCGACATCCTGATGAGCAATGGCGATTGTGTCCACCGTCGCAGTTTTTGCGGCAGTCATACGTCTCGGTCTCTGGGGACCTGAGTGCTTAATTGTGCTCTCTTTAACTATGATTGAAGAGATTTCGGTCTCTTCAATTATTGTTAAAGAGATCCAAATCTTTAATTATTATTAATTAATAATCTTTAGTTTTTTAATTAATCTTATGATCTTTCATTATTATTAAAAAGATCGTAATCTTTTATTATTTTTAAAGAGATTTCGGTCTCTTTAACTATGATCGAAGAGATCAAAAGCTTTAAATATTATTAAAGAGAGGGATTAAATTATTCGACCATATCAGGGTTTGGATTAGTTATGCTGCATCCGTCCCCTCTGGGGCTGCTAATTTGCGATTTTTTTTAATTATTTTTATTGAAGAGAATTCGGTTTCTTCGATAATAATTGAAGAGATCTATTAAATTATTCGATTATATTTTGCTTTGGTTTGAGTTATGCTGTGTTCGCAACCCTGAGAGAATGTAAGATAATAAATATGTTTAGGTTTGTCTGTCCAGTGCTGTAGGGACTGGCGCTGGCCCACGTGGGGAATACTGTTAGGTCCCCCAGCCTTAAATATGGCTTTTGGTCATTTGGCTTTCGTGCCATGTTTGTTTCTTTCAGTTTTCATGCCTTCTTCGCTGTCTCTTATTTGTCTTTATTCTTCTTCCTCCTTAACTTGCTGTTTCTATGCGCAGGGTGTCCTGTGTAAGAATACAACTTGTGCATAGGTTCCTCGTGTGCAACAGTCCATGTTGAACAGTCCCTTTTTTCATTGTCTTAAGATTGTTTTTCTTGAGGCTAGTAAAATATGATACTAATAAAGCAATAGTAAAATAATGAGTGTACTTTAGTGGCATGAATTTAACCGTATATAATATTTTCTACCTGTAGAGGAGAACAACCATCACAGCACACACAATCACATTTACCACCACCAATACAACACATACAACCTTTACAGCACATCACATCTACTACTATTACCACCACCACCACCACCACCAATACAACACATACAACCACATCTACACACACAATGCTGCAGGTATGTCTCGAAATGTTAATACGACACAACCACATCTACCAGGAGAGGGCTTGCCTGGTTTCGTGAGGCACCATGCAACAGATACGTAACTGCACCCTCTGTCTCTGAAAAGTTCCCGTCATTGCGTCAGCGATGATGGGAACTCTGAAATTTTAATGTCATTTAACTGTGTTATTCTTCTCCCTAATTTGGTAGCAGTCATTGTAACCGAGGGCCATTAGCCTTGACTGTTGCGTTTCATAAAAAAAGATGCCGAGAAGATGACCAATTTTATCGCAGGGGAAAAAAGAGCTTGGCGAGTTTCAATTTTTCTGGACTTAGCTGAAGTTTTTGTCTCGATGATAAATCATATTCAGTTCGTTGGGTTTGTATCGAGCGATTATGGAGACCATGTTCCTTTACACGTTGGCTACGTTTCACGGTTGTGACAGTTGATTTGGTTAGGTTGGAAGTAGCAAAACCGAAAAAAACGTCTTTTCTGCTCGATTACATTTTATCTCTTGAAATGAAGCTTGCGCGTTGAATATAGTTGTACTGCAATTTTTACAGTGTATTCTATTATTTTTTTTTAAAAGAATGTTGTGAAACAATTAAAATGTTGTTCATTTATACCGATACGTGAACAAATAATTTACCTTATGGCACACATGTGTACCAACACGCAGTGAACATGTTAGAGATGTCAAATTACTTATGAATCGAACGTGAGCCTTCCTTAATTGGTGTGTGAGATGGAGCTTTGTCTTGCTAGAAAAACCACTTGTGATTTTGGTAGTACAGTTCGGATTCATGAAATGTTTGAGTTATCATTGTCGATAAATTTTCCTGACCGCTAATTTCTGTGCTTTCGGAAGTGAAAATAGGAAAAAATTTTCGACTCACAGGACCTTCACTTCAAACGATTACTTTTTCAAAGCCTTGACGCTTGATAACGACTTTCGCTGATTTTTGACGCTCTTAGCTCTCACTCGTTGCAAGCGCCGGCAATTTCTGAGATTGGATTTTGCGTCGATACTGAGCAGGTCCTCATCACCGGAGACAATATCTCTTTAATGATCACGTTTCCTTCGAGCATTTAGTTGGATATTCGAGTTCTCTTCTCTTTTTGCTTTGGAACATCACTCAGGAAATGCCATCATTCCATGCAAAATGGGAAAAGTTTCAGGTCTTCATGAGCCATCGCCTCCATTTATTGTGTTGACACTTCTCTACCTTATTTCATTATTCAACATTGAATATTTTGATACAATTATTTTCATCACTCTTTTCACAGCTTCAAGAGTTTCCTTAGTTCTTGAGGTTTCTTTTGTTTGCCAGAGTGCCCAGCATAGCATTCTTTCTCTGTACGCACAGTACTTTGTCTGCCGGTTGTGCTTAGCATAGCATTCTTTCTCTGTACGCACAGCACTTTGTCTGCCGGTTGTGCTCAGCATAGCGTTCTTTCTCTGTACGCAGAGCACTTCGGGTTATTTGATGTTGTGTTGCAAGAGTTAGGCTGCCTGTATCAGGACCATGGAGGTCATTTAATCCTCTACTTTTTAGTGCAGTGTTCTAAACTTGGAGATATTGACGAGGCCATATGTATCAAAGTTGATGCAGTTGAACAAGGCTTAATGTAGTTGGGAAAGGCTGTATAAAACTTGAAAATCTCTAATGAAAAATTTTAGCTTGAAAACGAACTAGATATGCACAGAAAAATTCTTCACAGAAAATTTTTAGCTTTAAAAAGACAAAATATTCCCATAAATGATCTTGAAGTCTAAATTAAAACATTAAAACAGTTGCACAACACAATGCATTTTGTTCCCCACTACAGCTCATTCCCCACCATTGGGGAAGTGGGTTGTAGGCTGTTTACCCCCATTTTATCCCCGCTCCCCCTATTTCACCCCTGCACCCGTCCATAGTTCATTCTTCAGCAGAGTGAAGCTAGAAATTTAGGCTTTGTAACCCCCCTTTTCCCTATCTCACCCACCCACACCCCTGCCTGACCCCCCATTTTATGACGGGGGGTGCGGGCTTAAACACCAGGATCGTGGAATATATAGGCTCAAGTTTATGGAGCACATATTGATGCTGGGAGTTCATAGAATTTATTTGCGGAGGTTGCGGAATTTGTTGGCGCATTATGATATCGAGCACAGAGTTGCTACGCCACCGCGCCTAAATGGCTACACAACTTTAATCTTGTGATCTCAATTTAGTGATTTGATCTCAATTTATTGATGCAACTTTTTGGTTTTGTGGTACGATTTTTGACGCGAAGTTAGAAGGTGTGTATTGTACGTTGGGCCCATGCGCTAGTACGGCACACGTGCCCTAGTGCGGCACACGTGCCCTAGTGCGGCACACGTGCCCTAGTGCCCTATCGTTGCCGCTCATGCCCTGGTACGACGCACGTGTCCTATTTGTACTCCACGTGCTCTAGTACGGCACACGTGCTCTATCGTTGCCACACGTGTCCTAGCGTTGCCACACGTGCCCTATCGTTGCCACACGTGCCCTATCGTTGCCACACGTGTTCTATCGTTGCCACACGTGCCCTATCGTTGCCACAGGTGCCCTATCGTTGCCACAGGTGCCCTATCGTTACCACACGTGCTCTATTGTTGTCAAACATGCATTATCGTTGCCACATGTGCCCTATCGTTGCCACACGTGCCCTATCGTTGCCGCTCATGCCCTGGTACGACGCACGTGTCCTATTTGTACTCCACGTGCTCTAGTACGGCACACGTGCTCTATCGTTGCCACACGTGTCCTAGCGTTGCCACACGTGCCCTATCGTTGCCACACGTGCCCTATCGTTGCCACACGTGCCCTATCGTTGCCACACGTGTTCTATCGTTGCCACACGTGCCCTATCGTTGCCACAGGTGCCCTATCGTTACCACACGTGCTCTATTGTTGTCAAACATGCATTATCGTTGCCACATGTGCCCTATCGTTGCCACACGTGCCAATCGTTGCCACCTGTGCCAATCGTTGCCACATGTGCCAATCGTTGCCACACGTGCCAATCGTTGCCACACGTGCCTATCGTTGCCACACGTGCCAATCGTTGCCACACGTCCCCTATCGTTGCCACACGGGCCCTATCGTTGCCACACGGGCCCTATCGTTGCCACATGTGCCCTATCGTTGCCACACGTGCCAATCGTTGTCACACGTGCCTATCGTTGCCACACGTGCCTATCGTTGCCACACGTGCCTATCGTTGCCACACGTGCCTATCGTTGCCACACGTGCCAATCGTTGCCACACGCTCCCTATCGTTGCCACACGTGCCCTACTACGGCACACGTGCCTCACTACGAATATTTACGTCAGAAATCGCATAGAGGGAAAAAAGTTGGTCACGAGGGCCGTATGCGTGATCCGCTACGCTTGCCACCTCTTGTTTTTTGTGAATGAAATCAATGTTTTAGGGATGAGAAATTGTCGTTTTGTGAATGAAATAATTTTTTGAATGAAATCGTTCCTGGAAAAGTCTTCGTTTGGGGAAGAATTTGATCGTTCAAAGGAAGAAATTGATCGTTTAGGGGAAGAAATGGCCGACACTGACGGAATAATTTCTTAACGAATCTTATTTTGTGAATGAGATAATTTGTGACTGAACGCATCGTTTTGGAAATTAGATCTTCTTTTATTGAGATTGTGGCCTCAATTATTTTGGGCTAACTGTTTAATTCGATTACATGCGATAATTTTTACAATCGAGTTCACAAAAACAATTTAAGTATCAGCAGAGTTTTGGAGACTTCGTAGTTTGTCAACGTTTTTCTATTAAAATGTATGCATCAGTATATGATAAGCAATCAACGTTCAGTATTATGAACCTATACATATCACTATGTACAAACATCAATTTGTCTATGTTTTAATGTATGTTTGTTTATAATTATCCACGTTTGAATATATAAGTGTATCTAATTTTGTAATTTCTTCTGTGTGCAGGTACGTCCAAGCCTGGAGCAGAAGTGAGGGGGGTAGCAATGAGAGGAAAGCGTGAGTTCCTTCTACATGTATACGGTGAGGTTCGGAGGAGATGATTTCTAGCTCTCTCGCTGCCTGCAGATGCGCGCGCTACATGGTGTTTAGAATAGCATTTTATGGCATTCAACATATAATTTGGCCTTTTTTACAATATTGTTTAATGACTTTCCGGAATATTGGCAGATAATACGTGACTGTGTGATGTGTATAATTTGTGTACCGTGTTTTTCGTGTATGGTCTGAATCAGCTGTGTGGTCTGTATTACCGGTGTGGTATGTGTTACCAATATTGCCTGTTGTACGTGTATGGTATCTGTTGCTTGTAGGCTGTATATAACCTGTATATTGTGTATTTGCAGGTCGTATGTGTATAGGCTGTATGTGTACTGGTTGTGTGTGTACAGGTTATATGTATACACGGAGTACGTGTACAGGCTGTAGGTGTACACCACAGTTTGTTTGCGTACATGTTATTTGTGTACATGTAGGTTGTATGTACACAGGTCTGTTTTCATGAATGAAAGGAATGCGGCCACACACAGCGCACTTCCCCCACCCCCCTCCTTACACCCCCATTTCTCCACGGGGGGGACGGGGCAATTTGCGCTCAGTTTCTCTATGGCTTATCAAGATCTGCGCTGGAATAAGAATATGAAAAAACGACGCAGAAATAAAGAGAACTGAGAGCTGTTGCAACACTCGCGTCACCGCCATCTTGGATGGCCTTTCTGAGTTTTGTGGTGTTGGGGGGGCTGTTTGTGTTGTGTGTTTGTGTTGTGTTGGGTGCTAAGTGTGACCTTTGTGTTTGTTGGATGCTGAGTTTGACGCTTGTGCGTGTGTATGTTTTTGTTGAGTTGGATGCAAATTGTGACGTTTGCGTGTCTGTGGCGCTTTGCGTTTGAAATAGCTTTTAAAAATGACTTTTGAAGCCGCATATATGTGCGAACTCTAGAGAAATGAAGTGCAAGATAGTTTCAAATTGAAGGTAATGTACGAAAATCGCTGAGTCTCTGAAATTGTCTTGCTGATGGTGAGAGGTAAAATAGTTCGCCATCATTTGAGACTGGAAATATGACTACAGCAACGTTTGATTATTTTGTCAATTAGCTATTTTTAAATAGAGCTGTGGTGTAACTGCATAGGGTGAACAGAAGATACTTTGTATCAATTAAATAAATGTTGACCACCAATCACTCAATCGTTGACACAATCAGCCAGTCAGAGGTGATCAATCACTGCCAATCGGCGGTGTTGGCTGTCTCTAGACTGCCGATCATTGATGTTCGCTGCTAGCCAATGTCATGGGTCGCCAACCATTGATGTTAGCAGTTAGTTGCTGATGTTTGCTGCCAATCAGCGATGTTGGCTGCCAATAAATGCTCCCACATTTCATGAAACAAATCTTTCACGAATCAACCTTTTCCTCTTTTTTTTTTCCTTCCCTGTTTGCAACTTATTCTCTTTGTGTGGTGCGTTTATCGGCGATCACTATTCAGCTGAAATAATTCCACTGATCCGCAGAATAGAAATTTTGTGTTTTTCTTTAACGCACTAGCGAATTTTGCTATGCAGAAATGGTGTCAGTCGCGAGAGGAACTTTGTTTGTGAGTTGCGACTGCCGAAAATTGATTCATTGATTATTCGTGCAATTGAAACCGCACGCGCACTGCAGCTCAAGTGTTGTGTGCTGTGTTGTGTGTTCTGGGTGTGTTATGAGTATCTAGGATACAAGCTCATTGAGGTAAATACTTGTACGACTGATCAGCTTCAGGGCACAGCTGGCGGTATTTTGAGTATCTAGGATACAAGCTCACTGAGGTAAATACTTGTACGACTGATCAGCTTCAGGGCACAACTGGCGGTATTTTGAGTATCTAGGATACAACCTCATTGAGGTAAATACTTGTACGACTGATCAGCTTCAGGGCACAATTGGCGGTATTTTGAGTATCTAGGATACAAGCTCATTGAGGTAAATACTTGTACGACTGATCAGCTTCAGGGCACAACTGGCGGTATTTTGAGTATCTAGGATACAACCTCATTGAGGTAAATACTTGTACGACTGATCAGCTTCAGGGCACAGCTGGCGGTATTTTGAGTATCTAGGATACAAGCTCATTGAGGTAAATACTTGTACGACTGATCAGCTTCAGGGCACAACTGGCGGAATTTTGAGTATCTAGGATACAAGCTCATTGAGGTAAATACTTGTACGACTGATCAGCTTCAGGGCACAACTGGCGGTATTTTGAGTATCTAGGATACAAGCTCATTGAGGTAAATACTTGTACGAATGATCAGCTTCAGGGCACAACTGGCGGTATTTTGAGTATCTAGGATACAAGCTCATTGAGGTAAATACTGGTACGACTGATCTAATCTGTTACATGCTCAAAATGCTCCCCATTCTTGCGATATCTTATCATCGAGGTTCTATACATCCATGGGGGCTATTCATTTGTACTGCATCGAACGTCAGTGTCAGTATCACTCTTGCTGTATCGCTACTAATGATATCAGCACTTTGACTGCGACAAGAGCCACCGGTGGTCACTGAAGGGCTAGTCAAAATCCTACGGATTGGCCAGTGGTCACAAACTCAATTTTCGTAATCCTAAATCAAAACCTAAGTGAAGGCAGCATCTAATTGATGTTTGCTATTTTCAACATTGCTTACTACTATTGACTTTAAATTTGACTAGAATATAAATTTTAATTTTACCTGCCGCAGTCAAATTGATTACGATCAAATTGGATGCTGAATCTACGCGATACCTGCATAACGCTGCAGAGACTTTAACAGCTGCTAAATAATGATCCAAGCTTGCTAGTTTCTTTCATTCATCAAATATCGTTTGATTTAGTTGCGAGTTACGATGTGTGGTGAAGCTGTTCGTGTTATGCGCGCTATGTGCTAGGATTTGTGTTCCTCCCTCGTGCAAGTATGTTGTTTCCATTTGTGGGTCGAGAGTGTCGTGTGTTTAACATAAAATCAGCTCATAAATAAGGCATGAAATGGTTAAATTTTGGAATCCTGCTGAAATTCGCATGAAGCTTACGGTCAGCTATTCTCTTTTTTGTATTTTTTTTATGGAATTCGTAGCATTTGAGGTTAAATTAGGCCGCAAAGCTGGGATGCAGTGGAACGCTCGATCTGGGTTATTGAACTACGAATTTTGCACTTTTTTCGATTTCGGTTCTTGGCTTAAATTTCCGAACGACTGACGTTCCTTGAAACAATTGTTTTTTTTTCTCAATGGCTTTAAAGGCTTTGGCTAAATGCTGTCGCTTCCGCCGGCGTCTATTGGCTGAGGGACTGGAAAGTAGATGGGAAGTAGATGGGAAGTAGATGGGAAGTAGATGGAAAGTAGATGGAAAGTAGATGGAAAGTAGATGGAAAGTAGATGGAAAGTAGATGGAAAGTAGATGGAAAGTAGATGGAAAGTAGATGGAAAGTAGATGGAAAGTAGATGGAAAGTAGATGGAAAGTAGATGGAAAGTAGATGGGATGTAGATGGGAAGTAGATGGAAAGTAGATGGAAAGTAGATGGAAAGTAGATGGAAAGTAGATGGAAAGTAGATGGGAAGTAGATGGGAAGTAGATGGAAAGTAGATGGAAAGTAGATGGAAAGTAGATGGAAAGTAGATGGAAAGTAGATGGAAAGTAGATGGAAAGTAGATGGAAAGTAGATGGAAAGTAGATGGAAAGTAGATGGAAAGTAGATGGAAAGTTGATGGAAAGTTGATGGAAAGTTGATGGAAAGTAGATGGAAAGTAGATGGAAAGTAGATGGGATGTAGATGGGAAGTAGATGGAAAGTAGATGGAAAGTAGATGGAAAGTAGATGGGAAGTAGATGGGAAGTAGATGGAAAGTAGATGGAAAGTAGATGGAAAGTAGATGGAAAGTAGATGGAAAGTAGATGGAAAGTAGATGGAAAGTAGATGGAAAGTAGATGGAAAGTAGATGGAAAGTAGATGGAAAGTAGATGGAAAGTAGATGGAAAGTTGATGGAAAGTTGATGGAAAGTTGATGGAAAGTAGATGGAAAGTAGATGGAAAGTAGATGGCGTGGGTGAAATACGAAACTTGGGTTAAACAGAACTTTTTTCTGGCACGAGTAGCAGGGGTAAATATGTGGGTTATAGCTATGAGTTGCATGATTTGTGTTGTGTTACGTAGCTTTGTAGACACTGTGTGATATACAGTTCACACAGGTGTGACTGAACTCACACAGGGCACACAAACACCACCGACCTCACACAACACAACTCAACGCAAACACAACTCAACGCAAACACAACTCAACGCAAACACAACTACACTCAACACTCAACTCAACACAACAACACAGGCCCCACACAATTCAACACACAATTCAACACACAATTCAACACACAAGTCAACACACAAGTCAACACACAAGTCAACACACAAGTCAACACACAACTCAACACACAACTCAACACACAACTCAACACAACAAAACAGGCCCCACACAACTCAACACAGCAACCCAGGCCCCGCACAACACACAACTCATCACTCATTAGCGATCTGTGTGTTCTGTCTGCTGCCCCGTCTAATGAGAGGCGTGACGGTCGACTGACGGAGATGGCATGGGCGGTGACCGTCGTCTGTCTTCCTGTCCACGCGCCTGTCTGTTTGTCTGCACTCCTGAGTCTGAAACTTGTGTCTCTGTGTCTGTCTCACATACTTTCTAATGCCTCTGTCTCTCTGTCCCGTCTGTCTGTAGTGTGTCTGCCTCGTCTGTCTGTATATGTCTGTCTGTCTCTTCCTCGTCTGTCGGGAGTTTGTCTGTCTCAACTTTTGTGCCTCTCTCTGTCTCGTGTGTCTGGAGTATTTCTGTCTCGAATTTTTTTCAGTCTGGTTCGGTTGTTAGTTTTGTGCATCCCTTGTTTTTATTTTGCTTGTATTGTAATTCTTAACTAACAAAATGCAATATTTTAAATGTGGTGTGTTATTTCCGTGGACTTTTGATCATTGTGAAATGAATGTATCCAAATTTCTTAAAGCCCCCATGACTTGCTATAATTACCACATTCCTGAGCAAAGCGACTTTTCTGTACGGATGTAATTGTTCACAAATTTGCTTTTTCTCTCATTCAAGTTGCTTTTGCACGCGCTTACACGTAAGCAATAATCAACGCGGCAAAACGCGTTCGTCTGTGCTGTGTGTTGACCACGGTAACGAGGTAGGGTCATTTCTATGGGAGAAAATACACCTCCTCTTGTCCGGCTAGCCAATAGAAAGGCTTTATTTCAAACAAACTTTGTGACGTCACCAAAACGCCATGTCGTTAGACCAATAGTGGAGCCGTATTGGGGGGTAGCAGTGCTACCAGATGCAATATGAGCGATGTTATTGGTTCGTTGCCGTGACGTCAGCAAAACCACAGCGTCAACGAAAAAAGACTGGTTTGAACCTACCTTGTTTCCTCTACCGTGATAAGACTTCACCCGCAACTACACTGTTTAAGTGACTGAGTGCATTTGGCTCAAGTTGAAGATTAATTTGTCCTAACTTCGCTCAAAATAAAATACGTTTTTGTTTGCTACGGACCGTCTTTTTTCAGTTAACTGCCGAGTTTTTTCAAATAAAGTACTGGTGCTATAAAACCGGTACCGGTTATTTAATCTAGCACACCGTACCGGTTGTGGACCCGGTACCAGTACCAGTTGTGAAGTCGGTACCGGTATCGGTATTGCTTAAGAATCCGGCACATTGTACCGGTTGTACCGACACAAGCATCAAGCATACACAAGCACGACAGCATCGTGGCATCACGCAGCATCACTTGTATCTCTGATGCAAGCGTGTGTCCGGGCGTGCTGCGTGGCTATGCAAATGCTGATGCAAATGATGCAAGTGTTAGGCAAGGAACTTATTTAATTGGCAAGCCGACAGGTGATAATTGAACTTTGATTTGTGATGGGCCTTGTCTGTATGTATTGGCTGTGTGTACTAATTGTGTGGCGTGCTGTGTGGCGTTCTGTGGTGTTGTATCTGTTGTGTAGCGTGCTGTGTGGTGCTGTATCAGTCGTGTACCGTGCTGTGTGGTGCTGTATTGTGTTGTATCATCTATGTACCGTGCTGTGTGGTGCTGTGTGTGTATCGGTTGTGTGCCGTGCTGTGTTGTATTTTGTGTTTCAAGTATTTTAGTTTTGAATTTTTTTTTTGCAGTGCAGGTTCACCATACAAAAAAAATTGCACAATTTCTTGAGTTCATTTGCGCGAACATTCGCTCTGTCTCCGGTGTTTGTCGTTTGTGTCGTGAATAATTCTTTGCAATTTCCCTTTTTTCTTTCTTCAACTGTTATAAACTCAAGCAAAAAATAGCAAAATAATCTTAATATGTAACAATACGTAAATAGCGGTCGATGTGTTAAGAGATGTGACGCTGTTGTGTGGCTTCCTAACTAGCTTCGCCTTCTATTTGAGATCAAAAAAGTAATTTAACGGGTTCAGGTCAGGCGAGTTGGAAGGCCAAATATCTTTCTCCCCGCATCGCATGCCGGCGCTCTTGCGCAAGGGAGCTAATTTGCTCGCAGTGTGGGCGGGAACAGCGTCCTGTTGGAACAAGAGCTTCTTATTCGAATCCTTGGCCTGCATTCTTGTAGTAATTTCTGATTCCAAGACGTTACAATACGATTTTGCTGCCCGTTGCTGCCCGCTGCTCCCCGTTGCTCCCCGTTGCTCCCCGTTGCTCCCCGTTGCTGCCCGTTGCTGCCCGTTGCTCCCCGTTGCTGCCCGCTGCTCCCCGTTGCTGCCCGTTGCTCCCCGTTGCTGCCCGTTGCTCCCCGTTGCTGCCCGCTGCTCCCCGTTGCTCCCCGTTGCTCCCCGTTGCTCCCCGTTGCTCCCCGTTGCTCCCCGTTGCTGCCCGTTGCTGCCCGTTGCTGCCCGTTGCTCCCCGTTGCTGCCCGTTGCTGCCCGTTGCTGCCCGTTGCTGCCCGTTGCTTCCCGTTGCTCCCCGTTGCTGCCCGTTGCTCCCCGTTGCTGCCCGTTGCTCCCCGTTGCTCCCCGTTGCTCCCCGTTGCTCCCCGTTGCTCCCCGTTGCTCCCCGTTGCTCCCCGTTGCTCCCCGCTGCTCCACGTTGCTCCCCGTTGCTCCCCGCTGCTCCACGTTGCTCCCCGTTGCTCCCCGTTGCTCCCCGTTGCTCCCCGTTGCTCCCCGTTGCTCCCCGTTGCTCCCCGTTGCTCCCCGTTGCTCCCCGTTGCTCCCCGTTGCTCCCCGTTGCTCCCCGTTGCTCCCCGTTGCTCCCCGTTGCTCCCCGTTGCTGCCCGTTGCTGCCCGTTGCTGCCCGTTGCTGCCCGTTGCTGCCCGTTGCTGCCCGTTGCTGCCCGTTGCTGCCCGTTGCTGCCCGTTGCTGCCCGTTGCTGCCCGTTGCTGCCCGTTGCTGCCCGTTGCTGCCCGTTGCTGCCCGTTGCTGCCCGTTGCTGCCCGTTGCTGCCCGTTGCTGCCCGTTGCTGCCCGTTGCTGCCCGTTGCTGCCCGTTGCTGCCCTTTGCTGCCCGTTGCTGCCCGTTGCTGCCCGTTGCTGCCCGTTGCTGCCCGTTGCTGCCCGTTGCTGCCCGTTGCTGCCCGTTGCTGCCCGTTGCTGCCCGTTGCTGCCCGTTGCTGCCCGTTGCTGCCCGTTGCTGCCCGTTGCTGCCCGTTGCTGCCCGTTGCTGCCCGTTGCTGCCCGTTGCTGCCCGTTGCTGCCCGTTGCTGCCCGTTGCTGCCCGTTGCTGCCCGTTGCTGCCCGTTGCTGCCCGTTGCTGCCCGTTGCTGCCCGTTGCTGCCCGTTGCTGCCCGTTGCTGCCCGTTGCTGCCCGTTGCTGCCCGTTGCTGCCCGTTGCTGCCCGTTGCTGCCCGTTGCTGCCCGTTGCTGCCCGTTGCTGCCCGTCGCTGCCCGTCGCTGCCCGTTGCTGCCCGTCGCTGCCCGTCGCTGCCCGTCACCACCGCACAAACACGAACAAAACACGGGCGGATCCGCATAACCGCAACCGCGCCCCGCAGCTCTGCCTCGCTGGGTGTGGCTGTGTGGCCTTACTTGTGTTCATTCATTGTGCCTTGTATACATAAATTATGTTGTCGGCCATTCATTGTGTTGTGCGTATGAATTATGTTGACGTTCATTCATTCATCGGGGCCATATATTCATGCATTCGTTCATTCATTCTCCCAGCAATAAAACTGTTAAGAGTGCATGAATAGAGGGCATGAGGAGTGAATGGATTCCATTCATTCACCAATTTTTCTTTCAAATTTAAGGCTCTACATCCACTTCTCATGACTTCCAATCATTGACTTATTCATTTATTCATTCATTCCTTTTGTCCCTTACACTCACCTGTGCGCTAATTTTCCTTTCCTTTCATACAATTTCATTCATTTCTATTCATTCACTCAATAATCTCTCGCGCCCATTATCCATTCACTCATTCATGCCTCGTACACGAAAAATTTCTCAAATTTACGACGGTCGAATTTCTTTAACACTTATTGGAGATTGCGTGCAGGTGTTCGTCAGTGACAGCTGACGCTCGTCAGTGACAGCTGACGCTCGTCAGTGACAGCTGACGCTCGTCAGTGACTGCTGACGCTCGTCAGTGACAGCTGACGCTCGTCAGTGACAGCTGACGCTCGTCAGTGGCAGCTGACGCTCGTCAGTGACTGCTGACACTCGTCAGTGACTGCTGACGCTCGTCAGTGACTGCTGACGCTCGTCAGTGACTGCTGACGCTCGTCAGTGACTGCTGACGCTCGTCAGTGACAGCTGACGCTCATCAGTGACAGCTGACGCTCATCAGTGACAGCTGACGCTCATCAGTGACAGCTGACGCTCATCAGTGACAGCTGACAGCCGTCAGTGACAGCTGACGCTCATCAGTGACAGCTGACGCTTATCAGTGACAGCTGACGCTCATCAGTGACAGCTGACAGCCGTCAGTGACAGCTGACGCTCATCAGTGACAGCTGACGCTTATCAGTGACAGCTGACGCTCATCAGTGACAGCTGACGCTCATCAGTGACAGCTGACGCTCATCAGTGACAGCTGACGCTCATCAGTGACAGCTGACGCTCATCAGTGACAGCTGACGCTCATCAGTGACAGCTGACGCTCATCAGTGACCGCTAACAGTCGTCAGTGACCGCTAACGGTCGTCAGTGACAGCTGACGGTCGTCAGTGACAGCTGACGGTCGTCAGTGACAGCTGACGCTCGTCAGTGACAACTGACGCTCGTCAGTGCAGCGTTCAGCTGCGACCGAGATGACCGCCCAGCAAGAAAACTCTCAGTATTTCCTGCGACATTTGCTGCATAGAACTACCGCCGCTCGCGCGCTCATATTCGTCAAAATAAGCTCATAAATAGGCGCTGGGCCCGCCCCCTATGCCCTTATGGGGCACTGCCCCCTTATTGGGGCCGCAAATTGCCCCTGCTCGCTTCGAGACAAATTGGGACCTTGCCCCCCTATACTTCTCCTCCGTCTTATGTTTTGCCCCTTCCCTCACTCCCCTCTCCCCACAATTAGGGTTTTGCCCTCCAAATACTTCTTAACCCCCTTCCCTCTGGCTTCTTATATTTTGCCCCCTTCCCTCTTTCTCCCCTCCTGCTTCCCCTTCCTCCCCCCTTCCTTCACTCCTCTTTCTTTCTCTCTCCCTCTACCTTCACTCAACTCATGGGGGGGAGGGGGGGGGAGGGAGCGTATGTGCTGAGCAAAGCAGCGTGTGTGCCTCCATTTCTGCTCGAAAAACCTGCGGCGCTGGCGGGTGTGCGCCTCCTTTGGTCAGTGCAGCTTGGCCACCGGACGCATCTGAATACGACTATACTTACTGTCATGTCTTTACATACGGTAAAGGTGAAGTTACCAGTCTTCGCTGCCTTTAGTTGTATCTAGGATGATACGATGCACGGGTTTAGTCGGGTCTTTCTGAATGGTAAGGGTGTAGTTTTCAGTCAGGGCTACCTCTAGAAGTATCTAGGATACGAGTGCGTACTTACAGACTTGCTTTTCCTCACATTCATGTACGTATCCTGCTAATATATGGTAAATTTGTGAATGGATGCATCCTAGAAGTATCTAGGATACAACTGCAAAGCTCCATCCAATCGCACCTTTCAGAACATTCGTGTACCCGCACTCTGAGAGGGAGCATGTGATGCCTCGAGCTAGAGGTCATGCAGGCCTTCCTTTTTGTTTAAATAGTTGTTTCTTGTAATGATACGGATCATTTTTTTCGGTTCGCTGCTGTCTGTTTTTCAGCACCTACTACTTTCTTCTTCAACTTTTAGCATGTTTCTCGAACGTATTTCTCAAATTTCGATTTCTAAGTACCTTGTGCTTAGATTGCCCGTTCCTTTAACTCTATACACTAGAAGGTACTTTTCTCTTTTCTCTCTTTGAAACGCCATTATTGCGGTTTAGGAGGCTTAAACTAACATCTAATGGTACCAGTACTGCTAATGGTAGCAGCACTGCTAATGGTACCAGGAGTGCTAATCTAATGGTACCAGCACCAGCATTGCTGATAAATGGTAAATGTGAAGTAAAAAGCAACACCTGTTGCTAGCACCGCACCAGCGCAGCACCAGCGCAGCACCAGCGCAGCACCAGCGCAGCACCAGCGCAGCACCAGCGCAGCACCAGCGCAGCACCAGCGCAGCACCAGCGCAGCACCAGCGCAGCACCAGCGCAGCACCAGCGCAGCACCAGCGCAGCACCAGCGCAGCACCAGCGCAGCACCAGCGCAGCACCAGCGCAGCACCAGCGCCGCACCAGCGCCGCACCAGCGCAGCACCAGCGCCGCACCAGCGCAGCACCAGCGCAGCACCAGCGCAGCACCAGCGCCGCACCAGCGCAGCATCAGCGCCACACCAGCGCCACACCAGCGCCGCACCAGCGCCAAATCCTCGCCTGTAAAATTGTGAAAGAGTCGATTAGACTGCATCAGAATTTGTACATGTATTGTCTATTTATGGGGGTCTGAACTTTTCATCGGCCCATTTATGGTGCATTTATAACCCGCTGGTGGGCCGTAAAGTGGCGGTGGGGCAACGCTTGAAGGTCTCGGTCTCCAGAGCAAAATTTATCATCTCGCAGAAAATGCTGCAATTTATGGATTTCTGTACCTGTTCGCCGTCGAACTTTCAGGCAGTTTGGATATTTGGCTTTTAATTTGCGGCGCAGCTCGCTGTGTAAGTTTGTCTGATGACTTGGCTGAGCTGTGCGTTGTTTTATTTTTTTTGTCGTAGTCTTAAAAAAATTTTTGCTGAACGCCCAAAATTGGCTGATCTGTGTTTTTTTCGCCGCAGTGTCTGAGAAATTTTGGCTGAGAGCGCAGAATTCAGGGTTTTTAGCTCCGAAAAAAGGCGTGGTCAAATCGGCAGAATAACTGTCGCTTCCAGCTGTGCAGCAGTGACTGCGCTAAACTGCGTGGGAATCTGACCTCAGATCAGAAATTTAAGAGTGCTGCAGCGTTGCCAAAAACTTTGGATTTTGTCTAGAATTTTTGTGGAATTTCTAGAATGAGAAAAAATTCGCCTCGTCGAAAAAAGCTGCAGAAATTGCTGAAAGCTTTGAGAAGCGGAGAGAAATTTCTGTGTGAGTCTTGCTTGTTTGATGTCCTTATTTTCAAGGACCACTGACATGACACCATTCGAATTAAATAATTGAAAACGGTATTGTATTGACGGGGCACAATTTGTGTTAGAGAAATTAAACCAATATCATGGCAGAATTGAAAACAGCATCAAGGTTTGAATGAAAACAGAAATAGAACGGAGTATGAAATTGAAATAAAACGGAGTATCAATTTAAACAGAACGAAGTATGAAATTCAGGTGACATGGGAAAGTCCCAAGAGAGAGTAGAGGAGGGCGAGGAACAGAAACGACAGGAAAAATCAGGGAAGGCATCGACGTACACACACACACACACACACACACACACACACACACACACACACACACACACACACACACACACACACACACACACACACACACACACACACACTGCATAGTCACCTCAGCACACACACGGGGCTGGCTAGGGGGTCGGTGCTCCCCTTTTGAGGGGAGGGGGGGAGGCTGGGAATGTCGGATTGTAAAGAGAGATGAAAACGAATCGTCGAAATGTGAACTGAATTGATAACAAAACTCTGATATGCAAAGTGGGATGAAATCGAGGTGTACGGTGGGGTTGCGTCACGGAAAAGAGAAGGTCGCAGGATATCCATAAGGGTTGGGATCCATATGGGATATGGGGTTGGGATCCATATGGGGTTGGGATCCATATGGGATTGGGATCCATATGGGGTTGGGATCCATATGGGGTTGGGATCCATATGGGATTGGGAGTTTCTGGGATACAAGTGGACCTGGGTCTCGGTATTCAGCTGGGTTAGACTCCGGGACGGGGTTGGGCACGAATAGAGAAGGGAAAGCGTGTGGGGTTGCGGTACTGCGGGTCGCTGTGCCAACTTCTCTTCTCAACTTGGAGAGGTTTTTTTTTAATTGTTAACTTGAAGGTATTCTTTTCAAATGAGGTTTGTTTTTTAACATGCTTGCTGCCTTGGGTTAAACTAGAGTCTAATGTTCAACTCAAATTTAAAGTCAAGAGTTGTAATCAATTTCATAGACACCATGCATTAACTGGGTCTATTTCATACCATTAATTTTACGAGGTAGTCAAAATATTTCAAACGGCCCATCGATGGGTCGTTTCAAAAGTAACGTGTTGAGTGAGGTTTGTTTTTTAGCGAGGTTTTTTTCAGGTGAGGTTTGTTTTTTTAGCGAGTTTTTTTTTCAGGCGAGGTTTGTTTTTCAAGCGAGTTTTGTTTTTTAACTGAGATTTGTTTTGAACCCAGGTTAAGAAACCCTGGGCCAGGATGTGCCGAGTGAAGGAGTATGGTGCACCAGAGAAAGATATGTAGATGATATTAAGCACTATTGCGAAGCATTGATATGGGCACGCACCCATGTTTGTGTGTACTGCAATACTTGTGTATAAAAATAATTAAATGGTACTTAACATTGCTCAAACTACTTATTCTTACACTCCAAGAAAATGCTTTCGATGGTTAGTGTAATACTTGTTACTTTCTGCTTAATAGAATAATACTTGTTAACATGCTATTTCAACCCCAAATACATAATATATATTTGGCAATATATATATGTATATATTTGAAATATATATTTAACAAATATATATATATGTATATTTAGCCATGCTATCAGCACGGCTAAACACTCAATGAATCATCGGCCAATATTAGCCGCTTCAAAACCCAGAGCATAGATATTGAAATGTGGAACTGAATGCCCGTGGACTTCTGTGCCCGAAGGAAGGAGGGGGGAGTGGAGTAAGGGGCGAGTAATGGGTAATTAGAGGGTGAGTAATGGGTAATTAGGGGGTGAGTAATGGGTAATTAGGGTGTGAGTAATGGGTAATTAGGGTGTGAGTAATGGGTAATTAGGGTGTGAGTAATGGGTAATTAGGGGGTGAGTAATGGGTAATTAGGGGTGAGTAATAGGTAATTAGGGGGTGAGTAATGGGTAATTAGGGGGATAGTATTGGGTAATTAGGGTGTGAGTAATGGGTAATTAGGGTGTGAGTAATGGGTAAATAGGGGGTGAGTAATGAAATGGGTGATCAGGGGTGAGTGCCCCACGCGTTACCTCTACAGGGGTGAATGACACGAGGGAGAGTGTGGAGGTGTGGGGTTACACCGCAGCAAGTCAGTAATGATGTCGCTCTGAATGACTTATTTTGTTCTAACGTACCCTCAGGTGAGGGTAGGATGAGGTGAGGGTAGGATGAGGTGAGGGTAGGATGCTTCTCTTGCACACTAGCGCACACACACGGACTTACAGAAGCACACACAGAGACTCACAAGCATACACAAACAGACAAGCATACACAGACTCAGCACACACTGTATCACATGTGTTGTGCCTTGTACAGCCTTGTACATTCTGTATTACTGTTGAAACAACTGCTGCTGCTATTTCTACACCTGCTGCTGCTATTTCTACACCCGCTGCTGCTATTTTTACACCTGCTGCTGCTATTTCTACACCTGCTGCTGCTATTTGTACACCTGCTGCTGCTATTTCTACACCTGCTGCTGCTATTTCTACACCTGCTGCTGCTATTTCTACACCTGCTGCTGCTATTTGTACACCTGCTGCTGCTATTTCTACACCCGCTGCTGCTATTTCTACACCTGCTGCTGCTATTTCTACACCTGCTGCTGCTATTTCTACACCTGCTGCTGCTATTTGTACACCTGCTGCTGCTATTTCTACACCCGCTGCTGCTATTTCTACACCTGCTGCTGCTATTTCTACACCTGCTGCTGCTATTTCTACACCCGCTGCTGCTATTTCTACACCCGCTGCTGCTATTTCTACACCTGCTGCTGCTATTTCTACACCTGCTGCTGCTATTTCTACACCTGCTGCTGCTATTTCTACACCTGCTGCTGCTATTTGTACACCTGCTGCTGCTATTTCTACACCTGCTGCTGCTATTTGTACACCTGCTGCTGCTATTTCTACACCTGCTGCTGCTATTTCTACACCTGCTGCTGCTATTTGTACACCTGCTGCTGCTATTTCTACACCTGCTGCTGCTATTTGTACACCTGCTGCTGCTATTTCTACACCTGCTGCTATATCAGCACTCAGCTGCTTCGGAAGCCACAATCCGGCCGAGTTTCCTGTGCGATATCGCTGCGCAAGTCCTCAGTTCAGTCCTCCCTGTGTGTGGGGACTGCGCAGTCCCGCCTGCTGTCGTACATACAGTGTATTAATTGCAACATCAACACAAATAGTGAGAAAAATGTTCATTTCGTGACGCATATTAATTAAAGGTCAAGTGTTGATTACGACGCGAATGCAAATAGCAAGAAAATAGTAATTACGTGGCATATATATTAATTACAGGCTAAATTTTAATTACAACACATATTAATTACGAGGCATATACAAATAGTAACGAAAATAGTAATTACGTGACAAAAATCAATTACGATCCAATATCAATTACGTCACGAATACATTACGCAGTCTTTATGGATTTGTTTTGTGCTCTGCTTTGCAAGGTGCCTTCTCGGCATAGTGTTTGATCTTTGGAAAGGGTTTTGTCGTAAATTGAACCAGGATTTACAGGAAACTGAATCGGGATATATTATATTGAATCGGGATTTATTATATTGAACCGGGGTTTTTCATATTGAACCGGGATTTATTATATTGAACCCGGATTTATTATATTGAACCGGGATTTATTACATTGAACCGGGATTTATCAAATTGGACCGGGATTTATTATACTGAATCGGGATTTAATATATTGAACCGGTATTTATCGTAAATTAAACTGGGATTTACTGAGACCTGTACCGTCGCACTACGGTGAGGGAATAGCACGCGAGATTGAAGTTCCGTACTACATATACCTAACTGCCGTGACGGTCGAAATTAAGTGGTCTTTATATAAATAAATTAAATACTTTCCCCATTCAAGGGGCTTCAGTCAAATTCAAATCCTCTATATTAATTCTGTATAAAATATTTTGAAATAAAACCATCGGAGTACGATTGAATGAAACCGTCTGAGATTATATTTATTTAGTTTCATTCGTAATACATTTAGAATCATGGAAACGTATGGGTCTCATTTTTTGTGCTTGAAATCAAATCGCGGAGTGCGAATTATTTTGAAACTGAAACTAGAATTTTTACTAAAGATTGCTTTGTGATTTTGAGGCAAATATTCAAATTTGAGTTACAATTAATATGCATTCCAAACGTTTGAGACGTAAATTACTTTAACGCGGCAATTCTTATCTTCGCCTACGGCTTTACGCTAAATTATCGTTATTTTTCTCCTTGAGCTGCTTGCAACCTATTTAGAGTACGTTTGATGTTATTCAGTACACGTGAATAATACACGCGTGTCCGTAATATAATGTAGGTAATATGGAATAAGACAAAATACAGCAAAACAATACAGTGTAGTAGAAATTAATACACAGTAATACAAAATTAGTAATATTACCATCAATAAATTAATGAAGTTATTGGAAATAATATAATGTAATGTAAAGTTGAAGACAGTTATTCAAAGTAATGCAAAGGAATGCGAAACAGTGCACAGTAATACAAAGTGATAGCGAGTGAGAACAAGTATTAGAAGGGAAGACAGGTCTGCGCTGCCCTCAGGGATGCAGAAATTTTTCCACGGCCGCAAGAAGTCGCCGTCTTCGAAGAGCGGATCTTCCGAGAGCCTCACAGCGAAACTCAAGCCCAAGCGCCGCTCCTCCAAGTCGCAGTCGCCGGCTCGAGTCGAGGACGACCGTCAAGCCGGCAAAGTCATGGAGTTGGACGGCCGGTTTAAGCCGGCCTTGAGTGGCTCTTCCTTGAGGGAAACCCAAGCCACCCTCGCTTCCGTCCTCGAAGCCATGGCTCTCAAGGACAAGGTCATCTCGGCTCTAGAAACCGAAATCAAGGCGCAAGAGGACCAAATTTGTTCCCTCAAAGAGGAACTCAAGTTGTGCCGGACCAAGCTCGCCGGTATCAGTGCTACCGGCGGGATGAGGAGCAACGCTCCCGCGGGTATCAGTGCTACCGGCGGGATGAGGATTAATGGTCCCGGCGTAGGGATCCGCTGCTCGTACCCGCAGCTCGGGACCGCGACTCCGGAATCCGCGTACCCGGATTTATCGACGTCGCTGCGGCCGAAGCGCATGGCGATTTCTGCGGAGCCGCAAGCCGGTGAAATGCCGTCCGCGCCGCCGCCCGTCTGCAAGCCTGCGCGGTGAGGGGGGGGGGATTTTTTCTCCTGTCAAACCTGGTCCAAGATCGGCGAAGCATCCAGGTTTCTTATGTATATTAGAAGTATTTAAGGTCAATATTGAATATAATGTTGTCAACGAATTTAATAATTTCGAAGGTATAGATAGGTAATATAGTCAATTTTAAGACGTTTTACATGAATGACAATGTGCCCGGAAATGCTTAGTTTTGGAGATATTTAACTTTGAAGTTATAGGAACGTCGTTTATAAAATTGAACAAACGGAGAGGTAAATAAGCAGAAATCCGGTTCTGACGTAACGATAGGTAAGGTTAGGTTTGGTAAAGTTAATTTAGTCCTAACCTAAGTAAGCCTAAAATATCTTAATTTAACTCAACCATACCGAGGCCGATGACTCCCGCCAAAAAACTTGGCGTGGTCCGCGTCCGCAAAACGCCGGAATAGCCATATCGGAACTGCCGTTAATGCTATTCTTACCTAGCGTTATTTATCCTATATCTTCAAAACTAAGCATTTCCGGGCATATTGTCATTCATGTAAAACGTCTTAAAATCGACTATATTACCTATCTATACCTACGAAATTATTGAATTCGTTGACAACATTAAATTCAATATTGACCGTATTTAATTACTGAACTTAACTTAACCATAGCTTCGAAAACAAATTAAAGTGGTGACAGAAAACCTACAAGTACCGATTTTTATTCCTGGTATTTTGGTTTTGGTGGCTTGTGCATGTTTTTTTTTTGTCAGAAAATACCGTTTCCTTTCTACGAATTGGAAGTTTGTTTGATTGGAATGTATTTTTTTTATTTTCATTCTTGAATTTCTCAATTTCAAATTAACGCGGATGATGTAGTGCTAATTGTGCTGGAATCGGAGATGATGAAGCAATGGTGCTGACGATGCTTGCTATTTTTACGCTGTTGATGCTAGGATGTCAATGCCGGTGATTTATATGATGCTGATGATGCTAATGTTGATGATGTTGATTACTTCAGTAATTTTAATTACCATGACGTTAATGATACTGATGCCTGCTGTGCCGATGATGCGAATAATACTGATATCATATAACTGTTTCTGATGCTGATGCTTCTGATGCGCTGTCTCTAATGCAATAATGTTAAAACCTGTTTTTTAATGCTTGTCAATTTGCAAATTCAGAATATTTCTCAACACAGTTGCGGAACTACAAATAATTTGTCTACAAACAATAATACATACAGAAATGATCTCTAAGTATTAAAAGAGTATCCGGTAAAAATATGCATTTTTTGTAAATTTTTCTTCGAGTCAAGAAGAAAACAAATTTTTGTAAGGTAAACTATCTCATTTGGGTTGACCCATGTCAGCAACTGTATTTTTCCAAGGTGAAACTAGATTTGCTTACATGGATATCTAAATGTTTTAATAACTTATTCTTTATGGGTTTGAGGAGTTACTTGTAGTTATATTTCGCCGTGTGAAGTAGACATTGACCAAAGTACTCGACGTTGTCGTCCATTCCCGTTTCCTGCACAGATGTCCAGTTCGGTCTCTAAATCAGTGAATGTTCTATGTAGTTGTAATTTCATGTACGCTCATACGCCCTATCAGGCTAATAAAAAAATTAAATAATAATTTTTTCTGTTGTAGCACAAAATAACACCCAACTTGACGCTTTGTGAGCCTATTTTATTTTTTGACCTTGTCTTAAATCCGAACGCAACTATGCGGATTATCCTTTCTTCTATCGAAATAATTATTCTTTTATAATAGAACATCATGTGTCTCCTTCTATAAATAAATCATTTTAATAAAATAAAACGCAAGGTGTCTTCATAAATTTATCAATAAATGAATGTATTTTTTGTACGTAATTTCTCCTTTGTTATTGCAATGGGAGTCTCATTGGACACAATAAATTCGTGGAGAGATTTATGCATTTAAATAGATCAATAACAACAGTTGGTTGGTGCGTGTGTCTGTGACGCTCACAAGGACGCTCAATGACCGTATCTGTGATACGAGTTTCACCAGTGCACAAGTACAAGAATATTTTGATGGCGGGTACTTCCCTCAGGGGGACACAACTATTGTATCTATGGGGAATTAGCGCTCCCAGGGGGAACATGTGAGGGTCCGAGGTGAGAGTTAGGTAGGCCTTCTTGTTTTTAAATTCAATGTTTTTGCTATGTTAAGGACCACCTTTTTTCGCTTCATTACCCTCTCGTGTTTTTCAGCCCTTCTACTTTCTTCTTGAACTTTTATTATCTTGTTTCATGAATTTATTTCTTAGCTTACGGTTTCTATGCCCTTTCTGCATAGATTCCACGTTTCCTCAACTCCATACTAAATGGTGCCTTCGTCTTTCCTCTCTTTGGATCGCCTTTGTAACAGATAGGGAGGCCTAAACTAAAAAATAATCTTATCTAATATTCTAATCGCAGATACTATTAGGATGGATATACTACTGTAGTTTGTCATCCACATCTGGAGGATTTGTCTGAAGAAAATGTCGAATCCCGTCATTTGACGGGTCGTGTACACTAGTATGTCGATAATAGCGATAAAAACACCATTCTGTTAGCGTTCATTGTGTAATTTAGCTTCGCTTGCGTGCAGTTCGAAGGAGCTGATCAAGCAAGGGCTGCTGGAGAATGACTTCCTCAAGAACTTGGAGATGGAGCAAGTGATGGAGATCGTGGAGAGCATGTACTGCGTGGAGTACGAGGAGGGTACCCTCATCATCAAGGAGGGAGACATCGGCTCCATGCTCTACATCATGGAAGGTGAGTACCATATCTGGGAGTGTTCTGCTGCTCTTATGGCAATCTGGGATTGTCTTGCTGTTCTCCTGGCAATCTCGGATTGCTTAGTTGTTCTTTTAGCAATCTAGGATTGCTTTTTTGCTCTCCGGGCAATCTAAGATTGTTTAGTTGTTCTTTTAGCAATCTGGGACTTTCCGGCTGCTGTCCAGGTAATCTGGGATTAATTGTTTGCTGTTCTCTTGGTAATTTAGGATTGTTTTGTTTTTCTGTTCACTTGCCAGTCTGGGATTGTTTTGTGTTCATCTGGCAACCTGAGATTGTTTTATTGTTATTCTGGCATTCATTGAATAATTTCCAGTTACTACAGGATTGTCAGATTGATCCTATGGCCTTCTGGGATTGTTTGATGGGTATGCTAGTAATCTAAAATTGCTGGAATGACCTTTCAGCGATCAATTTTAAGATCTTTTCCAGACGCGCTCCACCACTAATTCAACACATAAGTTTACCCACTTGTAACTTTCAAAATAATGCACCTATCGACTTCAAATTACTTCTAAACGGAAGATTAAAACATCTTTTCGTTTGAGGGTAATTTGAAGTCGATAAGTGCATTATTTCGAAAGTTACAAGTGGGTGAACTTACGTGTTGCATTAGTGGCGAGGCGCTTCTGGAAAATACATCAATTATCATTGATAGGCCTCCTGGCAATCAAAGATTGTCTGTCGTGCGTGTTGAGACACCACACTTCTCATCCTGGACGGTTGGACCTGCTGACAATCTTTAAATTAGCGGCAGGCCGAATTTATCCCCAATTGGTCTTCTCTTTTCATTTCATTTTACAGAAGGTAAGTGTATTAATTTCTCTTCGTTTTATTTCATTTTTTTGCTGATACTTTAGATTTATTTTTGTGCTCATTTTATTTTAATCATTACACGAGATTTGTAATTTTCATTTCATCTAAATGCTGTATCCGTGCCTGAATGTTTGTTTAGTTCCATCATAATTAATAGCGTGCGTGTGAAAATATAATTATTTCTCATAAATACGACCATTGTAAGGAGCTTTCATTGCCGGTTATGCTGTGATTGCGAGCGTGTCTCAAAAAATTTGTGTAATTTTCCTAATTTGAAACGCTCATCTGAAAAGAAAAAAAAGAAAAACATTTTATTTCCAATAGAGATCGTACAAAAGTACCATCATTGGATTTTAAAATATTTTAAAGTTAATACACTTAGGTGATACACACACATGAGTATTGCAATACTCATGTCACTAGTCGAAAAGAATTGATTGAGGGCTATGTACTTCTAATCATGCTTAATCTACATTTGACGATGCACATAACGATAATTATAAGACACAACACAATTTCATGGACGGTGCATTTTCATTGTGGGTTGAGAACACCTTTGACAATTTACGTATTCATGATATGAAACTTTGCAATTCTTGACGCCAGTCAAATTTCACAAACTAAAAAGTTTTAGCGCATGCATCCTTGAAATAAAGTTTAATTTTTCATATTCATTTCACTTAGCTTCAAGTAATGATGGGAAAGAATTAACATACAAGGAAAAAAACATCGCGTTAAGTTCTTTTCATTATTTCACATCAAGTTATTTAGTTAACCCTAACAGCATGGGGTTAAAAAACTATTAGCAGCGTCCAGAAAACTTATTTTCAGCAGGCACTAAACCATTCAGCAAAGTCAAGTTCATTTCAAGTTGTCCTCTTTTTGGGATTATTTTTTTACTGGAATATATTTGAATCTGAAACCGTTCGTTTTGACATCGGCCTTAAGATATCAATCTGTAGCCTCCAATTTTAATAGCGTATAATATATCAAGTACGACTCGTTTAGCTAGTTCGCCCGAGTCTTTTTACGATATCGCCTGCTGATTTGGGCTCTCCTCTGTGATATGCATATTTTGCATGCACTGTTTCTATTATTTCTTCCAACACATATGAAATAGACCGCTGGCATAGACCGAAATGGCATAGACCGCTGATAACAACTTTTCTTAGGAAACTTCTAATGATTTCTAGCCTTATTTTCGAATCAAAATATATAAAAACGAAAATATTTTACGCCGAGCAATACAGCTGTCGTTGCACCTACTCGATTCGGCACGAGATAGCTTAAAATACTGATGCACTAGTTGATATTTACCACTTAACTAAACGAAACATAGTCTTTGGTTCATTAAGTAAACAGAATTATATTCGTATAAGCTGAAAATAGCCTATGTCGTATCAAATAGACATTAGACATAAGATAAAAGACAATAGACGTCGGAAGTAGCTACAAAACTGCAGCATTTCACACCAAACACCATGTCCCCAACACCACGTCCCCAACACCGCGTCCCCAACACCACGTCCCCAACACCACGTCCCCAACACCACGTCCCCAACACCACGTCCCCAACACCACGTCCCCAACACCACGTCCCCAACACCACGTCCCCAACACCACGTCCCCAACACCACGTCCCCAACACCACGTCCCCAACACCACGTCCCCAACACCACGTCCCCAACATCACGTCCCCAACACCACGTCCCCAACACCACGTCCCCAACACCACGTCCCCAACACCACGTCCCCAACACCACGTCCCCAACACCACGTCCCCAACACCACGTCCCCAACACCACGTCCCCAACACCACGTCCCCAACACCACGTCCCCAACACCACGTCCCCAACACCACGTCCCCAACACCACGTCCCCAACACCACGTCCCCAACACCACGTCCCCAACACCACGTCCCCAACACCACGTCCCCAACACCACGTCCCCAACACCACGTCCCCAACACCACGTCCCCAACACCACGTCCCCAACACCACGTCCCCAACACCACGTCCCCAACACCACGTCCCCAACACCACGTCCCCAACACCACGTCCCCAACACCACGTCCCCAACACCGCGTCCCCAACACCACGTCCCCAACACCACGTCCCCAACACCACGTCCCCAACACCACGTCCCCAACACCACGTCCCCAACACCACGTCCCCAACACCACGTCCCCAACACCACGTCCCCAACACCACGTCCCCAACACCACGTCCCCAACACCACGTCCCCAACACCACGTCCCCAACACCACGTCCCCAACACCACGTCCCCAACACCACGTCCCCAACACCAATGAAGGAAAACTCGGATTGGTGCGATGAGGGAACATGTTTTTCTTATCTATGTACTCTCATGCCTTTTACAGTGTGTTAGCTTGTGTGAGTATGTACGTGACGTTAATTTCTATTCCTATTTCTTGTTCAGAAATACGCAAGATCGTTTCTTACACAGAAACTTGGCGTCCCACATTCCTGTGAGGGCAGAAATTTCCCACGACATTGGCGGTTCTTCCCACGAGTGGCTGTTTTTTCTTATTTTATTTATTTATATCTTTAACGGACATGTCGGTTCTGTCCAGTCGATTTTGGCTTCTGTAAACTTGGTAAATTTCTGTGAAAAGCAGGAAGCGTTTTCACAGTTCTACCAATATTATTTCTCAACTGTACTAGCGTAAATGCTTATGAATCGTACAAAACATTTCCTTAGGTCTATGAATGTTAATAGGTCTATGAATGTTAATTTATACTCTATTATGCACTTCTATGAAAAGTTAACATCAAATTAACTGACTTGGGTTTACTGACATTAACAAATGACTTGACTTGGTTGGTTGACGAGTACTGATTATGTTAAAATATAGCGTAATGATGTAGTGTTGAAAACAGAGGGTTGACTGCTCGGCTGTAGCGATGCATAACTTACGTCACGTACACACGCACATACACTAACATACATGCGTGAGAGAGAGTACGTTGAGCAGAAAGACATGTTCCCTCATCGCGTTAATCTGAGTTTTTCTTCATTGGAAACTTTCAGAAAACGTTCGCTTTCTCAATAAAACGCACATGAGGAAAATTTGTTCTTAGAACTTGTTCATCTTGGTTAGCAAGTGACGATACTTAGCAACAATTATCTCTGAGGTAAATCCTTACACCTAGAAATTATGTTTCGAGAATAGGGTGGACTATGCAGTGCAGGCAGGGAAATTGTCTTGTCTTGACTGGGAACTTTGAAATTGAGTTGTACAGAAGTGAGAAATAGTGCTGTGTAAAATGGGAAGTTATTTTATACGGAGGAGAATGCTCTTATATGACCAGTATAGTGATGTGGAATGCAGGCAAAAAATGGAATTCTTGGACATGTAAAATCATGTCACGTGGACGCGCTGAAATTATATCTTTATTCGTTACGCGCCGTGAGAAATTGTTATATGGACCTGAGAAAATAATGTTACGTGGAAATGGGCGAATTAAGGTATGTGGACGCGGGCTAATGATGTTACGTGGACGTGGGAAACTACCTTCGAATTTCTGGCTTTAAATTCGTGGTTTGGGAGGCAGTCGCCTGAGGGCGTCCGTAGGGGAGGGGGTTGTGTACTGTAGGAAGGGGGAGGGGAAATTGAGGGGAAGGGGGAGGCCTCGACTGCCTTGTAAAGAATTTGCAGGCCGGTGACCTTGGTTGACAACCTCGAGTTGTCCGTGTGTTAGAACATTTTTTTAGACCTAGTGTGCACCTGAACGCGATGCGGCACTTTGAAGCAACGTACCAAAATTGGGCAGTTTTTGGTTTTGTGAAATAACTTATGAGTCTAGAGTACGAAATCTATCGCTGGTATAAAGGTTGTGAGGATTTAGCATTTTTTGCCCATTTAGTTTGGTATTGACTACTGTATTAGCGGTATTTTCATTAGCTTGTGTCACTTACTGCATTAGTTTATGGGAGCAACTATATACACAAGTCTACGTCGGTAACTGCGTTAGCCTATGCCAGGGCATACATTTTCTGACCTATTAGGTTTAAATATGATGGAAAATTCAAAAACAATGCTGGTTTCGTGACTTTCGCCCGATACAAGTTAACACAATACAACACGCGACGGACTGACCGGTAGCGAGGGGACTGAAGTTCCTTTATTTGCTGGGATTAAGTATCGCTTCTATGAAGAGTGGTCACGAAAAAAATGTATCCACAGAGTAAGAATTTGAGACATTACTTTTCATTTTATATTAAGCTACACTTAGAAGGGGTAAAAGTTAAAGATATAGATCTGAGTCAAACTATCTGACAGGTTCATAGATACACATAATCAGTATTTAAAACCAGTGAATTCGTTCTTTATGGACGCCCTGTGTAATGGCATTATGTATGGGCTTGATGGCAACTCCCTTGGGAACTAAATGGCAACTCCCTTGTGAGCAAAATGGTAACTCCCTTGTGAGCAAAATGGCAACTCCCTCGTGAGCAAAATGGCAACTCCCTTGTGAGCAAAATTGTAACCCCCTTGTGAGCAAAATGGCAATTCTTTGTGAGGAAAATGACAAATTTCATATGTGCAAAAAATGGCAAGTCTCATAAACTAGAAGTATTATGGGAGCGATATTCAATAACTAGTACAACAGCGCTAGTGTTGCTAGTGTCTACAAGCTTGCACAAAACGCGTTACGCATGCGCTTGATGACCACTCGCCCCAAAATGCGTTTTCTTACGCGCTTTGTGTGCTGTGACTCCGGTGCTGCGTTAAAATGTCCAGCGTACGTTTAGTCCAACGCGTAAGTTTCGTTTTGGCCGCGTGCTTGCGGCTGCGTTTCGGCAGCGAAAGCGTGTACCCTACGAGGTGTGGTTATGATTGCTTCAATTTCTTTTATATTATGGCTTCCTTGCATACCTACTGTATTAAGTCATGTTGGATGCTACCATGCCAGTCTCTGTACGTACAAAATATTGATGAATGGCTATAGTATTTCATAGGCCCATGGTATTTTTCAAGCTATATATATATATATATTTTTTTTTATTTTATTTATATATTTATAAATTCGAAACTTCACGAACCAATACCGCAAACGATATACTTAGATTCGTCCAAAATGGTGGTTTTGTGAAAGTTTTTTTGGTTCACAAAACCTCGTTTCTTTTGTATCAGAGTATCCATCGCTCGTGCTATCGACGTCCATTTTTTTAAGTTCTCTTACGTTTTTTAAATTCCTGTACATATTCTAGATTCTCGTACTTGTTACACGCCGCGTAACTGGCGTGTTTGCATGACTTGACCACCAAGTATGACGCTTCTTGTGACGCTTAGCAATTTAGGTGTTGTGTGCGTTTTTCTATTTTATTTTTTGTGTCGCGAAAATGACTTGATTAACCGTGACTTCATCGGCGATTTTCACGGGCATTTCTATTGAGATCATCAGTATTCTCGATGTGGACTCTGTTTTTTTTACCATTTAAGGTTGTGAAAAAAATGTTCTACGCTTTAGTTGGTCTCTTTTCTACAGGAAGAAAATAGATGAAATAGTTTTGCTATCGTGTTGACTTATACGCGTGAAAGCCTGCCTGTACCGTCAAATTTGACGATATGGACGAGCTTGCCACTGCCGTCAAATATAACGATGGCATTTTTTAGGGGGACATTTTTCGAAATATTCTAAAAATGTTTAAAAAAATCTGAAACAGCTACGGTAAAAGTGACATATAATAAAAAAAAGAATATTCTGAAGGTAATTTAGTCGGGTTATCCAGAATAAAAACGACAATAAATAGAAGCAATTACTCGGCTGATTTAAAAAAGTCATCCAAATAAAAAATTTTGAAAGATTGAAATATTTGGACACCTTTGCTGAATCAATCGCGTGATGCTGTTTCCTAGCGTTATTTCGAGTTCCATTTAATGATGGTTGTATTTTCTTCTATGTCAAGTTAAATGAAAGTGATCGCATAGTAGTCTTTGCCTCTCCAGATCTTGGTATTTACCTCCCCAGATCTTGGTATTTACCTCCCCAGATCTTGGTATTTACCTCCCCAGATCTTGGTATTTACCTCCCCAGATCTTGGTATTTACCTCCCCAGATCTTGGTATTTACCTCCCAATGCTATAAGTGTGCCCACACTCAACACACCACGCCCACACGCCACCTGGTGTGTTTAGTGACCTATACAGCCTGGTAACTGGTTTGCCGTGTGTGTGTGTTCATGTGTGTGTGTGCGTTTATGTGTGCGGGTTTTTGTGCGAGTTTATATGTGTATGTGGGTTTGTGTGTGTGTTTTTGTGTAATTTATTTGTGTGTATGTGTTTGTGTGTGCCTAATGAGTGTGTGTTTTGTGAGTATTTGTGTGTGTTTATAAATGTGTGTGTGTGTTTGTGTGTGTGTTTGTATATGTGTGTGGGTGTGTTTGTGTGTACGGTGTGTGTGCATCGTGGTGTAGTTTCCATGTCTTGTGTGGAGCACACGTGGCGCACATGAGCTCTGCACATGTGCGCCACGCCATGTCCGTTGCTAAGCAAGCGAGGCAGTCTCGTTCAAAGCGAAATATATGCAAATTTCTATGCATTTTCTTCCACTAATAACTCCTCGGGTATGATACAATTATTCTAGCTATGCAAAATGGCACTCATAGGGGAAGATGTGAGGTACCGAGCTCAGGGTTAGACAGGCGTTCCTATTTAAATGGAGTAGTTTTTTATTCGTTGCGTAACATTTTTTTGTTTCACACAAGTTTCTTTCAGCACCTTCTACTTTCTTCGTCAACTTTTATTTTTTTCGCAATCTTCCCTCAGAGGGGGATAAAACTATGGTATCTATGGGGATTAGCGCTCCCAGGGGGATTACGTTAGGTCCCGATCTAAAGGTTAGGTTGGCCTTCTTTTTGTTGAAATAGAATAGTTTTCTTTTTTACGGACCATCTTTTTTCTGTTCACTGCTCTCCTGTTTTTCATCACCTACTACTTTCTACTTCAACTTTTATTATGTTTCATGAACTTCTTCCTTAGCTTTATTTTTATGCACCATGTGCGTAGATTCCATGTTCCCTTAACTCCATACTAAATGGTGCCTTCATCTTTCCTCTCTTGGAAACACCTTCATGGTGATAAGGCTGCTTAACACTTCGGTCGCAATGTGAGACACCGGTGGTACACGGAAGAAATTTTCATTATGCTGCTGACTGATCGAAGTCACGAATTAAATTTCCATAAATACTTAATATAAACTAAATGAAGGCATGATCATGTTAATGTTTATTGTTTTCAAAATTATTGCTTACAACAATTTACTTTAAATTTGAGAACACTGAACTTCTGTTAAACGATTAGCAGTCAACGTGATAAATGAACTGCTAATCAAATTTATTACTTGTTTAATAAAATTGATTTATTTATTTAAATATATTTAAATTTAACAATGGTAATATTGACAGACTGCGTCCCTACGCCCTGAACCTTCACTACCAGAGCGTTGTTTGAGTTTACAATCGATGCATGTCTAGGTGGTTGTCTGTACTCATTTCTGAATTTTGTTGGAAAAATAGATTTTTGTCTACTTTGTAAATTATTCAGGTTGATTCATCTTACGTAAAATCCGCTATATTTTGGTGATCGTACGTGCCACACATGAAAATTAATAAGCGTAATATTCTGTTTTCTATTTATCAAGGAAATTTCAATAGACCGTACTAAGCGCGCTGTTTCAGTAAAATGTACAACAAAATCAGGGGAATTCATCAATGTCCTGTTTCATTTCTGTATTTCTCCTGAAAATTGAGATCACATTTATCACAAGTACTTTTTCATTCACACATCAAGAAAATCAATGTAAAATTATCGAGCTTCCTTCTTATATTTATCAAGAATATGGGCGAGGTGAGAAAGAGGAAGCAGCTGGTGCAGTTGCGCTTCATGGAGACATCGTACTTTATTTTCAGTAAGATTTTCGTGTCACATAATTTTTTGTGCCACTTCTACATGAAATACAATGCTCTCTTCAGAGTCCTGTATTTGTCCCCGCTTAATCATTGCTTGGGAGTCCACGTGGATTTTTGGATTGGTTTCTAAATAAATAAGTTCTATTCTGCTATCGGTGTTGTATTGGTGTAGTTCAGTGTGAATTTCCGAAGTCTATGTGTGTGAGACTGTGTCTGTGTGTCACTATGTCTGTGTGACACCATGTGTTTGTGCATTTGCACTCTGTTCCTACTTTTCGACATGGGTTATTTCGTGCTTTGTGCTTGCTTGCACGTTTAGCTTGTGCCCATTCACCCATGTGTTTGTGTGTCTGCTCTTGTGTTTTTGTGCTTGTTTATGTTTGTGTACCACCTTGTGTGTTGGTATTCCGGCTGGTGTTTGTGACTGCTTGTGTGAGTGTATGCTTGTCTGTGTGTGTACTTGTTTCTGTGTAGGTGAGCCAGCTTGTGTGTTTGTCTTCCTGCGTGTGTGTTTGTGCTTGGAATATATGCGCAGTTGAAGGAAGACATTGACGACACAGCGACTCCTGTGTGACATTTGTGTGACCTCAGCATATTGTTCGTGTGACCTGTGTGAACTGTGTGATCTCGCGCAGCGTCTCCTTGCACACAGCGATAACCCGACGCTCTGGAATGTGTGTGTGTGTATGTGTGTTGCATAACGCGCGGTATTTGCACGTGAGTTTTTTGGGCTCATACGGTACTTACACGCTACGTGTGTGTGGCGTTTCTACAGCAACTTTACATTACATAGGACATCTGTATGGAATCTAGTATTGACTCGCATCTGGTTTTTCCCCGTGTGTGGCGTGTGTTATGTGTTGTGTGGGTGTTTCGCCGTGTTAGGTGTGTTGTGTGTCGTGTAGGTGTAGTGTTGTGTTGTGTGTGTGTTTAGAATTTTGTGCGTTCCATTGCTTTCATAGTGTTTCGCTGTGTCTTAGATTTATTGTGTGTGTGTCTTTGTAGTGTATGATACTCTGCTGTTGTGTGATGTGTATTACTGTGTGTTGCGTTCATTTTGTTCTCCATTCTGTGGACATACATGCGTTTTCTTTCGCTCACGTAGTCCCACGTATGACTGCTGTGTGTTGTATCATACCTGTATGAGGGGACGTTCCCATGCGCGTTGTGGCTAGAGACTCGCGAGCATTGCTAAATGAAGTACATTTGCAATTGGAGTTCTTTTTAAAATATACTTGCAACATGAAGCCATGATGCTACACCCATCCCGTACTTATACTTCGATTTTATTTTAAATTGAAATTATTTCAGATGTTTTGAGCAGTTCTCGATTAAATGCATGAAAAAAAACATTAATATACACATGAAAGTATGGAAAACTGCGAAGGTGGGGAGGTGAATCGTTTTAAAACAGAATATCAGAGGAAAAATATTGTCTCGAGACGGGTAAATAATTTGGGAAATTACGAAAGTGGTGCGTGAAATGAGGAAGAATGAAAATTAAAGAAAAAAAATAACTTGATTCACGTACAAATCTATGAAAAAAGTGCGAACGTCGTTAGTGAAACAAGGGAGAACGAAAATTCAAGTGAAGAAATGACTTAATTCGCGAAAAAAGTGAGGGGAAAATACGCAAGTTGTGAGCGGAGCAGAGGAGAATGAAAATTGAAGCAAAAAACCTCGTGAGTGGATCAAGAATGAGAATACCAGAAGCGCTGCTCGCCTTGACGTTCCTCAGCCGTATAGGTCAGCTGTGAAATAATTGGTACTGCATAGCCTGAACTTTCATGTTCATGAAGGGTACGACGTTATCGGCATAACTCCACGTGCATGCATAATGAACATGAATTGTGGGGCATGCATGACCTTGTGTGGCGTAAAAACTTGCATTCCGAGCCGGGACAGTAGCGTGGCTTATGAACTATGAGAGCGGCAACGGCGGAGCGTGAGACGGAGCGACGTCTTGTAGGAGTTCTCCGCTCCCGGACCCTGCGTGCAGCTGCTGGATATTATTGCACTGGTTACTGGTTGTAAATTTCTAATTTAGAATTTTTAGTGGGCATTGTTCGCTAATTTGGTCGTGTTTGTTGACACAATAATGTAGTTTGTAGTTGTTTCTGGTCATTATGCGCTAATTTGGTCTTATTTCTGGATATAAGTTCCGAATTTGGACTGGTTACTGGTTGTAAATTTTAATGTGGACTTTTTAGTAAACATTGTTGACTGATTCGGTCTTGTTTCTATTAATATTTACCTAATTGGGTTTGGTTTCCGGTTGTAATTTCAAATGCATTGTTGGCTGATTTGGTCTTGTTTCTGGACATAATTACCGAATTTGAACTTCTTTTTCTGGTTATTATTCTCTAATTTGGACATGTTTCTACCCGTAAATCGGACCTTTTTGGACATAAATTGGACCTTCTTAATTTGACCTTTTTTCTAGTCATGATTCTCTCATTTTAACTTTTTCTAGCCATAACTCAGTGATTTGGACTCGACACAATTGTGAAATTTTGCATATTTGCAATTAACATCTAGTTATAAAAAATAACTAAGAATTCAAATGAAAATCATTCAAATGCCGAGGTTTTTTATACCTTTATCTAATCCAGTAGAATACAAAAGCTTAGTATTTATTAAAGGGAATAGCCGACACTGCAACCGTCATGTGCAGCGGCAGCGCGCGCTCAGGGAAAGTTCGGTTTGATTGATTCTGAGTGCTACTGTACGAGTCGAGAACTTTAATGTACGGGATGAAACTGTGTTCTTTGTTATAAAATAATAACTGAAGACATTATAATAACAGGAAAGACCATATGTTAGAGAGCAGTACCAAGCAGTGCAGTAGCAGGCGTCAATGATATAGAAAGAAACTACATAAGCTAAACAAAACAATTCAATTTTGTCAGAGGGTAGACGTCAATTACTAGCCTAGAAATATACACATTGTTGAACATGCTTTCAATGACGAAAGCAATTTTGAACGCATTGCTTTTTTTGTGAGATGTACGTCTTATACCCAAGGTTTGTTTCTGGTGTATGCTTCCATTCTAAATTGATAAGAACCAATACATTGAAAAAAAATTCGTGATTTGGAGAAAACTCGCAAGGCAGATGTGCAGTCAAACAGACCGTGTCAAGGCGCACTCACACATACACTTTAAGTGTTTTAAATTCATACATTATTCGAGCTTCTCAACTCTTAAATGACAAATAACGCTCGAAGACAACGCTCACATCCCCTCAGGGGGATACAATTATTGTATCTATGGGAATTAGCGCTCCCAGGGGGACAACGTGAGGGTCCGAGCTGAGAGGTAGGTAGGCCTTCATTTTGTTGAAATAAAATGTTCTTGCTATGTTAAGAACCAATTTTTTTCGGTTCACTGCTGTCCTGTTTTTCAGCACCTACTACTTTCTTCTTCAACTTTGGTCTTGTTTCATGATCTTCTTTCGCAACTTACTGTTTCTATGCCCTTTCTGCGTAGATTCCGCGTTTCCTTAACTCCATACTAAATGATTCCTTCCTCCTTCCTCTCTTTGTACGCATTTAATGCTGCGGGTAGGGAGGCTAAAATTAATGATTAATCTAATCTAACACAACGCTCACAACTCGCTCTTGCGCGCAACATTCCCGCAAAATTTATGTAACACACACAACATTAAAGCTCTACAACACACGCACACATCTTAAATACATAAATAAGCGTTCAAGCCACCCAACTCATGCAACACACGTCCCCGCACACCAACACATACCAACAAACACACAACATATATACCACACAACACACACACCACACAAAACACACACAACATATATACCACACAACACACACATCACACACATCACACAACACACACACAACATATATACCACACAACACACACCACACAACACACACACAACATATATACCACACAACACACACATCACACAACAAACACACAACATATATACCACACAACACACACACCACACAACACACACACAACATATATACCACACAACACACACACACCACACAACACACACACAACATATATACCACACAACACACACCACACAACACACACATCACACAACACACAGCACGGCCGGCGACGGTCACGTGATCAGCAACACTCGCGCGTCCAGTTTTTCGTGCCGAGTTGGGATGATCAGACGGTGCCTGCGCCTGTCTTGTGCACCGCGGCTCCTGTCTGGGGACTGACGGGCATAACTGACAGGCATACCTGACAGGTGGGCTTGACAGGCGTAACTGACAGGTGCACATGACAGAACAACTGACAGATAAACTTGACGGGCGTGTCTAATAGACGCGATTGACAGGCGTGCCTGACTGATACACTTGACAGGCGTGTCTAACACACGCGGTTGACAGGCGGGGTGACATACACTTAACAGACGTGTGTGACAGTCGCGGTTGACAGGCGGGCGTCGGGCTGTGTCCTGCACGCGATGTTGGTGGAAGAAAGAAATGTTGTCTGGTGCATCATTCTTGTATCCATGCTCCTACCATATCCGTACGATACATTTCTGCAGTCTGCACTAATTAGTTTTTTTGTATCGGTCTCTCGAGGTCGCATTTGTTGAGGTTAGGGAGTCTTATATCAATGTAATACTGAAATAATTATTGGTAATTCTGTTCGAATTGTTGGCGGCAACTTGGCAGCTCTACACCTGTCAACTCAATCTTACAGGTAGTTAGTTAACTATCCTGCATCCGTCAAATCAGGTTGACAGTCACTTGATGGCCTTAGAGCCTGTCTATGCTGAACTGTCACTTGTCTGTCCAGTAATGATACGATAGTTGTCTCATTTGTCCTTGTGTTTAAGGACACCGCACTGCAATGGTATAAAGTTTATATATACTGAATCTACTATCCTAGTACTTACTACATTGGTTTTTCCTTCATATTAAATGTCTAACAATTATTTTATAGTAAATAACCAGCTGCATCATTTGAAATTCCTTCAAGTGGGTTTTTAGTTCAACAAGTTTTTGTTGGGGTATTATTTAGTGTCAAGTTTTATATATACATTTATATATACAGAATCTATAGTTCAGGTACTTTTGATAGTGTTCTTGCCTACAAATTAAATGTCTAACAATTTTTATTATTATATGGGAAATACACAGTTGTATTATTTCCAACATGTTCAACTGATTTTAGAGTTGGAAAATCTAAAAAAATCGTTTAAAACAATTGTCCCTTTGCTCATTTAGACTGGCTTCAACCACTCGTTCGAATTCAGCGACATACGGCTCGCATATCCCAACATTAATTTAATAGACCTAGCTGGGGACAACCAATTGTAAAAGATACACACAACTAGTTCTAACTGGATACAACTGGTTAGGAAAGAATAACTGTCTTATAAAAGTACAATTCACGCGACCGGCAAACTGGCTTTGTACTGATAAGTCCTGCCTAAAGTTGCTGATGAAAGCCACACTAACTCCTCGTGCTGACGCAACCTCGAGAAGCGCGCAACTTTGACTGTGAGGCTGCGCGTCGTCTTGCAAGAACTGCGGCGTGTGGCGCCACAACTGTCTTAACTTTTTCGCCGCCTGCATGCATGTTTTTCGCCGCCCAAGTAATTAAATCGCTTGAGTGGCGAAAAACACGCATGCTCCGGGGAAAACGTTAGACTGGGAACTGCGGCGTGCGGCGCCACAACCGAGTAATTGAGAGCATAGTTGTAACACTTTGACTGCGACGTGAGTCACCGGTGGTCATTGGGGGAATTTTTATAATCCTGTGGACCGACCGGTAGTCACAAACTCTATATTTATTAATGCTAAATTTAAATTAAATGATGGTACGATTCAGATAATTTTTATTACTTTCCAACTGTCTTAATACAATTGACTTCAGTTTTACCTGCGGCAGTCAAAAAGTCTTCTTTTTTTGAGGCTTTTTTCTATCAGGGCGGCGATTTGTGCAGAAAAATCCGACACGTTGCTCAATTTACCCCCCGTGAGACATTGCTAAGTTACTCCAGCTGTGCCTAAGCCTTCGGGGCAGTTATTATTTGTGCATACTTCGCTTCTATCGAGTTTCGTACCTTCTCGGCTGTCTCCTGATCACGCCTTCTTTGCTTTCTCTTAGTCTTTTCTTACTTTTCCTTCCTCTTCCTGGGAAGGTGTCGGCGGTTCGAATCCCGGCAGTACCACCCAGTGATTCTCCCCGTTGGGAGAAGGGGAAACTCAGCCACAATTCCCCACTCCACCCAGGTGTTAGACATAAGTACCGGCTAGACCAGGGGTAACAATCATTGCGTCCTGGTGTTAGATATGAGGCATTTGATATACCAATGTACAAGATGATGTGCATCAAGCGTGGTTAATTAGAATAATGCATCCTTCCTAACTCGCGGTTTTTGATGCGCGGGGTATCCTGTGTGTAAACGCACCTTGTGCTTAGATTCCCTTTTCTAAGCCTATACTAAATGGTCTCTCCTCTCCGATCTTTTTAGATCGTCTTTTTTTGTGCAAAAACCAGCTTCGAACAAAATTGCTTAATATCTACAAAAATTATTGTGCAATTCATCATTTACGTCGGGCTCAATTTTCGGTGCTCTATGCAAGGCAAATAAAATTTGGACACGAAATGTGAGCTTGAAGTTCTCGAGTTCCACGAGTGGTGGGAGGCTACAGGCATTTAGTTTTATTTAATCGTGCACGTAAATGTTCGGCTGCCATTAAAAGTGTGCACAAGCTTATAAGTTCTAGGCACGTTTATCTCATGAAATGAAATATCGCATGTCCACCTGTTTGGCAAACTTGCAAGTTATAGTACCTGAGTGTTTTCACTACCAAGTATTGGGACCAACAATGTGTACTATCTATCTATCTATATGTATATATATAAATTGTATATGTAGATAATACACATTTAGTATATGTAGGAAAATATTGGTTATATTTGACTGGGGTATGTGTGTGTGTACGTATACTTCTTCAACGTTGCACATACCTCACTTCATTTACCTCACGAGCTTCACTCTGGGAAAAATCCGATTTTAGGATTCCAGCCACAGAAAAGGCTAACCTGTCCTCGGCCTTCTAACCTTGCCCCCCGCGGCCTCCAACCGTGGACGGCTGCAGGTTAACCTTTAAAGACTTGGTGCAGGCAACCGTCGCACCGAAAGTTCAAGGTAAGAACCGCGTCTTGCAGGCCGGCCGCTTTGCTGCTGCTGCCTATACCTCCTCCGACGCGTGTGTTTATTTCGATAAATTGTTCATTTCAATAATTTGTTTATTTCAGTAATTTTTTTTTTATTTCAGTATTTTTTTTATTTCAGTAATTTGTTTATTTCAGTAATTTGGTGTCATAAGTGATCAGTGTGATCAATTTGGTGTCATAAGTGATCAGTGTGATCAATTTGGTGTCATAAGTGATCAGTGTGATCAATTTGGTGTCATAAGTGATCAGTGTGATCAATTTGGTGTCATAAGTGATCAGTGTGATCAATTTGGTGTCATAAGTGATCAGTGTGATCAATTTGGTGTCATAAGTGATCAGTGTGATCAATTTGGTGTCATAGGTGATCAGTGTGATCAATTTGGTGTCATAGATGATCATTGGGATAAATTTGGTGTCATAAGTGATCAGTGTGATCAATTTCGTGTCATAAATGATCAGTGTGATCAATTTGGTGTCATAGGTGATCAGTATGATTAATTTCACGTTGAATATTTTCGTGATCATTCATTTTGTCGTCATAGGAGACCAGTCACATTCATTTTTCCCTCTAAAACAATCAATATCATCGACTTTGCATTAGAAGTGAAAAGCGTGATAGATTATACGTCGGAAGTGATATGTATAGTCAGTTTTGCGTCAAAAGCGATTTACATCATCGATATTGCGTCAAAAGTAATTTCCAAATGAATTGTGATGAATTTTGGGAGAGAAATAGAGTTGGTTGTCGTGTAATTCGTGTCAAGAATGAAATTTTGCGATGAATTGTAGTCAAGTTTATGGATGCAAAGATGAATTTTTTAGAGTTGGCCTAAATATATGCTGAGTTGGTGTGGATTTAATTTCAATTTCTAGCTTCGTGGAGTTGAGGATTTGCAATTTACCGTTAACGAGCTTTTCGTCGGATCTCGCTCGTTATTGAAGTTTTCTGTCGAATACCTGATGAAGTTTTTCAAATTTCGCATAATAATGTTCATGTATAATAGCTGAATGAATAACATAAGAAATGTTTTCAAATAACTTCTGCCAAAGATCATCTGCCAAGGAACACCTGCCAAAGAACACGTGCCAAAGAACACGTGCCAAAGAACACGTGCCAAAGATCACCTGCCAAAGATCACCTGCCAAGGAACATCTGTCTCGGCACATCTGCTAAAGGACGACTGAAATAGACGGGTGAACACCCGTAGACAGACAGACGGACACCTCTGCTCTATTGAGGGACCTTGACTGGCACCTGAGCTGCCAAGGACGCTTGTCACGCCACGCTCCTGAAAGTCCCCACCTGAGCTGCCAAGGAGGCTTGTCAAGCAATACTCTCAATGAGCATTAAACCTGTCAAGGGAAGTCTGTACTATATAACCACACCACCATCACACAAACACCACCAGCACACCATCATCACACCATCACCACACCATCACCACACCATCACCACACCATCACCACACCATCACCACACCATCACCACACCACCATTCCTGTAACACTTTTTCATAGTTTCACTTACATCTCCTTTCATTTAACGAAAACCTCTTGGCGTACGAAGTTTGTGTTTTTTTCTAAATATTGCCAGCTTGAGGAGCAATAACTCCAGTTGGTGCGAAGTTCGAATTGAGGTTCGGAAAACAGAAGCTAACGCAACTGAACAGGATGCTGATGTCAGGGGAGATGAAATGAGGATGTGAGGTCCCGAGCTGAGGGTTAGACAGTCCTTCTTTCGTTGTAGCTTAATTTTTTTTATTTTTTTACGAACTATCTTTTTTCGGTTCACTGCTGTTCTGTTTTCTGCTTTTCGTATAATGCTTTTTCTTCAACTTTCTCTTGTTTCATAACCCCTCAGGGGGATAACAAAATATGGGAATTAGCGCTCCCAGGGGAACAATGTGAGGGCCCGAGCTGAGAGTTAGGTAGGCCTTCTTTTTGTTGAAATAAAATGTTTTTTGTTATGTTAAGGACCACCTTTTTTCGGTTCACTACTGTCCTGTTTTTCAGCACCTCTGACTTTCTTCTTCAACTTTTATCTTGTTTCATGAACTTCTTTCCCATCTTACTGTTTCTATGCCCTTTCTGCATAGATTCCTCATTTTCTCATCTCCATACTAAATGGTGCCTTCCTCCTTCCTCTCTTCGATACGCTCTATTTCTGCAGCGGTTAGGGAGACTTAAACTAACTTATAATCTAATATAATCTAATCTTGTTTCATAAACTTCTTTCCTTACTTGTTGTTTTTATGTGCAGGGGATCTTGTGTGTGAACGCATCTTGTGCGTAGATTCTTCGGTCCCTTAACTCCATACAAAATTGTTCTTTCATCGTTCCTCTCTTTGAAACACCTATGTATATCTTGTTTAGAGAAACTCAAACTAATCTATACTCTAACGAGGGATCCAATGCAACTTCATTTTCTTATAGTCAAGCTCTCTTAATGTGTTTTTGTTATTTGTGGAGTTCGTTATTCTACAGGGAGGAGTAAAAAAATTCTATTAGAAAAGTTAACCCGAGATTGTGGAGTAGAAACCTTACAGGTACATTGCTTTAAATCAAAAGATATGGCTTGGATGTATGTATGTTTTGTGTCTATTTAATTAAATACGAAAGTATATCTAACCCCCTGAGGCATGATTACAGCCTTGTCCGTCATTCTCTAGGACGACATGTAAGGTCGAGGAAACCATTCCTTCCCCTAGGGGTCTTTCAAGCCCCTAGGGGATAATTTTTCTTTGAGGTCATTCTTTCCTGCGAAGGTCATTTCTACCTCTGGGAAGTTGCCATTCTATGTAGTAGGGGTCGTCCTTTTCCTACGGGTTATTCGTTAACCTAGGGAGTCGCTCCAATTTGCTGGGGAGTTATACCTGCCTCATTCCCTTCATTTGGGGCACTTCCTGCTAGTGGTGACGAGCACTCCCTTAGTGGTGACGTCACGGAGCTATCTGTGACGTCACCCTTTCCAGTGTGACGTCACCCTTCCTTATCCGTTTTGGTTGTTACGTGCCACGATAGAGATAAATTTTCTGCATTCCCTTATTAGTTAAATGCATGTATTGATTTACTAAAACCTTAATTTTTAATAGCTATAATTAATTTTGGTACTGAAGGGTAATCTTTTTAGTAGATTAAGAAAGTGTTATGGTTGTAGGTAGCAGCTGTTATAGAAGTTGTAGTAACTTGTTTAACTGTAGCTGGTTCGCCAGTTTTCTGAGGGTAAAGAGACTTCGGGAGGGTAGAATTATTTTCGAGATCGCAAGTTCAAGGAACGATACGTTCCCAAACCGCTTGAAATAACCACAAAGTTGAGGGGTAGTCATTCTTCTCTAACTTCTTTTTTTTTACCCACTCTCCCCCTCCTCTCCATCCACTCTCTCCATCTCCTCCTCCCTCCTCTCCATCTCCTCCTCCCTCCTCTCCATCTCCTCCTCCCTCCTCTCCATCTCCTCCTCCCTTCTCTCCATCTCCTCCTCCCTCCTCTCCATCTCCTCCTCCCTCCTCTCCATCTCCTCCTCCCTCCTCTCCATCTCCTCCTCCCTCCTCTCCATCTCCTCCTCCCTCCTCTCCATCTCCTCCTCCCTCCTCTCCATCTCCTCCTCCCTCCTCTCCATCTCCTCCTCCCTCCTCTCCATCTCCTCCTCCCTCCTCTCCATCACCTCCTCTCCCTCCCTTCCTCTCCCTCCCTTCCTCTCCATCACCTCCTCTCCCTCCCTTCCTCTCCATCACCTCCTCTCCCTCCCTTCCTCTCCATCACCTCCTCTCCCTCCCTTCCTCTCCATCACCTCCTCTCCCTCCCTTCCTCTCCATCACCTCCTCTCCCTCCCTTCCTCTCCATCACCTCCTCTCCCTCCCTTCCTCTCCCTCCCTTCCTCTCCATCACCTCCTCTCCATCACCTCCTCTCCATCACCTCCTCTCCATCACCTCCTCTCCATCACCTCCTCTCCTTCCCCTCCTCTCCTTCCCCTCCTCTCCCTCCCCTCTTCTCCTTCCTCTCCCCTCCTCTCCTTCCCCTCTCTCATGTCATCTCTTCGGTCGCTCCACGCACCGCTCGGGGCAAGGCTGCCTGGATATTTTTCCTTTTTTTTCTGGTTATAATGTTCAAATCAGGTGTTCTCGTAACATTTGTGCATATGACACATGCTAGCAACACTGAAGGAGTGCCGTTCGCTGGAAGGTCAATTTTTAACAACACAACAAGACAATTTTTCAAATGAAAATTCAAAATTCGATCATCGTAGCTGCAAGAAAGGATAGTCTCGGGGCTCTAAATCATGGAGTGGAAACGGGGGGAGGGGTGGAGGGAGGGGTTAGAGGGAGGGGGAAGGAGGGGTTAGGGGGATTTAACAAGGCCGTGGCTGCCGGGGAAATGATATCGTCGTTTCCTCGTAATTGTGTTATTTTTTTAGTTGTTGTTGCTGTTGTGTTGTTGGTCTTAGAGCGACGCTTTTGTCCCGGTGCTACTCGGGGGAAAAGCTGCGAGTTTTGGCGAGATATTCTCAAATTTTGTCTACGTTAACCGCGATGTGTCAGACTGAAGTTAAGTGTTCAATTCAAACTTAAATTCATAAGTTGCTAGCAATTTTATAAATGCCAAACATTGATAGGGTTAATTAATCATCATAGAATTTAATAGATTGGTAAAATTTTTAAAATGACCCATGCGCAAGAAACGTGTTAAAACGAAAATTTTGTTATGTAGGATTCAGAGTACCAAAATAAATGTTCGATTTTTCTCCTCGGTGAATGTTGAAATTTGATCAAATTTGTTTACAAGAAAGCATCATATTAGGAAACTTTGATCATGAAGTAGCGAAGATAAACCTGAAGAAATTTTGATAAATTCAAAAATTTGACCAAATTCAAATAGAAAGAGTCATCGTGTTTGGAAACTCTGGCTGCTGGACAAGCTAATGTGACGGTTGTTGGTTTGTGAGGAGGTGCTGCGTCGTGTGGGAAATTGTGAACATTTGTGGGAGTATGTTTGCGCTCTATGAGTTCCCTAGCGGACTTTTATTTAATCGATTTTATTCATTCGAATCTTTCTTCAGAGAATATTTTCGAATGTTTTTGTTTTTCTCAAGAGAATATTTTGAAACACTGTTCTAGAAGAATTTATTCACAAATGTAGTTACTTGCGGTTCTACGAATTAAATGCCGCAAAATAACATAAGGAAGTGAAATGAGCAGCCGACTATCGTGTGATCCGCGAGAGACTGCGTGAATGACCATTAAAATAGCTCAATTATCGCAAAAATAACGTTGCTTGCAACACCGTGTTGTTTTTTTAGTTTAAAAATGAGTAAAAAATTTCCCTGAGAAGTCTTTTGTGTTGAGTCACACCGCTATAGAAATTTTTTAGAGTTACATTGATGAAAAAAATGTAAACCCAACACTGAGGCTGCATCAGCCGAAAATAATGCAGGAAATTACAGCGCTGGATGACTAGTGAAGGCAAATTTTGTACAACAGGAATGTGAAATTGCACGATGACTTGTTGACACATTGACTGCGATGGGGTAAACTGAAGTTCAATATCTAACTCAAATTTAATGTAAAAAATTGTTAAAAATTTTATGATTAGCAAACATTAACTGGAGGATATACTATTAATTTAAAAAGATTGATAACAATTTACAAACGACCTATCGATGGGTCGTTTTGCAGCTGGAAAACTTGAGGATGGCCCACCGGGGGATCATACCGCAACGAATGGGTTAATATTGCACACCAGCCGTGTATGTTATTTTTCTACATGTAGTGCACGCAACGCACACAACACACGCAACGCACGCAACACACACAGTCACCCACGCGGTCTTGCTCGCGCGACGAGGAATTCGGGGCCGGCAGCGCGTCCCCTGGCGGGGGGGATGCTGTCACGTTCTGGGATGTCCCCCCAGCTGCATCGTGGGGTGGGGAGGGGGGCTGGATGAGGAGTGGAGAAGGAGGGAGAGGAGGGAAGAGATTAGGGAAAGGCTGATGGAGTTGAGGACAGGGGAAATGGGAAGGCTTGGGGAAGGCTGGGGAAACTGATAGAAGGTTTGGGGAGGAGTTTAGGAAGACTGGGTAAATGGGGAAGGGGGTTAAGGGAAGGCTGGGGAAGGAGGAGGCTATGAAAAAATTAGCCTCAACGCTGTGGAAAGAGCTGTTCTATTCTTTGTTTCTTCTATTCGTGCTTCCAGTGTCTGCGTGTGGGTTTCAGCCCTCGGTTCATTTTTGAAGCGTTAATCTACGGGAATGTAAATGTAGCTCTCTTGTGTGTGTTGAGGTGAATGAAATCAGCTCTCTTGTGTGTGCTGAGGTGAATGAAATCAGCTCTCTTGTGTGTGCTGAGGTGAATGATATCAGCTCTCTTGTGTGTGCTGAGGTGAATGATATCAGCTCTCATGTGTGTGCTGAGGTGAATGATATCAGCTCTCTTGTGTGTGCTGAGGTGAATGATATCAGCTCTCTTGTGTGTGCTGAGGTGAATGATATCAGCTCTCATGTGTGTGCTGAAGTGAATGATATTAGCTCTCTTGTGTGTGCTGAGGTGAATGATATCAGCTCTCTTGTGTGTGCTGAGGTGAATGATATCAGCTCTCTTGTGTGTGCTGAGGTGAATGATATCAGCTCTCTTGTGTGTGCTGAGGTGAATGATATCAGCTCTCTTGTGTGTGCTGAGGTGAATGATATCAGCTCTCTTGTGTGTGTTGAGGTGAATGATATCAGCTCTCTTGTGTGTGCTGAAGTGAATGATATCAGCTCTCTTGTGTGTGCTGAGGTGAATGATATCAGCTCTCATGTGTGTGCTGAAGTGAATGATATCAGCTCTCTTGTGTGTGCTGAGGTGAATGATATCAGCTCTCTTGTGTGTGCTGAGGTGAATGATATCAGCTCTCTTGTGTGTGCTGAGGTGAATGATATCAGCTCTCTTGTGTGTGTTGAGGTGAATGATATCAGCTCTCTTGTGTGTGCTGAGGTGAATGATATCAGCTCTCTTGTGTGTGTTGAGGTGAATGATATCAGCTCTCTTGTGTGTGCTGAGGTGAATGATATCAGCTCTCTTGTGTGTGCTGAGGTGAATGATATCAGCTCTCTTGTGTGTGTTGAGGTGAATGATATCAGCTCTCTTGTGTGTGCTGAGGTGAATGATATCAGCTCTCTTGTGTGTGCTGAGGTGAATGATATCAGCTCTCTTGTGTGTGTTGAGGTGAATATAATCAGCTCTCTTGTGTGTGTTGAGGTGAATGATATCAGCTCTCTTGTGTGTGCTGAGGTGAATGATATCAGCTCTCTTGTGTGTGCTGAGGTGAATGATATCAGCTCTCTTGTGTGTGTTGAGGTGAATATCAGCTCTCTTGTGTGTGTTGAGGTGAATATCAGCTCTCTTGTGTGTGCTGAGGTGAATATCAGCTCTCTTGTGTGTGTTGAGGTGAATATCAGCTCTCTTGTGTGTGTTGAGGTGAATATCAGCTCTCTTGTGTGTGTTGAGGTGAATATCAGCTCTCTTGTGTGTGTTGAGGTGAATATCAGCTCTCTTGTGTGTGTTGAGGTGAATATCAGCTCTCTTGTGTGTGTTGAGGTGAATATCAGCTCTCTTGTGTGTGTTGAGGTGAATGATATCAGCTCTCTTGTGTGTGTTGAGGTGAATATCAGCTCTCTTGTGTGTGTTGAGGTGAATATCAGCTCTCTTGTGTGTGTTGAGGTGAATGATATCAGCTCTCTTGTGTGTGTTGAGGTGAATATCAGCTTTCTTGTGTGTGTTGAGGTGAATATCAGCTCTCTTGTGTGTGTTGAGGTGAATATCAGCTCTCTTGTGTGTGTTGAGGTGAATATCAGCTCTCTTGTGTGTGTTGAGGTGAATGATATCAGCTCTCTTGTGTGTTCTGAGGTGAATATCAGCTCTCTTGTGTGTGTTGAGGTGAATATCAGCTCTCTTGTGTGTGTTGAGGTGAATATCAGCTCTCTTGTGTGTGTTGAGGTGAATATCAGCTCTCTTGGGTGTGTTGAGGTGAATATCAGCTCTCTTGTGTGTGTTGAGGTGAATGATATCAGCTCTCTTGTGTGTTCTGAGGTGAATATCAGCTCTCTTGTGTGTGTTGAGGTGAATATCAGCTCTCTTGTGTGTGTTGAGGTGAATATCAGCTCTCTTGGGTGTGCTGAGGTGAATATCAGCTCTCTTGTGTGTGTTGAGGTGAATGATATCAGCTCTCTTGTGTGTGCTGAGGTGAATGATATCAGCTCTCATGTGTGTGTTGAGGTGAATATCAGCTCTCTTGTGTGTGTTGAGGTGAATATCAGCTCTCTTGTGTGTGTTGAGGTGAATGATATCAGCTCTCTTGTGTGTGCTGAGGTGAATGATATCAGCTCTCTTGTGTGTGTTGAGGTGAATATCAGCTCTCTTGTGTGTGTTGAGGTGAATATCAGCTCTCTTGTGTGTGCTGAGGTGAATATTAGCTCTCTTGTGTGTGTTGAGGTGAATGATATCAGCTCTCTTGTGTGTGCTGAGGTGAATGATATCAGCTCTCATGTGTGTGCTGAGGTGAATGATATCAGCTCTCTTGTGTGTGTTGAGGTGAATATCAGCTCTCATGTGTGTGCTGAGGTGAATGATATCAGCTCTCTTGTGTGTGTTGAGGTGAATATCAGCTCTCTTGTGTGTGCTGAGGTGAATGATATCAGCTCTCATGTGTGTGCTGAGGTGAATGATATCAGCTCTCATGTGTGTGCTGAGGTGAATGATATCAGCTCTCTTGTGTGTGTTGAGGTGAATATCAGCTCTCTAGTGTGTGCTGAGGTGAATATCAGCTCTCTTGTGTGTGCTGAGGTGAATGATATCAGCTCTCATGTGTGTGCTGAGGTGAATGATATCAGCTCTCTTGTGTGTGTTGAGGTGAATATCAGCTCTCTTGTGTGTGTTGAGGTGAATATCAGCTCTCTTGTGTGTGTTGAGGTGAATGATATCAGCTCTCTTGTGTGTGTTGAGGTGAATATCAGCTCTCTTGTGTGTGTTGAGGTGAATGATATCAGCTCTCTTGTGTGTGTTGAGGTGAATATCAGCTCTCTTGTGTGTGTTGAGGTGAATATCAGCTCTCTTGTGTGTGTTGAGGTGAATGATATCAGCTCTCTTGTGTGTGTTGAGGTGAATGATATCAGCTCTCTTGTGTGTGTTGAGGTGAATGATATCAGCTCTCTTGTGTGTGTTGAGGTGAATATCAGCTCTCTTGTGTGTGTTGAGGTGAATATCAGCTCTCTTGTGTGTGTTGAGGTGAATATCAGCTCTCTTGTGTGTGTTGAGGTGAATATCAGCTCTCTTGTGTGTGTTGAGGTGAATATCAGCTCTCTTATGTGTGTTGAGGTGAATATCAGCTCTCTTGTGTGTGTTGAGGTGAATGATATCAGCTCTCTTGTGTGTGTTGAGGTGAATATAATCAGCTCTCTTGTGTGTGCTGAGGTGAATATCAGCTCTCTTGTGTGTGTTGAGGTGAATATCAGCTCTCGTGTGTGTGCTGAGGTGAATATCAGCTCTTTTGTTAATGAATGTTACTCAAGATCGTGAGTGTGATGAAGCTCCAAATGCAGTCCAGTATTGGCGGCCCCTGACCAGTCAGAGCTAAAGAATTCAGGCGTTTTACTGGGTATGTAACGTGCAAGTACACGTGCGTGTGTGTCTGAGACACGCACTGCTGCGTTACGCGCGTGCTGTTTTGTGGTGCGTGTACCGTTACTTCACTCACGAGCTCCTACTTGATGTAAGTGCTCCTACTTGATTTAGGTGCTCCTACTTGATGTAAGTGCTCCTACTTGATGTAAGTGCTCCTACTTGATGTATGTGCTCCTACTTGATGTATGTGCTCCTACTTGATGTAAGTGCTCCTACTTGATGTAAGTGCTCCTACTTGATGTATGTGCTCCTACTTGATGTATGTGCTCCTACATGATGTAAGTGCTCCTACTTGATGTAAGTGCTCCTACTTGATGCAGGTGCTCCTACTTGATGTATGTGCTCCTACTTGATGTATGTGCTCCTACTTGATTTAGGTGCTCCTACTTGATGTAAGTGCTCCTACTTGATGTAAGTGCTCCTACTTGATGTATGTGCTCCTACTTGATGTATGTGCTCCTACATGATGTAAGTGCTCCTACTTGATGTAAGTGCTCCTACTTGATGCAGGTGCTCCTACTTGATGTATGTGCTCCTACTTGATGTATGTGCTCCTACTTGATTTAGGTGCTCCTACTTGATGTAAGTGCTCTTACTTGATGTAAGTGCTCCTACTTGATTTAGGTGCTCCTACTTGATGTAAGTGCTCCTACTTGATGTAAGTGCTCCTACTTGATGTAAGTGCTCCTACTTGATTTAGGTGCTCCTACTTGATGTAAGTGCTCCTACTTGATGTAAGTGTTCCTGCTTGATGTAAGTGTCCCTACTTGATGTAAGTGCTCCTACTTGATGCAAGTGCTCCTACTTGATGCAAGTGCTCCTACTTGATACAAATGCTCCTACTTGATGTAAGTGCTCCTACTTGATGTAAGTGTTCCTACTTGGTGTAAGTGTTCCTACTTGATGTAAGTGCTCCTACTTGATGTAAGTGCTCCTACTTGATGTAAGTGCTCCTACTTGATGTAAGTGCTCCTACTTGATGTAAGTGTTCCTACTTGATGTAAGTGCTCCTACTTGATGTAAGTGCTCCTACTTGATGTAAGTGCTCCTACTTGATGTAAGTGTTCCTACTTGATGTAAGTGCTCCTACTTGATGTAAGTGCTCCTACTTGATGTAAGTGCTCCTACTTGATGTAAGTGCTCCTACTTGATGTAAGTGCTCCTACTTGATGTAAGTGCTCCTACTTGATGTAAGTGCTCCTGCTTGATGTAAGTGCTCCTACTTGATGTAAGTGCTCCTACTTGATGTAGGTGCTCCTACTTGATGTAGGTGCTCCTACTTGATGTAGGTGCTCCTACTTGATGTAAGTGCTCCTACATGATGCACGTGTTACTGTGTGATGCAAGGACACGCATCAGAAGAGCAAGGACCTATACATCAAACACACACGTGTGGCCACACAGATATGAGGCATGGCTGTGTAGCGCCGATATATGATTGTCCTCTTATAGCCAAATTGGTTGATTTGGCCATTTCAATACAAAAATATGGCTGCGAACCGCACCTTACATCTGGCAGCACTGACTTTCTCCAATTTTCCAATTACTTCAAATTTAGAATAAAGAGAATTTTATTAAGATAATTTTATGGAATATATATATTTGTTTTTACTAGGATCTTAAGAAAAAATTTTTCTTCTCCAATTCCAGCACTAAGATAGAATTTTATAATTCCGAAACGTATGCAATAAACGTAATGTTCGTTTTTACTCTGGTTCTTCTTTTTATTCTACGAGTAAGATTCTCTACGAATCGTCCTATTGGAAGTATAACTTCAAATTTGGTGACTAGTTTGTGTGTCAATAAATGATAAATTTGGTTGTGTAGTCCAGGAAAATAAGCTTATGGCCATTCAATTCAACTGTGGACTGTCAGTTCATTTCTGTTGTTCTGTGGTTACCCAGCAGCCCTCGGTTCTTCACTTCATAATTCACCAGATTTCTGAACTGATTTTTGCGGAACCGAAATTTGCTTTCGAAGAGAAACCCTCGCCTCGGTCACGCTGGATCGTTGCTTAGTCTGCGTTGAAGTCTCCCTTGTTACTTATTCTACGTCAAAGTTATCTTCATGGATCGTTACTCAATCTGCGTTGAAGTCTCCCTTGTTACTTATTCTACGTCAAAGTTATCTTCAGGATCGTTACTTAATCTGCGTTGAAGTCTGCATTGTTACTCTGTCTACGTCAAAGTTGTCTTCATGAATCGCTACTTAATCTGCGTTGAAGTCTGCATTGTTACTCAGTCTACGTCAAAGTTGTCTTCATGGATCGTTTCTTAATCTGCGTTGAAGTCTGCATTGTTACTCTGTCTACGTCAAAGTTGTCTTCATGGATCGTTACTTAATCTGCGTTGAAGTCTGCATTGTTACTCAGTCTACGTCAAAGTTGTCTTCATGGATCGTTACTTAATCTGCGTTGAAGTCTGCATTGTTACCCTGTCTACGTCAAAGTTGTCTTCATGGATCGTTACTTAATCTGCGTTGAAGTCTGCATTGTTACTCTGTCTACGTCAAAGTTGTCTTCATGGATCGCTACCTAATCTGCGTTGAAGTCTGCATTGTTACTCAGTCTACGTCAAAGTTGTCTTCATGGATCGTTACTTAATCTGCGTTGAAGTCTGCATTGTTACTCTGTCTACGTCAAAGTTGTTTTCATGGATCGTTACTTAATCTGCGTTGAAGTCTCCCTTGTTACTCAGTCTACGTCAAAGTTGTCTTCATGGATCGTTACTTAATCTGCGTTGAAGTCTGCATTGTTACTCTGTCTACGTCAAAGTTGTCTTCATGGATCGCTACTTAATCTGCGTTGAAGTCTGCATTGTTACCCTGTCTACGTCAGAGTTGTCTTCATGGATCGTTACTTAATCTGCGTTGAAGTCTGCATTGTTACTCTGTCTACGTCAAAGTTGTCTTCATGGATCGCTACTTAATCTGCGTTAAAGTCTCCCTTGTTACTCAGTCTACGTCAAAGTTGTCTTCATGGATCGTTACTTAATCTGCGTTGAAGTCTCCCTTGTTACTCAGTCTACGTCAAAGTTGTCTTCATGGATCGTTACTTAATCTGCGTTGAAGTCTGCATTGTTACTCTGTCTACGTCAAAGTTGTCTTCATGGATCGCTACTTAATCTGCGTTGAAGTCTCCCTTGGTACTCAGTCTTCCTCAAAGTTATCTTCATGGATCGTTACTTAATCTGCGTTGAAGTCTCCCTTGTTACTCAGTCTACGTCAAAGTTGTCTTCATGGATCGTTACTTAATTTGCGTTGAAGTCTGCATTGTTACTCTGTCTACGTCAAAGTTGTCTTCATGGATCGCTACTTAATCTGCGTTGAAGTCTGCATTGTTACTCAGTCTACGTCAAAGTTGTCTTCATGGATCGTTACTTAATCTGCGTTGAAGTCTGCATTGTTACTCTGTCTACGTCAAAGTTGTCTTCATGGATCACTACTTAATCTGCGTTGAAGTCTCCCTTGTTACTCAGTCTACGTCAAAGTTGTCTTCATGGATCGCTACTTAATCTGCGTTGAAGTCTCCCTTGTTACTCAGTCTACGTCAGAGTTGTCTTCATGGATCGTTACTTAATCTGCGTTGAAGTCTCCCTTGTTACTCAGTCTACGTCAAAGTTGTCTTCATGGATCGCTACTTAATCTGCGTTGAAGTCTCCCTTGTTACTCAGTCTACGTCAGAGTTGTCTTCATGGATCGTTACTTAATCTGCGTTGAAGTCTGCATTGTTACTCTGTCTACGTCAAAGTTGCCTTCATGGATCGCTACTTAATCTGCGTTGAAGTCTCCCTTGTTACTTGGTCTACGTTGAAGCGTTCTGTGTTTCGCCCACATGCATAATTTACCGCAATTGAACAACTGAGTCCCGCAGGTAGTAAATTTCTCAGCGATTACCCAAATAACTTACCCTAGAACACTTTACCCCTACGCCAACGTTTACAGTAGGTACGCCAAAGTTACCCTAGGCAATCAAATTTTGCCCCATTCAGGAAGGCAAGTTGCCCCAAATGACAGTCAGAAACTTCCGGAAAATGTTATTGTCGCATTAGATGATGTTTGCCGTCCAAACAGCAATCACTCACACGCCCATCACGCACGCGCCCATCACGCACACACCCATCCCGCACACGCCCATTACGTACACGCACACGTGCATTGCGGCCGTGCGTGTACGTTCGACTGCACCCAGATTTTTCGCGTATGAAGATCACTTCCTGGTCTTGTTTAAGGACCTTTGTGTCCGTGTTGTGTGCGTGTTGTGTGTGTGTGTGTGTGTTTCTGTTATTGTGTTTGTGCATCTGTTATTGTGTGTCTGTTCGTGTTGTTGTATTTGTGTTCGTGTTATTGTGTGTGTGTGTGTGTGTGAGTGAGAGAGAGTGTGTGTGTGTGTGTTGAATGTTCGTGTTGTGTGTGTGTGTGTGTGTGTTGTATGTTCGTGTTGTGTGTGTGTTGTGTGTTCGTGTTGTTGTGGGTCTGCCCGAGTTATTGTATTTGTGTCCTTGTCATTGTATTATTCTATATATATAAATATCATCTATGTAACTTGTTCTGGCTAGTGTAGTTCAGCAGAATAGTTTTATTTCTGAATAAATCTACGTTAATGATAACGATCTTTTTTCTATCGCTCATCGGAGTTCAGCATTCACCATGTGCGGAGTATAACACACCTGACGTTATATTCACCTGGCTCAATACGCACCCAACACACCTGATGCACTTTACACACCAAACTCATTCTATACGCGTGATACATCGCATTTCACACAGCGTGTACCAATAATCTCACACATGACACTCTACACACCTTACTGCGCACACACGCCCCACACACCCTGCCCACTACACCCATCTCACACGCCCGTTATAAACTTACCACACACCCTCGTCCCCAAGACACACCCATCACACACCCATCAAATACACACACGCACCCTCCTACACCTGCTTCCTGCTCAGTTGCCACACATCCATGGTACTTGCCATTGGAGCGATTTTGCCACGTGTGCCTGTGTTGCTGCTATACACATGCACATGCTGCCATGTGCGTCGTAATTCAGTCCACGCTTGATGCAGTCCACGCATCCAGAGAAGTAAATGAGATATTCAATCCAGTAGACAGAATGCATCCAGAGAAGTAAATGGGATATTCAGTCCAGTAGACGGAATGCATCCAGAGAAGTAAATGGGATATTCAGTCCAGTAGACGGAATGCATCCAGAGAAGTAAATGGGATATTCAGTCCAGTAGACAGAATGCGTTCAGAGAAGTAGATGGAACGCATCCGGCCAAATAGATGGAACTCATCCAGTCCAGTAGATGGAACTGCCCCGTTGTAAGTAGATGAAACGTATCCAGCGCAGGTAGAAAGGACTGTCCCGTTATAAGTAGATGGGATGAGAAAGTAGAAATCAGTGACCTGAATTCTTAGGCGCGAGTTTAGTCTTTTGAGTCCCTCCGTTTTTATTGCAGCGACGGCTTTAATTCTTCTACCGGAACTGACCTGGGCCATTTTTTTAGCCACTTCCTATTGAGGAGATGTTGCGGTCATGTTGCGCAATGTTGGGCAATGTTAGCGGCCATGTTGGCATTTAGGGAGGCCATGTTGGGCAATATGAGCTGCTAAAGGGGGCAGCCTAAGCTGCTATATTGGGCCGTTGAGCGGATATGTTAGGGTATAATGGCAGTGATACTGGCCAAAACGACCTGCTGTAAAAAATGCATTCATCTATTTTGGGTAGTGTGAGCAGACATCTTGGGTAGTGATAACAGCGATATTTGGGAAAATAAGCAGCTATAACATAAAATATTGCAGCAGTTATATTGGCCAACATCAGCATTTGAGCTGAGTTGGGTACTACGAATTACCCAGACCTTCGCGCTGACCTTCGGACTTCCTTAACGCGTTCACTGCGTTGGGTTAACTGGAGTTCAGTGTTCAACTCAAATTTATGGGCAAAAGTTGTTAAAATTTTTATAAATACCAAACATTAACTGGACATATTGAAGGCCATTAATTTTAAAAAATTGTTGGAATTTTTCCAAAGACTCATGGGGCGTATCGCAAGCAGTGTATTAAATTTTTTATTTTGATGGGTTGAATGTTGTTAATTAAACTTTCGGTCTCCCTACGATGACTCAAGGTAACTGCGGCGGGTTAAACGGTATTTCAATAGTCAAGTTAAATTAAGGTTAATTTTAGAGATAAATTCTGGAAATAACGAAAGTCAAATAAATGGTCCCATCATTTAGTTTCCATTCGGTATTTATGAAAATTGAGTTGGTGACCGCAGGTCGGTTAGCAGCATTATGGAAATGCTCTCAGTGACCACCGGTGGGTCCCTTCGCAGAAAGCGTGTCACACGCGAACGCTGTACGTGAGTGCTCTATTTAAAATACTGCGCGGACTGAATTATTTTTCTTCGATGAAGAGAAAAAAAACGAATCAAATCTATTCGTTACGTAGCATTAATTACTGAAGGGAAAATAGTTTTATACGGCCATCCACTCTCTATAATAACTTCCTGTTCAGATAATTAGGTTAAAAACTATCAATTTTGTGCTGCAACAGATCGCTTTTGAAATAATCTTGCGTTTATTTTTTCAAAGCTGGTTAATATTTTGATCGATATTTGATCCATAGAACTCTGTCACATTTTTTCCTTACCTAAATATGTACACCAAAATATTATCCACACCATCTTTGACTTTAATTTTTGTGCAAACTCTAACTTTAACGTTAACAGAATGAAAGAACTTTCCTTTGATTTAAATTAACGAAAACTGATCTACCATTACCCATTCCAACTCCACCCTGCCATGTTTCAACCTTTAGAAAACATTAAAATAAGTTCAGCAGAAAACGCGGATAGCCTAAATAAGATGCAAATTTACTAATGTTTTAGGTCGTCCTTCTAGCGGTGCGCCTAAGCGCTTGCGGCTGTCATAAACCCGGAAATTTTGGTGCCCTGGACGTCCTAAAAGGAAGATAAGGAAAATGATGCGTGTGCTGATAGTAATGATTGATAATTCAAGTAGCCATCTTGGGGAATGATTCCAGCCATGCGTCTGCTTACTTGTTTCGCTGAGTTGCCGAGTTAGGCTTTTCTGGCCATTGTTTTATCGCTAATTTAGGCTTTTTCTGACAATACATAAAAATTTATGGAGAAGGCTAGCTTGTGTTGAAATGGAACAAATTTTTTGTTTAATTACGGATCGTTTTTTTTTAGATTCACAGCCGTCCTACTTTTCAGCACCTCTGACTTTCTTCTTCTTCAACTTTAATTTAACTTTCTTTTCAATTCGCTATTTCTGTACGCAGGGATCCTGTGTGGGGACACACCTTGTGCATAAATTCTGCGTTTCTTAACTCCATACTAAACGGTGCTTTCCTCTTCCTCTCTCAGGAACATTTTTTAACGCATGACAAAGGCTTAAATTCACTTGTCTTATGAAATCTGGGAAATGGTGAAACAGGATGAAAAAATATGGTTGAATATGGAAGAGGATGAATGAGGATTGAAGAACATGAAAGAGGACGGCAGAGGATGGAAAAGAATAGAAAAAGATTGAAGCACATGGAAAATGATGGAAGAATATAGAAGAGCATGGCAGAGGATATAAGGGGGTTGAAGAACATGGAAAAGGGTTGAAAATGCCAAAAGAAGATAGCAGAAGATGGGAGAAGATGGCAAAGGATAGAGAAGAGAGTAGCAGGGCACAGCAGGGAGGGTGGGAGAGTAAGGGAGAGCAGCAGAAGGTCATCGCACGACCTCGTGAGGCTCCGGCTACGAGAGTAGGGAGAGGGAGGGAGAGGGGGAGAGTAGAGAGGGAGGGGGTTGTTGCCCAAATGTGCAGGTGCCCCACACTCTCTCTACCTCCCTTCCTGCCCCCCTTTTCTACCCCCCTCACGCAGGACATGTGTTATGCAGTACATCGTAACTTCATGTTCAGCGCAGCTACCCAGTCATTTTTGCCGCCTGCATGCATGTTTTTCGCCGCCTAAGTGATTTAATCGCTCAAATCGCTAAGGCGGCGAAAAACATGCATGCTGGTGGTGAAAAAGTTATATTGGATAGTGAGGCTGTAACGACTGTGTCGCAGTTACATATCTGCCATATGGTCTTATGAGAGAATATTTATTTATATTGGTGTGGTGTGGTGTGGGTGTGGTGTGGTGTGGGTGTGGTGCCGGTGTGCTTACACCCTCATACCCGCACCCCAGAGGCCAGTAACCGCAGCAGTTCAAGGTCACCCCAGCGGTTACGCCGACGTGACTGCGCTGCTGAAACTTGTAGGAACACAACTTATGCTCAGATTCCCCGTTCCCATGAATTCTATATACTAAATGGTACCTTCCTCCATCCTCGCGCGGGAACACCATTGTTGTAATAAGGGAGGCTTTCAATAACTAATGACCTAGTATGAGGCCCTTAGAATTATACGGTACCGAGCGCTGCTTTTAAAATACGTCAGAAAACGGAATCAGAATTCGGTAACTTAAAAATAGAAGTTTAGAAAATCAAAGTTTTATTTTAAATCAAAGAAATCAAAGAAATTAAAGTTGGGCGACTTGAAGTCAAAGTTTGGCGATTTAGAAACCATTGCATCTCATTAACTACTATAGGTATTCGACCCCATTCTGTTCCTGTACGACTCACTCACACACACAACCTGTGGTGTGTGAGGGCGCACATATTACTTGCTGCCTTGTGTATGTTGGATCTTATAGTACCGTATGATTCAAGAGGCCTGAATAATATGATCTAATATAATATTAATTTGCTAAGAAATAATTAGCAAATTAGGATATAATGGGTAATTCACATAACTTCCCGATTGTTGATGGCAGTGAAGACAGCATGTCTCCTAGAGTTGCGTGTGACTTAGATTGTTTGTTGAAGCCGCTTCTATCTTTTTTTTTAGGTCAAATTTTTGTACGTCTTCACTAACCTAACTCGTGTTTTTGCACGCCTACCCTACCGTTACCTCGTCAGTACATGCCTCTGGCTGCTGGGTAGATCCTATAGCAGTCTACCACCAAACCCGTGTCTACTGTAGACTGGCTACAATACAGCTGGGGGTATCACTCTTATAAAAACGGCCTAAATAGACCGAGATTTGTTTTTAATGTATCGGTGAAAGACTTGAAATATCTGTAGTGTAAAATGTATTTAGTGTCCAATTTTTTAGTGCAAAATATATGTAGTGGATGATATCTCCAGTGTCAAACATCTTTGGTGTAAAACATCTTTAGTGTAATATATATGTATTGTAAAAAATATATAGTGTAAAATATTTGTGGCAGAAAAGACTTGGAATATCTGTGCTTTAATATTTTCCCGTATTCCCTACGGAATATTTTTCCTGCACCTAATTACTGTCAGTAAAGAGTTGGAGTTTTTCCGACGTTATTACTGACGGCAGCGCGCACGGTGACGGTCGGGAGAGATCAACCTAGTATTTAATGAAACAAACAATTTACTGAGAAGTATATTAACCGGTAAGACCGGCAAGAAAATATTACCATTGATGCAAATGCTGTTGAAACAATCCCTGCAGAGATTGATACGTTGTGTGATAGGCGATAATATTGTTTCGTCAGTATGCGATATCAACACACTCTATGTCTGGAGTTGTGTAGGGGATACGATGCTTCAATTGAAAATGTTAATTGCTGTTTTTCTAGTATTCCTTATGAAAATCGCCGAGAAGATCAAGGACGCGTTGCGTATTTCATCGTCTGCTGTATGTTCTGTCTACTCTGTATATTTGATCTATTCTCTCTACTTAGCTCATTTCTTACTATGTTGTCAATGTCTACTTTTGCTGCCCTGTTTTACAGTATCTACACTCCTTGCTGCCCTGTCTACCTCTACGCTGATCTTCGCTCCACCCCTTCTACCTTGCCAGCTGGCTACTGCCTATGCAGCGAGTATCTACTTCCCGTCATCTCACCCTCGAGCCGCATCTACCTTTAATAGCTACCACTTTCTAAATTTTTGATGGTATATAAGTATTTTTACCTTCTTTCAATCTTATCTACTTTATTTCGTCCCCGTCTACCCATATTTGGTCATTTTTTCTATAATTACACAATTACACATTACACGTCGCCACTCCATCGTTCTACCTCTTTTTTTTCTCTTTTTAGACCTATCTCTACTTTGTCTAATTCGAACCGCTTCTACTTTCTCTTATTCTAATCATACCTACTCTCTTTCACTACCAACTCCCATTTTCTTTCTTTACAACATCTACTTGCAATTTCAAACTCCCATCTACCTTTTTCTACTAGCATTTGCTTTTCCCATTGCTCAAGCGCCTCATTTATCCACGCGTCTTCCTTCTTCTTCTACCTTCCCCTTCCATCTACCTCCCATTTCTCCACGTGTTTACCTTCTCTCCCCCCTCTCTCCCCCCTTTACACCCCCTTTCCCATCTACTCTCCCCCATCTACCCTCCCCCCATCTACCCCTCCATCTATCTACCCCCCCACATCTACCGGTTCGCGGCGCCCTTGAGTCGTAGAGGCTGCCCCTGGCAAGGCTGTGCCGCCGTCCGGATTTTTCTCGGCGGGATTTATTCTACACCTCCAACTGCTGGATTTATGCTACGTGGTATTAGGTGGCCTGGATTGGTTGGATTCATGCCTGGTGGTATTGAGTGGCCTGGATTGGCTGGATTTATGTCTTGTGGAATTAAAGCCATCAAAATGGTTGGATTAAAATAAACATCGTGAAATATTTTTCCGGAATGATTAACACCGGTAAACTCCCCCGCAGTTTTCTGGTGTAGAAATGCTGCTGTATTAAGTCTTTCAGTTCTGTCTGCTGCAATGATTCTTTTGAGTGAATATTGTTTGTTGAAACTGGCCCTGATGGAAACCTGCGTTGGATGAAGGCTTGTGTTGGATGAAGGCTTGCGTTGGATGAAGGCTTGCGTTGGATGAAGGCTTGCGTTGGATGAAGGCTTGCGTTGGATGAAGGCTTGCGTTGGATGAAGGTTGCGTTGGATGAAGGCTTGCGTTGGATGAAGGCTTGCGTTGGATGAAGGCTTGCGTTGGATGAAGGCTTGCGTTGGATGAAGGCTTGCGTTGGATGAAGGCTTGCGTTGGATGAAGGCTTTTGTTGGATGAAGGCTTGCGTTGGATGAAGGCTTGCGTTGGATGAAGGCTTGCGTTGGATGAAGGCTTGCGTTGGATGAAGGCTTGCGTTGGATGAAGGCTTGCGTTGGATGAAGGCTTGCGTTGGATGAAGGCTTGCGTTGGATGAAGGCTTGCGTTGGATGAAGGCTTGCGTTGGATGAAGGCTTGCGTTGGATGAAGGCTTGCGTTGGATGAAGGCTTGCGTTGGATGAAGGCTTGCGTTGGATGAAGGCTTGCGTTGGATGAAGGCTTGCGTTGGATGAAGGCTTGTGTTGGATGAAGGCTTGCGTTGGATGAAGGCTTGCGTTGGATGAAGGCTTGCGTTGGATGAAGGCTTGCGTTGGATGAAGGCTTGCGTTGGATGAAGGCTTGCGTTGGATGAAGGCTTGCGTTGGATGAAGGCTTGCGTTGGATGAAGGCTTGCGTTGGATGAAGGCTTGCGTTGGATGAAGGCTTGCGTTGGATGAAGGCTTGCGTTGGATGAAGGCTTGCGTTGGATGAAGGCTTGCGTTGGATGAAAGCTTGCGTTGGATGAAGGCTTGCGTTGGATGAAGGCTTGCGTTGGATGAAGGCTTGCGTTGGATGAAGGCTTGCGTTTGGTGAAGGCTGGTATTTGATGAACACGGGATCTTTACAGTGTTAGCATCTGCTGACAATGGATATACTTAAAACGATGCTGGAACTGTTGCGAGGTAGATGTAGAAGTCTACCGTGCAGAGCGAAGTAGATGTAGAAGTCTACCGTGCAGAGCGAAGTAGATGTAGAAGTCTACCGTGCAGAGCGAAGTAGATGTAGAAGTCTACCGTGCAGAGCGAAGTAGATGTAGAAGTCTACCGTGCAGAGCGAAGTAGATGTAGAAGTCTACCGTGCAGAGCGAAGTAGATGTAGAAGTCTACCGTGCAGAGCGAAGTAGATGTAGAAGTCCACCGTGCAGAGCGAAGTAGATGTAGAAGTCTGTCGTGCAGAGCGAAGTAGATGTAGAAGTCCACCGTGCAGAGCGAGGTAGATGTAGAAGTCTGTCGTGCAGAGCGAAGTAGATGTAGAAGTCTGTCGTGCAGAGCGAAGTACATGTAGAAGTCTACCGTGCAGAGCGAGGTAGATGTAGAAGGCTGCACTTTCAGAGGTCAACGGTCGATAGACGCCAGCGAGTGGCGCCAGTCTACCTCTACCTGCCCAGGTAGATGCGCCTCGTTAATCATCTACCCGGGGGAGGGGGGTATCGTGGACCCTTTCCTGTGCTGTTTGCTTGTCCCTTTCTCTGCAACCTGTGACTTGCAGCACCTGTGACTTGCAGCACCTGTGACTTGCAGCACCTGTGACTTGCAGCACCTGTGACTTGCAGCACCTGTGACTTGCAGCACCTGTGACTTGCAGCACCTGTGACTTGCTGCACCTGTGACTTGCTGCACCTGTGACTTGCTGCACCTGTGACTTGCTGCACCTGTGACTTGCTGCACCTGTGACTTGCTGCACCTGTGACTTGCAGCACCTGTGACTTGCAGCACCTGTGACTTGCTGCACCTGTGACTTGCAGCACCTGTGACTTGCTGCACCTGTGACTTGCAGCACCTGTGACTTGCAGCACCTGTGACTTGCAGCACCTGTGACTTGCTGCACCTGTGACTTGCTGCACCTGTGACTTGCTGCACCTGTGACTTGCAGCACCTGTGACTTGCAGCACCTGTGACTTGCAGCACCTGTGACTTGCAGCACCTGTGACTTGCTGCACCTGTGACTTGCTGCACCTGTGACTTGCTGCACCTGTGACTTGCTGCACCTGTGACTTGCAGCACCTGTGACTTGCAGCACCTGTGACTTGCTGCACCTGTGACTTGCAGCACCTGTGACTTGCTGCACCTGTGACTTGCTGCACCTGTGACTTGCTGCACCTGTGACTTGCAGCACCTGTGACTTGCTGCACCTGTGACTTGCAGCACCTGTGACTTGCTGCACCTGTGACTTGCTGCACCTGTGACTTGCAGCACCTGTGACTTGCAGCACCTGTGACTTGCAGCACCTGTGACTTGCTGCACCTGTGACTTGCAGCACCTGTGACTTGCTGCACCTGTGACTTGCTGCACCTGTGACTTGCTGCACCTGTGACTTGCAGCACCTGTGACTTGCTGCACCTGTGACTTGCAGCACCTGTGACTTGCAGCACCTGTGACTTGCAGCACCTGTGACTTGCAGCACCTGTGACTTGCAGCACCTAGCTGTGACTTGCAGCACCTAGCTGTGACTTGCAGCACCTGTGACTTGCAGCACCTAGCTGTGACTTGCAGCACCTAGCTGTGACTTGCAGCACCTAGCTGTGACTTGCAGCACCTAGCTGTGACTTGCAGCACCTGTGACTTGCAGCACTTGTGGCTTGCAGCACTTTTAACACAATATGCCAGAGCAAGTTAAAGTTAACCGAGATCTCCGGTTAATAGCGTTTCCAGGGTGAATATGTGAGGTCCCGAGCTAAAGGTTAGGTGTGCCTCCCTTTTGTTGCAGTAAAAGTTTATTTTGTTACAGACCACCCTTTTTCGGTTCACTGCTGTCCTGTTCTTCAGTACCTACTACTTTTTTCTTCAACTTTTATTTTTTTATAAATTCATTTCTCGGTTTGCCGTTCCTGAATAACTTGTGCATAGATTTCGCGTTCGTTCAAATCCATGCTAAATGGTGTCTTTCTCCTTCCTCTCTTTAGAACGTCTCCGTTGCGGTTAGGGAGGCTTCAATTAACAAGAGTAGTGGTTTAGTCGCCCAACTCTGCCCCCACTCACCCATCATTCCCCATCACTCATCCATCAATATGCAAAACACATCACTCGTCCCCACCACTCACCACTCACCGAGCAACACTCACCAAATAACATCTCTCCCCCATCACACACCGCCCACCACCCAGCACCCACCATTCACCACGCAACACACCATATAACATCCCACACCACCCACCACGCATCATATGGAACCCTCCCCCACCACCCACCAACACTCATGTGAAACCGACCGCCCACCACTCAAATGGAACCCAACACCCACCACTCATATGGAACCCTCCACCCACCACCAACCCCCCCCCCCCCCGTCCCACACAGCAGGCCCCCAAAGGTCCCCCCCCAGCGGGCAGAGGGCGTCGCCCACACCGTGCTTGGGTCGCTGCATCCGGGACTTTGTACTAAAGTTCTACGCGCTGGGGCGGTCAGGAAGAGAAGGAAATGCTCGACGTGTTTCTGAGGTCCTGTGCGTGACTCATTTCTGGGCGTTCGTTTGGCTGGCGGCGCTGAACGGCGCCGAACGGCCCTGAATTGCGCTGAACGGCCCTGAATTGCGCTGAACGGCGCTGCATTGCGCTGAACGGCGCTGCATTGCGCTGAACGGCCCTGCATTGCGCTGAACGGCCCTGCATTGCGCTGAACGGCCCTGCATTGCGCTGAACGGCCCTGAATTGCGCTGAACGGCCCTGAATTGCGCTGAACGGCCCTGAATTGCGCTGAACGGCCCTGAATTGTGCTGAACGACGCGAACGGCGCCGAACGGCCCTGAATTGCGCTGAACGGCCCTGAATTGCGCTGAACGGCCCTGAATTGTGCTGAACGACGCGAACGGCGCCGAACGGCCCTGAATTGCGCTGAACGGCCCTGAATTGCGCTGATCGGCCCTGAATTGCGCTGAGCGCCCTGAACGGCCCTGAATTGTTTTGAATTGTGCTGAACGGCGCTGAATTGTGCTAAATGACGCCCTGGTGCCTTACTCGGAATGAAATTTTCACGGTCTTTGTTTGTTTTCTGTGCTTTTTTTTCAGCTTGTTCCGTTTTTTTTGTGTTGTCTGTGTTTTTTTGCAGTGAAATTTGTTTTTTTGTCGTGGTCTTTGGTTTTTATTTTATTGTGGTCTTTTTTGCAAGCGTTTGGGAAATGTTTCTAGTAGTTGATATTACTGGAGTTCAGTGAACATTTCTCGTGAGTGTTATAAGAAATGAAGAGTTAATTTTTCAACCGGGCATATACATTGTTTATTCGATTACTCTGCAGTTAGACCGATAGTTGCAGATTCAAATAATGAAGGCATGTGTCGCATATTCCCATGTATAGTTCATTCGCTTACACCTTAGATATTTGTTTATGTTCTCGTATGGTTTATTCATTTAGCCTTAACTTGTTGCAGGTACGTGAGGAGGTGGCAGCCAGGCAGCCTGCTTTAGCCACGTGAGTGTCTGCATTCTAAGTTAAATTTTCAGCCATTTCCTACGCTTTACGCGACATTTTCTGTCATTCCCTCCCCATTTTTGATGAAATTTTCTGCCTGCAACATCTCCCCCTGCAGCTCTCGCTACATTTCTCTTCATTATATCTCTCAAACTACATTTCATATCTACATCTCTTTTAGCTACATCGCTCGCTACATCTCCCGACTGCAGGCTTGCTACATGGCTTGCTACACTTCTTCATAAACCACTAGTTACATCACTTGCGACATTTTTTGACGAATCGCTTGTTACATCACGTGCAACAATTTTAACGAATCGCTTGTTACATCACTTACAACATTTTTTTGGTAAATCGCTTGTTACATCACTTGTAACATTTTTTGGGCAAATCGCTTGTTTCATCACTTGCAACATTTTTTTGGCAAATCGCTTGTTACATCACTTGTAACATTTTTTTGGCAAATCGCTTGTTACATCACTTGCAACATTTTTTGGGCAAATCGCTTGTTACATCACTTGCAACATTTTTTGGGCAAATCGCTTGTTTCATCACTTGCAACATTTTTTTGGCAAATCGCTTGTTACATCACTTGTAACATTTTTTTGGCAAATCGCTTGTTACATCACTTGCAACATTTTTTGGGCAAATCGCTTGTTACGTCACTTGCAACATTTTTTGGGCAAATCGCTTGTTTCATCACTTGCAACATTTTTTTGGCAAATCGCTTGTTACATCACTTGCAACATTTTTTGGGCAAATCGCTTGTTACATCACTTGTAACATTTTTTTGGCAAATCGCTTGTTACATCACTTGCAACATTTTTTGGGCAAATCGCTTGTTTCATCACTTGCAACATTTTTTTTGGCAAATCGCTTGTTACATCACTTGTAACATTTTTTTGGCAAATCGCTTGTTACATCACTTGCAACATTTTTTGGGCAAATCGCTTGTTACATCACTTGCAACATTTTTTGGGCAAATCGCTTGTTACATCACTTGTAACATTTTTTTGGCAAATCGCTTGTTACATCACTTGCAACATTTTTTGGGCAAATCGCTTGTTTCATCACTTGCAACATTTTTTTTTGGCAAATCGCTTGTTTCATCACTTGCAACATTTTTTTTGGCAAATCGCTTGTTTCATCACTTGCAACATTTTTGTAACAAATCGCTTATTAGATCGTTTGCCACAGTATTTACACGGGCCGGCCGACAAACAAAAGTTTTTGCGCGACCGATGATGAAGCTTCACTTTCTGCCGTTTTTTTGTTATCATTTTATGAATATCTTGTGGCCATAATTTAAAGCAGGACGTCGGGACCTAAAAATTTCGGTAGGACAGCAGGTGTGTGTGGCGTGTGAGGTGATGTGTGTGTGTAAAAGGTAGGTGTGTGAGGGAGATATGAGGCGTGTACTGTGTGAGGTATGTGGGGTAGGTGTGTATGTACGTAGCAGTGTGAGGTGCCCCTCGGGGGGATACAACTATTGTTTCTATGGGAATTGGCGCTCCCAGGGGGACTATGTGAGGGCTTGAGCTAAAGGTTAGGTAGGCTTCTTTTTTGTTGTAATAAAATAGGTTTTTGTTTTGTTACGGACCATCTTTTTTCGGTTCACTGCTGTCCTGTTTTTCAGCACCTACTACTTTCTTCTTCAACTTTTTCTTGTTTCATGAACTTCTTTCCTAGCTTACTGTTTCTGTGCACCTAGTGCATAGATTCCGCGTTCCCTCAACTCCATACTAAATGGTGCCTTCCTCTTTCCTCTCTTGGAACATCTTTGTCGTGGATAAGGGAGGCTAAAACTTTCTTATATAATAATAATAATAAGCAGTGTGAGGTGATGTTGGTGTGTGAAATGTGAGACAAAAGTGTGAAAGGTAGGTGTGTGCGGTGAGATAAGAGTGAAGTGTGTAAATGTGGGTGTATGAGGTGTGTAAGTGAGGTGTGTAAGTGAGGTGTGTAATGAGGGTGTATGAGTTGTGTAAGTTAGGGTGTATGAGGTGTGTAAGTTAGGGTGTATGAGGTGTGTAAGTTAGGGTGTATGAGGTGTGTAAGCTAGGGCGTATGAGGTGTGTAAGTGAGGTGTGTGCAGCTCATACAGCCACGCGCCCGTCACGTACTCGTTGCTCTTCGATTTCCATAATAAAAAAAAACTTATCCTCCAGCTCGCCTAAAAAATGGCCTCAGTGGGGGAGCTGGGGGAGGGAGAGAGGAAGGGGTGTGGGGGAGTTGCCTTGTGGGAGGCAGTGCAGGGAGTGGTCGCCGTAGGCATAGGCTGCCATTTAGGCCTCGTGCTTGCTTTCGCTTTCATTAGCCGATTTCGAATATTTTCATACATCGATGTAAAAGAATTTTGTATTGGCTGCTTATGAAATTGTGAGCATTATTATATTTAATTTTATTTATTAGTTGACGTTAATGACTAATTCACGACGAAAATGAAATATTCTTTTGTTTCTGTTAAGTATTCATTGGTTGAAATGAGTTATTGATAATTTAATTGGAATATTCATTGTTGATAATTTTTATTTATTTCGATGAATTATTCTTAATTCTTGTGAAATATTCCTGAATTCAGCCCAGATGTGATGAATGGGATGAACTTGTGGGGGTTGCGTTGAAATATCAAAAATATCAAACATGAAATAATGCGAGGTGTGATTCTAATGTTGAATTTTTCACCCCATGCTATTTTGCGTTTTCTTATAACATTTTCACTCTTATTCTTTACGCGCGTGAGGATTTTTTTTCTTACAGAGCGCAAATTTTCTTCCACTGCGATGGCCCTTCAATATCATGTATATCAAGGTCATTATCACCATCAATATATGATTACGCTGACCATCACAATTATTGGTGATGGGGGCATGGTTATCGGAGCATTCATTGTTATCATTATCATTAATAATCATACTGATTATCACAATAATCAATTATCGCACTCATTGTGATCATTATCACTAATAACCACGCTGATCATCACAAACATCCTGGATGATCACAGCAAAATAACGGCAAGAAACAACACGTGTGATGCAAAAGGCTGACGGGAGTTGAGAAAAATAAAAAATATTTCTTTTACGATCGCCGGTCTTCCGTGAGCCGCTTTTTTTACTTCGTAGCTCTCGTACGTTTTTTTTTTTTTGTTCAATAATTTCTGAGTTATGGCTCGCATTTCTGGATTTTTTGGCATTGAATTCATTTCCCTGATACCAGTCACTGCAACTTTTTATTTCTCCGTAACTATTTATTTCTATATTTATTTCTTATTTACGGAGAAATGAAAAGTTGCAGTGACTGGTATCAGGGAAATGAATTCAATGCCAAAAAATCCAGAAATGCGAGCCATATCTCAGAGAAATAAACAAAAATAACGTACGAGAGCTACTAAGTAAAAAAAGCGGCTCACGGAAGACTGGCGATCGTAATAGAATTATTTTTTATTTTTAATTTTGCTCAACTCCAGTCAGCCTCTGGCAGCCCACGTGTTATAAATAAATATTTATTATTTCCGCAGCTATTCATTTCCCGCATCTACTTATCATTTCACTACAACTATCTATTTCCCCACAGCTGTCCATCCCCATTTCCCGTGGCAGGGCCGCCAGTCAGAGCTGGTCTAGAAAATAGCAGGCCGGGCGTCAGGAAAAGGGCACGGCCGTTGCCTCAAGTCCATTTTTGCCCGTCGCAGTGAGCGCTTCATCCATTTTTTCTGGCGCGCAACAGGCGGCAATTTTGGTGCAGGCCAACTCAAATTGCCTCGGCAATTGGCGCCGTTTTGAGAGCTGATCGTGAGAGTGAACGTGTTTCTCCTAATTTTTTTTTTGTGTGTGTGTGTGTGTACGTGTGAGTGCGTGTGTGAGAGTGTGTGAGAGTGTGTGAGAGTGTGTGAGAGTGTGTGAGAGTGTGTGAGAGTGTGTGAGAGTGTGTGAGAGTGTGTGAGAGTGTGTGAGTGTGTGTGAGTGTGCCCACACGCTTAACGAGTGTAGAAATTGGATTTGGTGTGTGTTTGTGTGTGTGTGTTTGTGTGTGTATGTGTGTGTACGTAACTGTGTGTGAGTATATACCCACACGCCTTACGTGTGCGTAAAAATAGGGATTTTGTGTGTGTGTGTGTGCGCCCACACGCTTTACGTGTGCGTAAAATTAGACACGAAGGACACACACAGTCTCAGGGGAGAGAGCATAGTCCCTCAGGTGTGTGGGGGGGGGGGGGGAAAGGAGGATGGATTGGGGGAGGGGGAATGAGGGGGATCCGTAGCTTGGATACAGGGGGACTCGTACGGGTTGTGGGGGACTCGTACGGGTTGTGGGGAGCTCGTACGGGTTGTGGGGGACTCGTACGGGTTGTGGGGGACTCGGACGAGTTGTGGGGAGCTCGTACGGGTTGTGGGGGACTCGTACGGGTTGTGGGGGACTCGTACGGGTTGTGGGGGACTCGTACGAGTTGTGGGGAGCTCGTACGGGTTGTGGGGGACTCGTACGGGTTGTGGGGAGCTCGTACGGGTTGTGGGGGACTCGTACGAGTTGTGGGGAGCTCGTACGGGTTGTGGAGGACTCGTACGAGTTGTGGGGAGCTCGTACGGGTTGTGGGGGACTCGTACGGGTTGTGGGGGACTCGTACGAGTTGTGGGGGACTCGTACGGGTTGTGGGGGACTCGTACGGGTTGTGGGGAGCTCGTACGAGTTGTGGGGGACTCGTACGGGTTGTGGGGGACTCGTACGAGTTGTGGGGGACTCGTACGAGTTGTGGAGGACTCGTACGAGTTGTGGGGAGCTCGTACGGGTTGTGGGGGACTCGTACGGGTTGTGGGGGACTCGTACGGGTTGTGGGGGACTCGTACGAGTTGTGGGGAGCTCGTACGGGTTGTGGGGGACTCGTACGGGTTGTGGGGAGCTCGTACGGGTTGTGGGGGACTCGTACGGGTTGTGGGGGACTCGTACGAGTTGTGGGGAGCTCGTACGGGTTGTGGGGGACTCGTACGGGTTGTGGGGGACTCGTACGGGTTGTGGGGGACTCGTACGGGTTGTGGGGAGCTCGTACGGGTTGTGGGGGACTCGTACGGGTTGTGGGGGACTCGTACGGGTTGTGGGGGACTCGTACGGGTTGTGGGGAGCTCGTACGGGTTGTGGGGGACTCGTACGGGTTGTGGGGAGCTCGTACGGGTTGTGGGGGACTCGTACGGGTTGTGGGGGACTCGTACGGGTTGTGGGGGACTCGTACGGGTTGTGGGGGACTCGTACGGGTTGTGGGGGACTCGTACGGGTTGTGGGGGACTCGTACGGGTTGTGGGGGACTCGTACGGGTTGTGGGGGACTCGTACGGGTTGTGGGGGACTCGTACGGGTTGTGGGGGACTCGTACGGGTTGTGGGGGACTCGTACGGGTTGTGGGGGACTCGTACGGGTTGTGGGGGACTCGTACGGGTTGTGGGGGACTCGTTCGGGTTGTGGGGAGCTCGTACGGGTTGTGGGGAGCTCGTACGGGTTGTGGGGAGCTCGTACGGGTTGTGGGGGACTCGTACGAGTTGTGGGGAGCTCGTACGGGTTGTGGGGGACACGTACGGGTTGTGGGGGACTCTTACGGGTTGTGGGGAGCTCGTACGGGTTGTGGGGGACTCGTACGGGTTGTGGGGGACTCGTACGGGTTGTGGGGGACTCGTACGGGTTGTGGGGGACTCGTACGGGTTGTGAAGGACTCGTACGGGTTGTGGGGGACTCGTACGGGTTGTGGGGGACTCGTACGGGTTGTGGGGGACTCGTACGGGTTGTGGGGGACTCGTACGGGTTGTGGGGGACTCGTACGGGTTGTGGGGGACTCGTACGGGTTGTGGGGGACTCGTACGGGTTGTGGGGGACTCGTACGGGTTGTGGGGGACTCGTACGGGTTGTGGGGGACTCGTACGGGTTGTGGGGGATAACGAAGACCAATTCACATCACAAAAACGCTGAGTCATCGCAGCTAATATCTGAACTCTTCACATTTTGCCTTCTTGAAATTAAGCGGCCTCAAAATCCAAAATTCTTCAATTTCAAAAAGTGATTCGACCAAAATTGTGTACGTGTCACGCGCTGAAAATATGAAGTGCAGTGATGTAGAACAAATATCTTCTGACACCAATGAAACAATGCTGAATGGGCGATATATATTTTCTATGACCTTGCGATTGCACAGTGAGCCTTTTTTTTTGAAGGCTTCTAATGCATTCGTTGTTCGGGAATTAATGCGTATCATGTGAACGGTGTCTTGAATATACTCACATCATTCAGTTATTTTTTATTCATGAGGAGCGTTTCATGCAGATGAATGGTCTCACCAACACACACACACACACAAAAAAAAATCCCCTTTTTTTCGATTAACACTTTGACTGCGACGTGCGCCACCGGTGGTACACGGAGGTAATTTCCATAATGCTGCTGACCGGCCAGTAGTCGCATATTCAATTTTCATAAATACTTCATCAAAGCTAAATGAAGGCACGATCCAGTTCATGTTTGGTATTTTCCAAATAGCTTACTACAATTAACTTCAAATTTGAGTATGGCATTTAACTTAATATTTAGTAGTCGCAGTCAAAGTGTTAATGATAATGAGATTTGGATTTGCAGCAACTGTATTCTGACAGACATTGCTGGATCTCAAGCCTGTCTAGGCTGTGAAATAAATGTAAGGAGATGAAATTAGAACGGCCTATGTAGCGGCATGTGGTGCAGCCGTTATGTGGCCTTGCGCTCATGTTTCTTGGTCATGTTTTGCTTCGCTTAATTTGATAAGAGGGAACTACTGTTGGATCTGATAATAATGAGCGCTCTCGGGGGAAGACGTACTGTCACCACGTGGAGGAGTGGTATATAGGCGATGTGTTTTTTTTTTGGAAAAAACTTTTTTTGTTCTCTGCAGTTTTCTTTTTCAGTACCTATTATTTCCTTATTCAACTTCTAGCTTGTTTCAAAAGCCTCTTATAACCTTGCAGTTCTAACCGCAAGAAGTATTGAGTAAGAGCACACTTTGTGCATAGATTCCCCGTTCTCTAACTCCATTCTAAAGGGTATACCTTCTCCTTTTTGTCTCTCAAGAGCTCCATTGTTAGGCTTCACTAAGCCTAAATTAGCTAATATTACGTTAGTGATCTTCCTGTACATAAATATGTACATGTGTGTATATATATATGTCCCTAGTTATGAACGGTCTGATATTACACTAATAATGTAACTTGACCAACAAATTTGAACTCCATTCATCAAACTTTTTTGAACAAATGGGTTACTAAATTTTGCTCACTACTCTACACCTCACTCTACCCGCACTGTACCCTCACTTTACCCTCACTTTACCCTCACTGTACCCTCACTGTACCCTCACTGTACCCTCACTGTACCCTCACTGTACCCTCACTGTACCCTCACTGTACCCTCACTGTACCCCTACTGTATCTTCACTGTAGTCCCAGTACTCCCCAGTACCCCCTTTAACCCCCCATTTACCCCCCATTAACCCCAAGTACCCCACACACGCCGACTTTCACGTACCCCCACTACCCTCAGTCCTTCCCGTACCCCCACTACCCTCTAGTATCCCAAGTACCCCTAGTACCCCCCATTACCCCCATTACCCCACCATTACCCCCAGTACCCCTAGTACCCCACACACGCCGACCTTCACTCAGTACCACCACCACCGCCGGTCCCGCAAGTGACTTTTCACAGAAATGGTAGCTAGTTTTTCCCTCCTCAGGCGGGTACTGAAATGGGGGGAGGGGGGAAGGGGGGGGGAGGGGAGGAGGGGGGAGAGTGTTGGTGTTGCTAGTGAGAGGGAGCAAGTGAAGTGTGAGTGAGGTGTTTTGTGTGTTGGTGTGGGCGACGAGTGTGAGTTGTGTGTGTGTTTCGTGTCTGCATGGTTGTGTGTCCGTGTGCATGTACGTGTTGTGTGTGTTGAAGTTGATGTGTGTTTGTGTGTGTGAGAGAGGAATAAGTGGGGCTGTGCATTAGCAAGGAAAATCATACAATCACTGATGCGGATTGCATAAGAATTTTAGGGAAATAACTGAACTAACGTCTTCAGCAGTTAGTTAACTGAACTATTTCTCAGATACTCAAAATACCGCCAGCTGTGCCCTGAAGCTGATCAGTCGTACAAGTATTTACCTCAATGAGCTTGTATCCTAGATACTCAAAATACCGCCAGCTGTGCCCTGAAGCTGATCACTCGTACAAGTATTTACCTCAATGAGCTTGTATCCTAGATACTCAAAATACCGCCAGTTGTGCCCTGAAGCTGATCAGTCGTACAAGTATTTACCTCAATGAGCTTGTATCCTAGATACTCAAAATACCGCCAGCTGTGCCCTGAAGCTGATCACTCGTACAAGTATTTACCTCAATGAGCTTGTATCCTAGATACTCAAAATACCGCCAGCTGTGCCCTGAAGCTGATCACTCGTACAAGTATTTAAATTCAATGAGCTTGTATCCTAGATACTCAAAATACCGCCAGTTGTGCCCTGAAGCTGATCAGTCGTACAAGTATTTACCTCAATGAGCTTGTATCCTAGATACTCAAAATACCGCCAGCTGTGCCCTGAAGCTGATCAGTCGTACAAGTATTTACCTCAATGAGCTTGTATCCTAGATACTCAAAATACCGCCAGCTGTGCCCTGAGGCTGATCAGTCGTACAAGTATTTACCTCAATGAGCTTGTATCCTAGATACTCAAAATACCGCCAGCTGTGCCCTGAAGCTGATCACTCGTACAAGTATTTACCTCAATGAGCTTGTATCCTAGATACTCAAAATACCGCCAGCTGTGCCCTGAGGCTGATCAGTCGTACAAGTATTTACCTCAATGAGCTTGTATCCTAGATACTCAAAATACCGCCAGTTGTGCCCTGAAGCTGATCAGTCGTACAAGTATTTACCTCATTGAGCTTGTATCCTAGATACTCAAAATACCGCCAGCTGTGCCCTGAAGCTGATCAGTCGTACAAGTATTTACCTCAATGAGCTTGTATCCTAGATACTCAAAATACCGCCAGCTGTGCCCTGAAGCTGATCAGTCGTACAAGTATTTACCTCAATGAGCTTGTATCCTAGATACTCAAAATACCGCCAGTTGTGCCCTGAAGCTGATCAGTCGTACGAGTATTTACCTCAATGAGCTTGTATCCTAGATACTCAAAATACCGCCAGCTGTGCCCTGAAGCTGATCAGTCGTACAAGTATTTACCTCAATGAGCTTGTATCCTAGATACTCAAAATACCGCCAGCTGTGCCCTGAAGCTGATCAGTCGTACAAGTATTTACCTCAATGAGCTTGTATCCTAGATACTCAAAATACCGCCAGCTGTGCCCTGAAGCTGATCAGTCGTACAAGTATTTACCTCAATGAGCTTGTATCCTAGATACTCAAAATACCGCCAGCTGTGCCCTGAAGCTGATCAGTCGTACAAGTATTTACCTCAATGAGCTTGTATCCTAGATACTCAAAATACCGCCAGCTGTGCCCTGAGGCTGATCAGTCGTACAAGTATTTACCACAAAATCCTACATACTCCAAATCATGTGTGTGTGTGCGTGCGTGTGTGTGTGTACGTGGGTGGAGGGCCTGCTACTGGACGCCTGCATTACCTCCCCTCCCCCCTCAATAAGGACACCCCCTCCTCCATGGGGGGGGGTGAGGGGGCAGGAGCTATGGGAGGGGCGCTGGCCGACCTTGAGGGTGTGGAAACTGGTCCTCCCCCTCCTTCTATCCCTCCTGCGCCTCTTTGCCCCTCCCTGCCCCTCCCTCCCCCTCCTTCCTTGCTCCTTGCTACTCGCTCCCTGTCCCTCCTGTCCCTCCCTGCCCCTCCCTCCCACTCCCTCCCACTCCCTCCTTGCTCCTCCTTGCTACTCGTTCCCTGTCCCTCCTGCCCCTCCCTGCCCCTCCCTGCCCCTCCCTGCCCCTCCCTGCCCCTCCCTGCCCCTCCCTCCCCCTCCCTCCCCCTCCTTCCTTGCTCCTTGCTACTCGCTCCCTGTCCCTCCTGTCTCTCCCTGCCCCTCCCTCCCAGTCCCTCTTTGCCCCTCCTTGCTACACGCTCCCTGTCCCTCCTGCCCCTCCTATTCGTCCCTCCCTCCCCTAGTCTCTACCCTTCTCACTTGCCCCTCTTTCTCTCACTTCCCCCTCTTTCTCTCACTTCCCTTGTTTCTTTTATTTTCGTAAATGTAATTTTTCACCATTTAAATTATATCTTTACACTCACCAAGCAATGGCTTAGTGTGGAAATAAAGAAGTCTGTAGTCTAAATACACATCCAATTTTAGTGGATGGTTTTCAGCTTCTTCTATGTCCAAATGTACTATATAGCATCAGTATTTTAAAACATATTAATTTAGGCATTAGTTTAACAAATTGGGTTAATGAACTCAAAGTAAGCACGCTATGTAAAATTATAATCATCTTTAACTTCTGAATGATGTAACTGGACAAGGTTTAATGAGGCATGCTTGCTGTGTCTGTCCCGCAGGATTCATGGAAGATCTACGGGATTTACTCCCCGAATTTGGCGGCGATAGTTTGGTGAAATGTTCGAGAATTAAACTTGGGGTACTTGGAAATGATTTTTATCGTAAGTGTTGAAAATGATGTATTGAAACAGCCAGGGTTAAATAAAACAGCTGAGATGTGTGTTTGTAGCGTTGGTATGTGTCTGTGAGGATGTGTAAGTGTGTGAGTGTGTGTGAGTACAGTCACACTGGATGTAAAAAAAACATAAGACAAGATAATACCGTATTTCCAGATTGGATTCTGCATTTTAATATCACTTTTACTTCAGTGAAGATACATTTAGATCTTCTTTTATTCTATTGGTTCTTTTAGTTCTTCGTCGAAGTTTTTGAGGTTTCGCAGAAAAAATTCGTTGATACAAGTTCTGTGTGGCTTGCCCCGCACTGCTGCTGTGTGTTTGCCAGTTTACGGTCGTGCACTTATGTGGTGCTATGCTGTACAGTACTTATGTACTGTTGTGCACACAGTACACTTGGAGTGACAATCACGCATTATATATCGCCCGCACCATCAGCATATGCCTCGTAACTTTCTTGTTTCATCGCCCTTTTTCTCTATTTTTTCTACATTACGAAAAGAGGCAGCGGGCTTGAGAAGAAAGAGTGTGTAGGGTAGTTCTGTCTAAGGGGGTGAGGGGTCCAGGTAGAGGGAGGCAAGAGGGTCCAGGCAGCAAAGGGGGGGGGGGTCCAGGTAGAGGGGGGGAGCACCACGCCTCCAGCAAGGTAGGCTGCCGCTGCTGTTGCTGTCCTGTGCCTCTCTGGTGTTGTGCTGCTTGTTGTCCTTGTTGTGCTCGTGGTGGTGGTGGTGGTGGTGGTGATGGTGGTGTGGTCACCATTTGTGGTGGTGGGGTGGTCACCATTTGTGGTGGTGGTGGGTGGTCACCATTTGTGGTGGTGGTGGGTGGTCACCATTTGTGGTGGTGGGGTGGTCACCATTTGTGGTGGTGGGGTGGTCACCCTAAGTGCAAGTGGTGGTCACTTCTAGTGGTAGTTAAGGCTCGTGTTTATTTCTTCACAAATCAGTTAAGTCATACTCGAAAGGATTCCTTCATTAAGTGTATCAAACTAGTTTATACTTGACGTACCTCTAATAGGAAGGAATTTTATTAAATGTTGGTATTAATACCAGTAGATGTCACGCTATTATGGATCAATTAGTGTATAATCAATTAGTTATTATCTACCTAGTGGATTCGAATCTACTAGATAAGAAACACAACGCCGTATTTTTGTTTCGTTTCTTAGAGCTTAATATTTCTTCTGTCTTAGGTTTTGGTATGGTATTCACCTACATATTCGTATTCGGACATATTTTCATAATCAGTATTCACCTACATACTAATTTGCGGTATTTACATATGAATTTACCTCGATATTCAAATCAGATTTCGAAATTACTCTCTATCTATTTTTAGTTCATGTAGAGTGGCATGTCTATTTAGAGCGCATCACATCTGCTGTGTGTTGTTTAGTACTGAACACAATAGACAGTAGGAGCAATATCGTCTGCTTGTTCAGTATTGAACACAAAAGACGACGTCTAGGCTACTGTTTGCTCAGCACCAGAAGCACCATAAATAGCACCAGAAAACAAAGTTTTCCCGAATTTTCGTGTGCCCGAAAATAGATATTTTATATTTCCAGAGGAGAATTGTTGAGAGTGCATCACCGGGCGCGGAATGTGCGGGGAATCTCAGAGAGTAACGGGTGCCTCGAGGGGATTTTCCTGGGGTGTAATGGGTGTGTTATGTTGGGGTTCTCGAGTTCAGACTTGGGGACATGGGGGAGTTGGCGCGGGGGGTGGGGTTTGTGACCATCAAAGCGGTGGGGAGGGAGGGAGAGTGCCAGCGGAGAGGGAGGAGGGAGGAACCAACCGTTGGACGGACAAGGGTGTAGCCGCAATAATGAAGGCAAAGCGGGCTCCCACTTGCACCACTTTGCGCCCAGACTCCGTCGCGGTCGGTCACGCCTTCTCTTCTCCTTCGACAGTACGCTCTTGTCCTTGCAGGAGTGCCCAACTAAGGTAGCCTGCTCTAAGGACTTGAATTTGTTCCCCAAGTTTTCGTACTTCACGAAGTTCCCTTGGAAACAGTACTGGCTTTGTTTCACAAGCTTTTGAACTTCAAGAAGTTGCTTGGAAACAGTGCCGTTGTCGTTAGCGTCTAATTCCATTGAAGGAGATCGCTTGAGAAGTGCGTATCGTAAGTCTCGTATGAAGCTTGATCTCCCTGGTCAAGTTACGACGAAGATTGCGAATTAAATTCGAGTTAGTGAAGCTGCTCGACACTCGCGCCACCGCCGACGTGACGTTCTGCTTGAAAGTCCTTTCATGACTTTTGAAAAAACGCGTGGAAACCCAGGAAACTGTCCACCTTTAGTTCACTCGCGTGAAGGACAACACCGAATTGAAGCTTGCAAGAACTCGTATCTAGACCAGTCGGTGTTTGTGTCTCGGCCTTCAGACGCTGCCTCGCATCTACGGACCTGTTCAGTTTAGTCTTCTCGCTGGGAAGTCAAGCCGACGATCCTTGGCAACTTGCTGACCTTCTTAATTCGGGTTTTGGAGATTTCCCTTGTGCCTCGACATCTCGCAGGATTTCCTGTCTTTCGTGAAGTCTCGTCGCTGGAGACCAGCCACGTTTGTGTAGGTGTCTTCAAAGTGTTATCGAGGAATTATTTCCGATCCCCAGTGCCTCTAGAACTTTCGTTGCGTGCTGTGTGGTTTTGCGCAATCAGTCGAACGGTGTCAAGTTCAAGTGCTCTCCGGTGATATTAAAGTGTTCGGAAATTGTGCAATATATTCCTGAACTGCCTGCTGTGGTGAGAGAAACCTTTACTTGAGTGCATACCCTGCTCGTGACAAGACGCAAATCTTGGTTTCAGCGCCGCAGTGCACCACAAATCTTGGTTTCAACACCTCTAATACACAAAATGCACGGTTATTATCCATCGATGGCTAGGGAACCAGTCGCCATGGCTCAAGTATATCCACCAGCTCGCTCGTACAGCCTAGCTAAGCTGAACCACCACCACCTCCACCAGGGGCCGCCGCAGCGCGACTTCGGGCACCAGTACGAGAAAGTGAGAGTCGAAAATCACCACAGAAACAACGGCGACCGTCGACCTCACAAACTCTTCGAGGGTCTCCGCCGTCAGCAGTCCTACGACGGAGACGTAGGGCACGTCCGCCACCACCAGCAGCCACGTCGTCAGGAGGGTTTCAACAGCCTCCAGCTCCTCGGATCCCAGGACGATGATCGTTATCTCGATCGCTTTATGGAGACGCATCGCGGCCGTGGGCTCATGAGGGAACCCCCCAAAGGAAAAGACAAAAACAAGAAAGACAAAAGCTCAATGAACTCTCTCGGAAGCAAATCGAACAACAAGGAAAACAAAATGAGTCTCACGGCCAACGGAGAGATTCTGGCTCTGATTGGATCTTTGACCGGCGCAGCGTCTGTTGACAACATTTACGAGTCCGTGGAACAGATCCACTACCGCAAGACCCTCGAGAACATGGACCGGGAGGAGAAGGTTCGCTCTATACAGAGAACTGGTCATCCTCTCTTCGATCGACTTAGGGAAGAACGCGCTTTGGCAGGTGGTAACGACACGGAGACTTACGCTACGCTCAACAGTACGCACAAACGTGCTCCGCCGCGCAGTGCGTTGCCTAGTCGCAAAACTAGCGCCACTAGCAGTCCCGTGTACAGCTCAACTAGTTCTGGTGACGAACAGGACCTTATGGTCCAGCGCAACAGACGTGTGTCTGTCCCTGTCACTCACCATCTCAAACAGCAACAACAACAACAACCACAGCGACAGCAACAGCAACAACCTCGTCATAGGACGCAACAGAATCCTGCGGCTTCCCCCATCCGCTGGGGAGGAAGGACAGGGTCTGCAGGATCTGAGTCCGACGAAGAATGGATCATCCCCAGGCCCAAGTTCTACAACCGGAGGCGAGAAGGTCGAACTTCCTCTACTGACGAGTCGGATTCTTCTACCAAGTCGAGCCCTATGCGATGACCGTCGGTCGAGTGATGTTCTTGTCGAGATCTTGAGTCTCGCTTCTTATATGTTGTGTAGTCCTCATTTATTGCTGAATGTTTTGTGTAGTAGTGCGCTATCTTTGTTTATTCTTCTGAGCTGTTCTGCAATGCGATACTTGGTGTTTTGGTTAGTAGGCTTTATGAAATTTTGTCTCTTCCTCAGAGCTTATCTGCAATGCAGAAATTAGCATACATTCGTTAACAGGCCTTGCAATATTCATTGTTGTATTTTTAAAATACTTATCGTGTAGTGCCACACTCCATTGTGGCTGAATTTGCTAGAGATCTTTTTTTTTTAAATTGCCGTGATGCTAACTTTTAAAGGGTCATTTATTTGTAGCTTATTTTTTTAATGAATGTTGTATGTGCTATTTGCTGGTTGGGATAAAGTTCGCTCACCCTATTATGACCTAAACTCGTATGGCCATTCATGCTTACACATGCTCACACATACACACGTTCACATATCACACCCACACACACATCACACTATACAATAACCGTCACACTTGTATTTAACTGATGTACGACATTTACACGTGTTATGTGTGTCACACACGAGCCTATTATTAATATGTCAATTTTTACATGTTGGGGCAATTATTATTATTCGTTTGTTGTGTCATATTAAATCAATATTGTCGCTTCTGTTACGAGGATTTTCCTTCAGGTAAACTTTATATAAACGCCGCGCAATAAGACAACAGTTCGCTTTAATGCTCCGACGATTTAAGGCTAGATTTGTTAGCTCCTCCATTACCCTTATATTACCCAATTTTAACCCAAAGAATAATTTTACCCTAAATTTTACCCCAAATCAGGGGGAATAAAAGATCACCTTGTATTCCCGAGGGAGTTCCTCTAAAATTTACCCTAGAGCCGACAATAGAGCGACTGACTAGGACGACGTAGCAAAGGTCAGCCGCTCGCTGCCGTGCTCGCTGCTGAGCTGCCTTGACCTTTGCGTTGTGGTGCTCTGCAGGAATGTGCTGTGCACCAGGAAACTTGCATTGTCCTCTTCGTAGCACAATACTACACTTGCGCTACAATACAACACTTACAATGCGTTACTTGCGCTACAATACGACACTTTTACAATATGCCACTAGCGCTACAATACGACCCTGTTACAATACGCCACTTGCGCTACATACAATACAACCCCGTTACTACAATATGCCACTTGCGCTACAATACGACACTTTTACAGTACGCCACTTGCGCTACATACAATACAACCCCGTTACTACAATATGCCACTAGCGCTACAATACGACACTTGTACAATACGCCACTTGCGCTACAATACGACTTTGTGTCTCTGTTACAACAAGCCTTTTGCTGCAACACGTTGCTACATATTCCACTATTTGCTTACTACACGTTCCACTTTCTGTTCATAATGCTGTGTATGTGTGTGTGTGTATGTAGCACACACGCGATATGTGCGTCTTGTGGTGTACATCATGTGCTTGGGAAGCTTATCGTACGCTTCGTATCGCAGACATTATGGCGATCGCTTGTCGATAGGCGTAGGCATCGTAGCATTCTGTCGTGGACTTGCGATTGTCGTAGGCAGTGATAACAATTTTCAGCATCATCGGGTAGTCGCCCGAAAATCTTTGTCTGCTTCAAGATTGTCGCCTGAAAATCTTTGTCTGCTTCAAGATTGTCGCCTGAAAATCTTTGTCTGCTTCAAGATTGTCGCCTGAAAATCTTTGTCTGCTTCAAGATTGTCGCCCGAAAATCTTTGTCTGCTCCAAGATTGTCGCCCGAAAATCTTTGTCTGCTTCAAGATTGTCGCCCGAAAATCTTTGTCTGCTCCAAGATTGTCGCCTGAAAATCTTTGTCTGCTTCAAGATTGTCGCCTGAAAATCTTTGTCTGCTTCAAGATTGTCGCCTGAAAATCTTTGCCTGCTGCGCGATTGTCTTCAGCAATTGTTGTTTGCTTCACGATAGTCGTCATTGTGCCTCCGATTGTATGATTGCTTGGAGCGCTATCACCGATTGCACTAGGCCTATAAATATCTATAAATATATAAGATGACTGTGATGAAGGTGGCGTGTATGATCTACTTCGTACTGCCGCCATACTCTATTATATCGTACATACATAGATTATTGTGTGCTGCGCCGTGTGCCGCGGTGTGCTGTGTACAGGCAATTTTGTGTGCAGTTGTGCTGCTTTTGTGTTGTGATAAATATATGTGTTACGTTCGCATGCAATGCAACCTGTTTTCTGCCATGGTAGTCCGGAATTGTGGCCTCGTTCGTTAATGGGTTCTTCGTGTTCTTTGTTAGTAAAATTATATTTTCTATTTCACGTCTCTTTAAATTGTGGAAATAAATTTACTGTGTGTTTCTGAATCGTATAGGTGATTATTGTCTATGGGCGAAATCACCTACAGAAAATACGAGGGAAAAAAAAGTAATAATGTGGGACAAAACTCTACGGGAATTGGGAACACGTTTTCAGTAGCAGTTCCGGTCTGCAGGTAAAAACTAGAACAGTTCTCTTGTTTTCTCATACTTTGTGACAACCTGCGCAGAAACTTGGGAATTTACTTTGTTTTGTTTTGTGGCTGCTGCGCTTTCGTGCCGTCATTTGTTTCCTGCTTGCAGGATTGCTTCTGGTACTAAATTTCCGAGAGTTGCTGTTTATTTCTGTAGATCGCCGTTTATTTCTCCCAATTGCTGTTCATTTCTTGTTATTAGTGTCTATTTCTCCCGATTACCATTCATTTCTCTCTCGTCTCCTTTACTTCTATCTTCCTAATATTCTTTTTATCGGTCATTTAAACGCTTCCTTTTTTCTGCTGCCCTTTAGATGTAACGGTGGTTTATTTTTTAAATTACCATTTTTTTTATAACCGTTAATATCTGGTTATTGCATATAGTTGTGCTATATTGAAGTTCATATAGTTATAATATATGTAATTTTATAGTTATACCATTTGCGGGCTCCAACCACCACGTGTTTGACGTAATAGAGATGCCCGTTAAAGGAACACCCAAGTCGGGCTGGCGCTTTCAAACCGTTAGTTTTTTTATTGGCGCTTGCTTGATGTTGTCCTTTTTTGTATTGTCTTCCATATTTCTTGTTCTCTGCGTCCATGAAGTGCTTTTTTTTTGTGTGCAATTTTAACTGAATTTTTTTTGAGTTCGTGAACGCTGCTGCTTGTGTTGTCTGGAAGGTTATTTTCGTAGGAAATGCTGTTGTTTTTAGTAGACCAGCTTACGTCCTTTGGGTTTTGTCTTCTTCCGTTTGCATTCATAGCTTATATTTTGTTCAGTCTGCCTTTGTAAATAGTCACATCCCAGCTCCGGTTTTTTGGTTGATTTCTGTAATCATTTCGTAGATTCTTTCTTGTTATGCAATATTGTAACAGCAGTTTTTTGGTGCAGTTTTGCCTTGCGTATTCTTTTTCGCAACTTTTTTCTTTTGCAATTGGAAACGATTTGGTTTGGAGTGCCGATGGCGAGACAGCCATTAACACTGGTACACTACCGTATTTATTCCTAATATTTGTATTGGAACCGATATGTTACACGTTCGAAATTTCTTCTAATGCTAGATTTTGGAAAAACTCTGTTTTTCTATCTAGAGCCCACCATTTAATTCTGAAAACTACATTTTTTCTATTGAAACAAACTAGCCTTGTAAAAATCCCCCGATTCTTCTAGAAGACAATTATTTCGCTCCAACATTCTATACATATTTTCCTGTATGTATTAAAACATTAAGACTCGTCTTCTTTATTTGTATTAAAAAGCTGGGGCGGTATCTAGGATACGGAGTTGGGGCATTTGTCAATCAAGATTCAAGTCTTTGTGACTTCGAGACTTGAGTCTTGACTTAAATTTCGAGATTGCTGTGAGATTGTGTGTCTATCTTGGCAATCATTGATACTTGAATGACTGATTCGCTTCTGTTTAGTCAGCTTTCTTTTTATGGAAGTGTGTGCGTTTTGGTGTGCAGGTCCCTTGGTTTGGTGTGCAGTTGAAGAGCTATTGATTAATGCATTTTGTGTGAGTGTATTATTTTTTTTTTGCATATGTTCGCATATTCAGTTCATGTTGGCAAATGAACGCTCTCTAATCTTGCATTCCATCGTCACCGTTTTGTCTTTTAGATATTTTATCAATTCTCGTAATTGTGTAGGAAAAATAACCTAAAAAGACTCAAAAAACACGTTGGGAGGAGTACGCTTCGGTGGTTTAGATGCGGAGATTTGCAGATTCTAAAAAGCATTCCTTCGTAACGACTAATTGCGATGCTTGTATGACGTTACACTCTCTGTTCAACGTCATATTAAGATGATTTGAATTTTAAGATGACTTAGATTCCGAGATGACTTGGTCACCAAGATGACTTGGATTCAGATGTGTATGTTATACGTATACTGTATGTAAGCTAGTATAGGCTTGCTGTACCCTACATGTATGTGTACATATGCAGTGTGCGTCCTATGTGTGTCATGAATCAGTCTTGATGTTGAAATTCGCTGAGTAAACTAGCGGTGGATAACCTGACTTTTCCTTCCCTCAACCATCGTGCAAATTCTTTTTGTTCGTGTAGAACTGGATTGAAAAATTTGGCCTCAAAGCGTTCATGCTCGAAAAAATGCTGCGTAATTTACATGGAGCTCTACAAAATGATTCCTTCTTACGGAGAACACCCCCAATGCACAGCATGTTTTTCTACATTCAAATCGAGTATAGAAGAAAGCATCTCATTTCGATTTTATGAAGACAATGTCCTGTAGGTGCACGGTAAATTCAGGGTGTATACAATAAATGAATCCACTGACCGATTTATGTATGCATGTTACCGGATCCAAATTTTGGAATATGGTTCCAGCCAGACATCGGTCAGTGGGTACATTTTTTGTGGACACCCTGTATAATCCACATTATTTATACTGATGCAAAGACTCGTCTTCCTTTAGTTGTTTTGACAAGCTGGGTCCGTATCTAGGATACACGACCCTTAAGGCTTGATTACACGATCGTTGAGTGCGCGCGTGAGCAGTGAAGAGAGGCGCAAGCCCCGACCACTTGTTCTCGCTTCTGGCGCATTTACTTGCTCAATGACAGTAATGACACTGACAAGCTCTGGCCATCGCCATGAAAACGAGCATAGTCCGCATTGTCATTGAGCAGTAAATGCGCCTGAAGCGAGAGCAAGTGGGCGGGGCTTGGGCCTCTCTTCACTGCTCACGCGCGCATTCACTGATCGTGTGAACGGGCTCGTTCTCAATTGTATCTTGAGCGTCGGGAAGAGAGGAACGACCATTTCTGACACATATCGCTCATTTAAATTTCTATACAAATATGCGAATTAACCTGACAGATATATTGTGAAAGCAATGTGCAATTCTGTAATGGGAATCGTATTTAATAGTATAAAAAAACTATTCAAATTAACATGAGACATTTGAACTTCAGTAGTAAAACAAAAACGAAAACTAAATCGCAGTTGCGTTGTCGAACATTAAATTTCTTGTGATGAAACTTGGCCATAAAAAGCAATCGTGAATTTTGTTTGAATAAAAATCATAGATTTAAGATTGACAACGACCAACCGGTGTGATTTCACTGGGAGAAAGGAAGAAGTGTTACATGATTACTTAGTAACTAGCGTTATTGTCTTTTGACACTTGTACTAACTTGGTGACGGTAAACTGGCGTATCCTAGCGTCACTACCACATAACGTGAGCGGACGCTAGGAATAGCGGCGCTACAGCTAGGCGAGTTGAGCGGCGGCCTTGGATTCCTAGCCACTCCCAGCTGGTGTGTACTGGATGCGTGTCCAGCTCCCAGCTGGTGTGGACTGGATTCCTAGCCCCTCCCAGCTGGTGTGTACTGGACGCCTGTCCAGCTCCCAGCTGGTGTGGACTGGATTCCTAGCCCCTCCCAGCTGGTGTGTACTAGACGCCTGTCCAGCTCCCAGCTGGTGTGGACTGGATTCCTAGCCCCTCCCAGCTGGTGTGTACTGGACGCCTGTCCAGCTCCCAGCTGGTGTGGACTGGATTCCTAGCCCCTCCCAGCTGGTGTGTACTGGGCGCTTGTCCTTGCTCATTTTACATTAGTGTATCCTAAATCTTTGTGCTTATATACATAACGTGGATAGTATATACGGTGCACCTATAGGAAAAAAAAGGTGGGACAAAGGCACCATTAAGCAGGGAGTCAATTGACCGCGGAATCGATGCACAAGGTGTGTACGCACACAAGATTCCCAGCTCACAGAAAAAGTAAGTTCAAAATAAAAGGAATATAAAACCAGATCAAAGTTGAAGAAGAAAGTTAGATGTGTTGAAAAGCCAGGACGGCAGGGAACCGTAAATAAATGGTCCGAAAGGAAGTAAAAAAATCTTTTGCTTAAAAACAAGTCCACCAAACTCCTCTCAGTTTGGGATCTCGCGTTTTCCGAATTTCATTTATTTCAAAACGACAAATACGATTTATTTCAGAACGTCAAGTTTTATTTCTTTCAAAATGCGAATTTCAGGTATTTCAGAATGTCAAATATAATTTTTTTCGAAACGCAAACTTTATGTATTTCATGACGCTAAATTTAATTTCTTTGAGGACGCCAAATTTAATTTCTTTCGGTACGCCAAATTTAATATCTTTCAGAACACCAAATTTAATTTTTTTCAGAACACCAAATTTAATTCCTTTCAGAACACCAAATTTAATTCCTTTCAGAACACCAAATTTAATTCCTTTCAGAACACCAAATTTAATTCCTTTCAGAACACCAAATTTAATTCCTTTCAGAACACCAAATTTAATTCCTTTCAGAACACCAAATTTAATTCCTTTCAGAACACCAAAGGCATAGACTCGACAACAGCACGTCGGAGGCTGGAAAACCAGGCACAGCCCGCAAGGGGCGAACACAGACATTCCTCTGTACACCACTATCATACCAATGAGATACACCATCGTGTCAAATGCCAAAATAATATATGTATCAAAATGCAAATCATAGCAATGAGATACACCATCGTGTCAAATGCCAAAATAATATATGTATCAAAACGCAATGCTATTTACTTCAATTTCTATGTTTAACTTTCAAACACCACAACCATTTCATTTTTCAACACTAATCTCTATTCAACACTAATCACTATCTCTAATCACTAATGCTCAATTGACGAAACGAATCACCACAATTCAGAAGACACCCACTTACAGACAACATCGTCTCACAAAACAAACCAATATACAACGTCTGTCACTCTAAACTCTATGTCGAACTTGAAAACACCACAACAATTTCATTTAGCAAAAGCAATATCATTCACATATATACTAACAGTAATATCAACCTAACCTTGCCACTAACAAACTGGTGCGAAAGTAGTTCTCTCTAAACCATTCACATGAAAAACACAGCCTATCCAAAACGATATGATACCCTCATTCATAGTATTACACTGACTAAACGTATGTCTTACAACCAAAAAACTGGTGAAAAATCAATTCACCAAACCATTCCCATGCTATTAACAGCCTAACCAAAACGATGGCACCCTCATTCGTAGTATTACACTGACTATACGTATGTGTTACAGCTCATCAAATCTTTAAATCTGTTTGCGTGTCACACTCTATCTAAAGTAATATAACGTACTCTAAGCCAACCTAACTCAAGGCAAAGTCACCTAACCTCAACTAACGAAACATAGTCTGAAATCACCTAAGCAAACCTGATTTAACGTAACCTACTTTAATTTAACTGAAATTAACCTATCTTGCACTAAATATGACTTTAATTAACTTACTCGACACCCTTCCAACTCACCTACATACAACTAAACTTTACTAATTCAGGGTGCCCTGTCCTGTTTTATAGTTCAAATTTCGGTCCCACGTATTTTACCTTCTTTAATTCTTATGTCTTAGCCGTTATTCATCAAGAATTACAAACCTCTATGTACACTAACCTCCTTCCATCCAATTCAAAATAATAACCACTTAAAATCCTAATGGTCAAATAACGAAAATGCGTTCCATTACTATTTCGCCAGCAGAGATATTCTGGCTGCTATATTTTCTCGTTAAATTATATGGAATAGGGTCTGCTTGAACTTGTTCAAAATTTTAGCTCATCAAATATTGTGACGAAACAGTTATTACATTTTGGTTTATTCATGGGTTCGCATCACTAGACTTTACCTCTGTTTCGAAGTTGACAAGTTCACACTTCGTTCTAATCGACAATTCATCATATATCCAACCTACATACTCCAAAGAAATTCGATGTCACGAAGAAATGTTGACGTCACAGCGATGCCAATTGGGAAATATTACATAAAATCTTTATTTTGCCAATAAGCTACTTTTCAAAATTCAAGTCTAAAGCTTTACGGTGCAAAAATATTAATAAAATAGTTCTCATTAACAATTCATTACAGGGCTAGCAATCAAAGTCTCTTAACTGTGCATCACAAATCAGTAAACGAATATATACACACCGCGCTATCGCGCTAAGTTGAAGGCCCAAGAAATAAACTCTCCATTTTGGGAACGCTTGGCGATAGCTGAAGCTCTCGCCAAGCGAAAGCGTTTTTGTGTTGAAGTCAGTAAATACAAAGAAAGAACGCATTCACAGCAAATCTCTTGGAAACTTTCAACAATATTTGAGCATTTGGCCTTCAGCTACAATTTTGAGTGCACTTACAACTTACATACAACTACGAACTTTCTAAAAGCATCATTGACACGAAATCAATCTCTTCATATCAGAAATCAAACTTAGGATTCCCCATTCATTACGACAACATCATATCCGAACATATTTCTGACATTTCTCAAACAAATTTATCTGTGAACACCTGCGGCTATAGCTTAGAATCACTGATGTTTCCTAATAGACATCATTTTCACCACAACAATCAATTCTTTCAGGAATGTGAACAATTTTAACCTCTCTCTAATCTTCTATTTCTATTATGGATCGATACAGAAACCTTCAATTAGGCTGAGTGGAATTTATAAAACATTCTTGCAAATATATCAGTTATACCATTCTCAATTTCATATATAACATCATTCAAACATACAAAACCTGCAAAATATTGGGTTGTCTTCGGGGACAAATATTCACCAAATATTAATCATCAGTTAGAACCTCGTAATGTTGTCTATACTCACTAAAATGATGACTTCCTGAAACTCACACATGCATGGTGAGCGATTTTGAGTCCTTCAAACAACGAGTTTCAATTATTATTATTGGAGATCGAATTTTCCGTGAACACTTTACAGGTTCTTGGTCGTGAAGATCCAGCAATTTTACATCCCAACCATAAAAAATTATGATACAAATATTCACTCAAACTATACCCTTCCTAGAAAATGCCGCGTTCAATCAAAGCATATATGTCGACATGAACCATTTTCGTGTTGTTTGAACCACTATATATATCGAGAGATTCGTTCCTCAATGAGCTTTATTAATTTAAAAAATGAGAAGTCAAATTCTTGGACTATGAGCTCTTTCAATTTCAATTTTCTAACGTCAAAAAACAAGTTTCAAACGCAACACAAAAATAGCCACAAAGACCTGTACCGAACGAAAAATATTTAGAACCTATATCTCTATATAGAGATGACTAATTTCAAGTGTATCACCTATGAATTTTAGTTCAGTTACGAAGTTTAACCTATATTCGCCTTGTTCTGCGACGACACAATTTGCGATTTCCAAATAACATAGGTTTGCTATAAAATTCCTCGCAAGAACGCCAGCACAGTACATGCACGATTTTTGACGTCGAAAACTACTCGCTTTGCGTATTTGAACTCATACTACGAAGTAAGGTCGATGATGCTGACACTTTAAAGTAAGACACTAGGTTGAACTTTTCATTTGTAACGTGATGGAGTGACGACAACATATAATACGTCATCAAAAAGAAATAAAGTTGAACTAAAATCGGCACCACGAACGAATGGGGATCGTTTTTGCTGAAAAACGCATCACGAGTAATATTTCAGCCTCTACGCAAGATCTCATTTGTGATTTATGGCGCTTTATATAACTTAAACTTGATAATTATAGTACAATTATTATGAGAAGCTGCAAATTTAGGTCTCAAATACTAAACCTCATTACTATATTGCCATTCAAAGCGGCCATACCGCTTCAAATTACTCTTACATTCATGGACCAACAAGCAGGGTAAATAAAACGCGTAACCATCATTTTTTCTCTTCTGCCAAACATGTTAGAATTGAAATAATACTAACATCAGCTGAATCACAAAGTCTAAACACATTTCTGCTCTATAAAGTTCCAAGTTAAACCAGTTTCAACACTTGAAAACGATGATTGACTAGTCATGACTGCAAGTTATGCGAATCTATAAGCGAAAGAATCGAGTTCGAGTATTGAGTTCCACATCAAAATAAATTTATAATAACTATAACAACACTGTAGACCTATACAAAATAAATAACACAGCCTCAAACGTTCACAAATTGGTTGAAACTTTCAATTTTAATAATCACTGGCAATATATGGGATCAAACTCGACAAACAATAAAACATAAGCGTCATGATGTTCAAGATCCTTATACAGCCCTCACAACTCAAGCAAGCTTAGGCCACGTCATCGCAGTCACCCATGATCTCGATGTGGAGACTTCAATGCAAAACAAGAAATAATCCGTGTCATTAATCTACGGAGTTTGAAATACCTTTTCACTGGCACATTTCGCGTCCAGGGGAAATTTATTTCGATGTTTTTTCCATTTTTCTCAAAAACTTGAAAAGCTAGGACTTTGAGACACGTACCATTATTGAAAGATGTCCTCGAGACGCATCTGTACAGAGTATTTGAAAACCCTCAAGGGCCAAGCAGGGGGCGTGAGAGGGGTAAGAAAAGTCGAAATTACCTGAAAAACGTGTTTTTTTCATATATACATGGAACGGTTCATGCGATCATTCCACAAAATCTTTTTTGTATGTAGCGTGAAAAAACGAGCAAAAAGTGTTCTACAACTTTGCCTGTAAAACGATGCGTTCTCCAATGTTTTTGGTTTAGGTGAATTTTCACACAAAAAGGACTATTTTTAAATCACTCATTTCGAGAAAAGTATCGCACTTGTGGCTTCATAAATTTGATACATTTTAGAAAAAACACCAATCTACATTCTATCAAATTTTGGAAGGCGAAAGCCCATCCATAACGCCGCAACTGGCAGCCAAAGTGACACTTCAAAAACGGCTGTTTTTTTACCCAAAAGTTTTTCATTCATTGAACATTTTCCCGACTACTTTTCGAAGTAACGATCACACCGTCTTAAAGCCCTACATTTTCTCTACCAGTTACGACCAATTCAGCTCCTCCGACTGCGCAATGAAAACTTTCTTCATGTTTGAAATGACCCTATTTTCAGACGGTTTTCGATCTCTCGGGGGTCTCCTATGGGGTCTTGGGGCCTGGAAAGGGTTCCGTAGGTCTTAGAATTTTCCCTTGTACACGCTCACCAAGTTTGAGAGCGCTGGGACCCCGGGAAGTGCGATTTTGCTCGAAAATGGGGGGTGTTTTGGTATATTCCTGATGCTCCACCTTATGGCGACAAGCATTTCGGTGATTGTGCACGTTCGTGTCTTTTCACGGGTACTATTTTTAGTCTGTTCTCGCAACCTATACAAAGTTCGCCCGCCGTAAGTAACCAGACAATGGGACAGATACATTGGTCATCGGTCTGGGCTAAGAAAATAATCCTTTGAACTAGCGTATTCTGTCGCGATTTTTTTTCGTATGTGCTGGATGCGTTCGTTTTTTCGTACCGTATGATGAGCGACTCCGTCATGACGTCATGACGAGCGGCGGCAGCCATGTGAGGGTAAGGGGAATTTCATGCGAGATCTGACTTGGTGAAGGGAAAAGAAAGAAACCGTTTATTCAAAAAACAAGTTGTGTTAATATGAAGGTCCGTAATTGATAGATACGAAGCGCTGTGTCGAAGGTTAATTTTTTTTTTTGAGGCAAGTAAACCATGACTACTTCTTAATACTGCTACTGGTACTGTTGTACTGGCACGAGCGTGCTGCTGTATCGGAAAGCGGGTTAAATAGAGATTTAGTTCGATTTTGCCCTGCCTGAACACGTGTCTTGAAGGCCCAATCTGTGCAGGAATTCAAGGAGTTGAAATGGAGAATGTTGGATGTTATTGGCCAGAGGGGGGAGGGGGAGGGGGGAATTATTTGTACTGCTCCCCCCCCCTAAACCCCTCCCACCCCCTCACTGGCCGTAGCGGTGCGTCTGCGCGAGGCTGGTCGATCTAATTCCGCATTCTGGCGGGACACTTTATTGGACATTTTCTTCTATTGGGACACTTTGTACCACGAGGCTCGTTATTGAGATGCTTCGTACTAGTACACTTTCTACAGGAACATTTTGTACTGGGACTCTTTGAACAGAGACACTTTGTTGAGACGCTTTATTATGACTCACTATTGGGACATCCTATTAGGACACTTTATTAGGACACTCCCCCTCAGGGGGAGACAACTATTGTACCCATGTGAGCGCTCTCAGGAGGACAATATGAGGGCCCGAGCCAAAGATTTGGTAGGCTTCTTTTATGTTGAAATAGAATAGGTTTTTGTTTTGTTACGGACCATCTTTTTTCGGTTGACTGCTGTCCTGTTTTTCAGCACCTACTACTTTCTTCTTCAACTTTTTCTTGTTTCATGAACTTCTTTCCTAGCTTACTGTTTCTGTGCACCTAGTGCATAGATTCCGCGTTCCCTCAACTCCATACTAAATGGTGCCTTCTTCCTTCCTCTCTTGGAACTTCTATGTCGTAGTTGAGGGAGGCTAAAACATTCTAATTTAATAATAATAATAATAATAATAATAATAATAATAATGATAATAACCTTTTTCAACATCATTATGGTCAGCACTGGATCATATGACTTGCATAATGCGTAACTTCTTTACATAATTTTTTTCTGAGAATGAGAATAGACCAATATGAATTGACCCAATTGTACGCAAGGTCAATGACAATACCGAGTTATACGATAATTTGGCATACATGAAGAAGGAGGAAAATGCCTCAACTTAGGAATTTCCACATTTATATTCTCCTACATCCTCATATGATCCATATATATTTATATATATATATATATATATTTGTGTGCGTATGTATGTGTTTGTATGGATATAGTGGCTAAAAATGTAATGTATGCTAGCACATGAGCCACAGCTGGCACAAGAGCCGCAGCTGGCACAAGAGCCGCAGCTGGCACAAGAGCCACAGCTGGCACAGGAGCCGCAGCTGGCACAAGAGCCGCAGCTGGCACAGGAGCCGCAGCTGGCACAAGGGCCACAGCTGGCACAAGAGCCGCAGCTGGCACAAGAGCCGCAGCTGGCACAAGAGCCGCAGCTGGCACAAGAGCCGCAGCTGGCACAGGAGCCGCAGCTGGCACAGGAGCCACAGCTGGCACAAGAGCCGCAGCTGGCACAAGAGCCGCAGCTGGCACAAGAGCCGCAGCTGGCACAAGAGCCGCAGCTGGCACAAGAGCCGCAGCTGGCACAAGAGCCGCAGCTGGCACAAGAGCCGCAGCTGGCACAAGAGCCGCAGCTGGCACAAGAGCCGCAGCTGGCACAAGAGCCGCAGCTGGCACAATAGCCGCAGCTGGCACAAGAGCCGCAGCTGGCACATGAGCCGCAGCTGGCACAAGAGCCGCAGCTGGCACAAGAGCCGCAGCTGGCACAAGAGCCGCAGCTGACAAGAGCCGCAGCTGGCACAAGAGCCGCAGCTGACAAGAGCCGCAGCTGGCACAAGAGCCGCAGCTGGCACAAGAGCCGCAGCTGGCCTAGAGCCGCAGCTGGCCTAGAGCCGCAGCTGGCCTAGAGCCGCAGCTGGCACAAGAGCCGCAGCTGGCCTAGAGCCGCAGCTGGCACAAGAGCCGCAGCTGGCCTAGAGCCGCAGCTAGCCTAGAGCCGCAGCTGGCACAAGAGCCGCAGCTGGCCTAGAGCCGCAGCTGACACAAGAGCCGCAGCTGGCACAAGAGCCGCAGCTGGCACAAGAGCCGCAGCTGGCACAAGAGCCGCAGCTGGCACAAGAGCCGCAGCTGGCACAAGAGCCGCAGCTGGCACAAGAGCCGCAGCTGGCACAAGAGCCGCAGCTGGCACAAGAGCCGCAGCTGGCACAAGAGCCGCAGCTGGCACAAGAGCCGCAGCTGGCACAAGAGCCGCAGCTGGCACAAGAGCCGCAGCTGGCACAAGAGCCGCAGCTGGCACAAGAGCCGCAGCTGGCACAAGAGCCGCAGCTGGCACAAGAGCCGCAGCTGGCACAAGAGCCGCAGCTGGCACAAGAGCCGCAGCTGGCACAAGAGCCGCAGCTGGCACAAGAGCCGCAGCTGGCACAAGAGCCGCAGCTGGCACAAGAGCCGCAGCTGGCACAAGAGCCGCAGCTGGCACAAGAGCCGCAGCTGGCACAAGAGCCGCAGCTGGCCTAGAGCCGCAGCAGGCCTAGAGCCGCAGCTGGCTTAGAGCCGCAGCTGGCCTAGAGCCGCAGCTGGCCTAGAGCCGCAGCTGGCACAAGAGCCGCAGCTGGCCTAGAGCCGCAGCTGGCACAAGAGCCGCAGCTGGCCTAGAGCCGCAGCTGGCACGAGAGCCGCAGCTGGCACGAGAGCCGCAGCTGGCACGAGAGCCGCAGCTGGCACGAGAGCCGCAGCTGGCACGAGAGCCGCAGCTGGCGCAAGAGCCGCAGCTGGCGCAAGAGCCGCAGCTGGCACGAGAGCCGCAGCTGGCACGAGAGCCGCAGCTGGCACGAGAGCCGCAGCTGGCACGAAAGCCGCAGCTGGCGCGAAAGCCGCAGCTGGCGCGAAAGCCGCAGCTGGCGCGAAAGCCGCAGCTGGCGCGAAAGCCGCAGCTGGCGCGAAAGCCGCAGCTGGCGCGAAAGCCGCAGCTGGCGCGAAAGCCGCAGCTGGCGCGAAAGCCGCAGCTGGCACAAGAGCCGCAGCTGGCACAAGAGCCGCAGCTGGCACAAGAGCCGCAGCTGGCACAAGAGCCGCAGCTGGCACAAGAGCCGCAGCTGGCACAAGAACCGCAGCTGGCACAAGGCAGACCAGCTCCACCAGCTGGAGGCAGCCGCTTTTTTAGCGCCAAACTTGCGCGAGTTTCTAGGGAGGGGGACGCCGACCAGGCGAGCTGCTTGTGCTGCTCTTGTGTGTTGTGTGTGTGTTGTGTGTCTGTTGTGTGTGTTGTGTGTGTGTTGTGTGTGTGTTGTGTGTGTGTTGTGTGTTGTGTCTGTGTTATGTATGTCCTGTGTGTAGTGTATTGTGTATTTGTTATGTATGTGCTGTGTGTAGTGTACTTTGTATGTCCTATGTATGTGTTGTGTTGGGAGAACAATAAATAATATGGCCCTTCATGGCAGCCAAAGGACAACAATTGGCCCTTCATGGCAGCCAAAGGACAAGAATTGGCTCTTCATGGCAGCCACAGGACAACAATTGGCCCTTCATGGCAGCCAAAGGACAACAATTGGCCCTTCATGGCAGCCACAGGACAAGAATTGGCTCTTCATGGCAGCCACAGGACAACAATTGGCCCTTCATGGAGGCCACAGGACAACAATTGGCCCTTCATGGCAGCCAAAGGACAACAATTGGCCCTTCATGGCAGCCAAAGGACAACAATTGACCCTTCATGGCAGCCAAAGGACAACAATTGACCCTTCATGGCAGCCAAAGGACAACAATTGACCCTTCATGGCAGCCAAAGGACAACAATTGGCCCTTCATGGCAGCCAAAGGACAACAATTGACCCTTCATGGCAACCAAAGGACAACAATTGGCCCTTCATGGCAGCCACAGGACAACAATCGTCCAATCACTGGACGTGATGGACAAAATCTCCCCAGTCACAGCTCCCGAAGGACAGAAATTGGTCCAGTTAGTTCACGTAAAGGCCAAAATTTCGTCCAGTTTTTGCCCCGAACTTGCCGCGCTGATGTCCGGCCTTGCCTTTGTGTGTCTTTGTTTGTTTGTCTTTGTTTGTGGGTCTTTGTTTATTTGTCTTTGTTTGTGGGTCTTTGTTTGTGGGTCTTTGTATGTGTGTCTTTGTTTGTGGGTCTTTGTTTATTTGTCTTTGTTTGTGGGTCTTTGTTTGTGTGTCTTTGTTTGTGGGTCTTTATTTGTGTGTCTTTGTTTGTGGGTCTTTGTTTGTGTGTCTTTGTTTGTGTGTCTTTGTTTGTGTGTCTTTGTTTGTGTGTCTTTGTTTGTGGGTCTTTGTTTGTGTGTCTTTGTTTGTGTGTCTTTGTGTGTCTTTGTTTGTGTGTCTTTGTTTGTGTGTCTTTGTTTGTGTGTCTTTGTTTGTGTGTCTTTGTTTGTTTGTCTTTGTTTGTTTGTCTTTGTTCGTGTGTATTTGTTTGTGTGTCTTTGTTTGTGGGTCTTTGTTTGTGTGTCTTTGTTTGTGTGTCTTTGTTTGTTTGTCTTTGTTCGTGTGTCTTTGTTTGTGTGTATTTGTTCGTGTGTCTTTGTTTGTGTGTCTTTGTTTGTGGGTCTTTGTTTGTGTGTCTTTGTTTGTGTGTCTTTGTTTGTGTGTCTTTGTTTGTGTGTCTTTGTTTGTAGGTCTTTGTTTGTGTGTCTTTGTTTGTGGGTCTTTGTTTGTAGGTCTTTGTTTGTGTGTCTTTGTTTGTGTGTCTTTGTTTGTGTGTCTTTGTTTGTTTGTCTTTATTCGTGTGTCTTTGTTTGTGGGTCTTTGTTTGTGTGTCTTTGTTTGTGTGTCTTTGTTTGTGTGTCTTTGTTTGTGTGTCTTTGTTTGTGGGTCTTTGTTTGTGGGTCTTTGTTTGTGGGTCTTTGTTTGTGGGTCTTTGTTTGTGTGTCTTTGTTTGTGTGTCTTTGTTTGTGTGTCTTTGTTTGTGGGTCTTTGTTTGTGGGTCTTTGTTTGTAAGTCTTTGTTTGTGGGTCTTTGTTTGTGGGTCTTTGTTTGTGTGTCTTTGTTTGTGTGTCTTTGTTTGTGTGTCTTTGTTTGTGTGTCTTTGTTTGTGTGTCTTTGTTTATTTGTCTTTGTTCGTGTGTCTTTGTTCGTGTGTCTTTGTTTGTGTGTCTTTGTTTGTTTGTCTTTGTTTGTGTGTCTTTGTTTGTGTGTCTTTGTTTGGTTGTCTTTGTTTGTGTGTCTTTGTTTGTCTTTGTTTGTGTGTCTTTGTTTGTTTGTCTTTGTTTGTTTGTCTTTGTTCGTGTGTCTTTGTTTGTGGGTCTTTGTTTGTGGGTCTTTGTTTGTGGGTCTTTGTTTGTGGGTCTTTGTTTGTGGGTCTTTGTTTGTGTGTCTTTGTTTGTGGGTCTTTGTTTGTGGGTCTTTGTTTGTGGGTCTTTGTTTGTGGGTCTTTGTTTGTGGGTCTTTGTTTGTGGGTCTTTGTTTGTGTGTCTTTGTTTATGGGTCTTTGTTTGTGGGTCTTTGTTTGTGGGTCTTTGTTTGTGGGTCTTTGTTTGTGGGTCTTTGTTTGTTTGTCTTTGTTTGTGTGTCTTTATTTGTGGGTCTTTGTTGGCGGGTCTTTGTTGGCGGGTCTTTGTTTGTGGGTCTTTGTTTGTGGGTCTTTGTTTGTGGGTCTTTGTTTGTGGGTCTCTGTTTGTGGGTCTTTGTTTGTGGGTCTTTGTTTGTGAGTCTTTGTTTGTGGGTCTTTGTTTGTGGGTCTGTGTTTGTGGGTCTTTGTTTGTGGGTCTTTGTTTGTGGGTCTTTGTTGGCGGGTCTTTGTTTGTGGGTCTTTGTTTGTGGGTCTTTGTTTGTGGGTCTTTGTTTGTGGGTCTTTGTTTGTGGGTCTTTGTTTGTGGGTCTTTGTTTGTGGGTCTTTGTTTGTGGGTCTTTGTTTTTGGGTCTTTGTTTTTGAGTCTTTGTTTGTGGGTCTTTGTTTGTGGGTCTTTGTTTGTGGGTCTGTGTTTGTGGGTCTTTGTTGGCGGGTCTTTGTTTGTGGGTCTTTGTTTGTGGGTCTTTGTTTGTGGGTCTTTGTTTGTGGGTCTTTGTTTGTGGGTCTTTGTTTGTAGGTCTTTTTTTGTGGGTCTTTGTTTGTGGGTCTTTGTTTGAGGGTCTTTGTTTGTGGGTCTTTGTTTGTGGGTCTTTGTTTGTGGGTCTTTGTTTGTGGGTCTTTGTTTGTGGGTCTTTGTTTGTGTGTCTTTGTGTGTGGGTCTTTGTGTGTGGGTCTTTGTTTGAGGGTCTTTGTTTGTGGGTCTTTGTTTGTGGGTCTTTGTTTGTGGGTCTTTGTTTGTGGGTCTTTGTTTGTGGGTCTTTGTTTGTGGGTCTTTGTTTGTGGGTCTTTGTTTGTGGGTCTTTTTTTGTGGGTCTTTTTTTGTGGGCCTTTGTTTGTGGGTCTTTGTTTGTTGGTCTTTGTTTGTGAATCTTTGTTTGTGGATCTTTGTTTGTGGATCTTTGTTTGTGGGTCTTTGTTTGCGGGTCTTTGTTTGTGGGTCTTTGTTTGTGGGTCTTTGTTTGTGGGTCTTTGTTCGTATGTCTTTGTTCGTATGTCTTTGTTTGTGGGTCTTTTTTTGTTGGTCTTTGTTTGAGGGTCTTTGTTTGTGGGTCTTTGTTTGTGGGTCTTTGTTTGTGGGTCTTTGTTTGTGGGTCTTTGTTTGTGGGTCTTTGTTTGTGGGTCTTTGTTTGTGGGTCTTTGTTTGTGGGTCTTTGTTTGTGGGTCTTTGTTTGTGGGTCTTTGTTTGTGGGTCTTTGTTCGTGTGTCTTTGTTCGTGTGTCTTTGTTTGTGGGTCTTTTTTTGTGGGTCTTTGTTTGAGGGTCTTTGTTTGTGGGTCTTTGTTTGTGGATCTTTGTTTGTGGGTCTTTGTTTGTGGGTCTTTTTTTGTGGGTCTTTTTTTGTGGGCCTTTGTTTGTGGGTCTTTGTTTGTGGGTCTTTGTTTGTTGGTCTTTGTTTGTGGATCTTTGTTTGTGGATCTTTGTTTGTGGGTCTTTGTTTGTGGGTCTTTGTTTGTGGGTCTTTGTTTGTGGGTTTTTGTTTGTGGGTCTTTGTTTGTGGGTCTTTGTTTGTGGGTCTTTGTTTGTGGGTCTTTGTTTGTGGGTCTTTGTTTGTGGGTCTTTGTTTGTAGGTCTTTGTTTGGAGGCTTAGTTGGTGGGTCTTTGTTTGTGGGTCTTTGTTTGTGGGTCTTTGTTTGTGGGTCTTTGTTTGTGGGTCTTTGTTTGTGGGTCTTTGTTTGTGCGTCTTTGTTTGTGCGTCTTTGTTTGTGGGTCTTTGTGTGTCTTTGTTTGTGGGTCTTTGTTTGTGTGTCTTTGTTTGTGGGTCTTTGTTTGTGTGTCTTTGTTTGTGTGTCTTTGTTTGTGTCTTTGTTTGTGGGTCTTTGTTTGTGGGTCTTTGTTTGTGGGTCTTTGTTTGTGGGTCTTTGTTTGTGGGTCTTTGTTTGTGGGTCTTTGTTTGTGGGTCTTTGTTTGTGGGGCTTTGTTTGTGGGGCTTTGTTTGTGGGGCTTTGTTTGTGGGGCTTTGTTTGTGGGGCTTTGTTTGTGGGGCTTTGTTTGTGGGGTTTTGTTTGTGGGGCTTTGTTTGTGGGGCTTTGTTTGTGGGGCTTTGTTTGTGGGGCTTTGTTTGTGGGGCTTTGTTTGTGGGGCTTTGTTTGTGGGGCTTTGTTTGTGGGGCTTTGTTTGTGGGGCTTTGTTTGTGGGGCTTTGTTTGTGGGGCTTTGTTTGTGGGGCTTTGTTTGTGGGGCTTTGTTTGTGGGGCTTTGTTTGTGGGGCTTTGTTTGTGGGGCTTTGTTCGTGGGGCTTTGTTCGTGGGGCTTTGTTCGTGGGGCTTTGTTTGTGGGGCTTTGTTTGTGGGGCTTTGTTTGTGGGGCTTTGTTTGTGGGGATTTGTTTGTGGGGCTTTGTTTGTGGGGCTTTGTTTGTGGGGCTTTGTTTGTGGGGCTTTGTTTGTGGGGCTTTGTTTGTGGGGCTTTGTTTGTGGGGCTTTGTTTGTGGGGCTTTGTTTGTGGGGCTTTGTTTGTGGGGCTTTGTTTGTGGGGCTTTGTTTGTGGGGCTTTGTTTGTGGGGCTTTGTTTGTGGGGCTTTGTTTGTGGGGCTTTGTTTGTGGGGCTTTGTTTGTGGGGCTTTGTTTGTGGGGCTTTGTTTGTGGGGCTTTGTTTGTGGGGCTTTGTTTGTGGGGCTTTGTTTGTGGGGCTTTGTTTGTGTGGCTTTGTTTGTGGGGCTTTGTTTGTGGGGCTTTGTTTGTGGGTCTTCGTTGGTGGGTCTTTGTTTGTGGGGCTTTGTTTGTGGGTCTTTGTTTGTGGGCCTTTGTTTGTGGGTGTTTGTTTTTTGGTCTGGGATGTGTTTAGTCTATATTTTTCAGAACTTAGTGTTCTCTGCCCCTGATTGTCTCTACCAGGACGTGATCATCACTGTTTTGATTCATTTAATATGAGGTGTTATGCGACATGGAATGGGGTATTTTTAGGTATTATTATGACGTGGATTGAGGCATACATATGTGGTATTATAAGGCGTTAATATAAGGTATTATGAGCCATACATATGCTGCATTATGAGGCATATATATTCGGTATTATAAGGCGTTAATATGAGTTATTATGAGCCAAACATATGCTGCATTATGAGGCATATATATGCGGTATTATAGGGCGTTAATATGAGGTATTATGAGGCATACATATGCTGCATTATGAGGCATACATATGAGGTATTATGAGGCATACATATGAGGTATTATGAGGCATGCATATGAGGTATTATGAGGCATACAAATGAGGTATTATGAGGCGTTAATATGCTGCATTATGAGGCATAAATATGAGGTAATATAAGGCATTAATTTGAAGTACTATACGAGCGACAGTCGAGGTATCGCCAAGGCAGCTTCTGTTACGAGCATTTTTGCTAACTATCTGTTTCTGATAGGACGGAACAGATGGAAACAGAGAGAAAGAAAAGAAAGAAGAAAGCTGTGTGAGAAAGACACACTTGCACAAACCGCAGCTACACAAATGTGTCCACACAACGCCGAAGACTTCACAGCAATTAAAAAAATAGTTCGTGAAATATTAATGTGCCTCTGAGATGTTACTAAGCTATGAAATATTAATTGTTAAGTTGTATGTGGAAATGTGGCTTGAAAACTTCCAATGTATCTGCCTGAACAATAATTGTTGCTATCCTAAATTGATCCGAATTAACAAGTGTTGTTCGTAAAAAAAATACTACAGCCTATGCGAAGGCTGTGGACGCTTGGTCAGATTTTAAAATCCCAAATTTTTTCGAAATAAAACTTGACTAGAATGAACCGAGGGAATTGGGCAGCGCTGAAGGCTTACTAAATAAATGTAAGGCGTTTTCTATACTCGAATAATACCTCAATTAAATAACTATAAAACTTCGGCTATAAACAAACCATTAAGGCACACAAACCAAGCTTAAGTAAACCTAAAAAGTAATAACTTGAGAATTGCGTTGATAAATATAGGCTATAAAGTCACACGCTCCAACCAACACTCCTCACATCCTGCGCTGCGATCTAATGCGCCACATCGCGGCATGCGCGCATTGTTTCTTCGGTTGGGAGCAGTTCATTACGGGGAATTTTTGGGATCGGCGGCCTTGGCGGCGTCAAATGCGGCGTCTTTCCTTTCCTGTGCTGATTGTGCTGTCCTGCGGGGGAATATAGCACGTCCGCTGGACTAGCATGTCGCCAATAAGCATGAAATAATCCTAATTAAAGAAGAATCGCCGAAAGTAACAAGGCAACAACAGGCAGCACGAAGAGTAACGAGGCACCCTGAGTAACGATCCTGAGTAACGATCCTGAGTAACGATCCTGAGTAACGATCCTGAGTAACGATCCTGAGTAACGATCCTGAGTAACTACCCTGAGTAACGATCCTGAGTAACGATCCTGAGTAACGATCCTGAGTAACGATCCTGAGTAACTACCCTGAGTAACGATCCTGAGTAACGATCCTGAGTAACGATCCTGAGTAACGATCCTGAGTAACTACCCTGAGTAAGACCCTGGCAAGGCTGGCATCAGGCACAGCAGGAGAGGTTGTGTGCAGCAAAAATGCCGCTACCACCCACTGATAAGCACCCGCTGCAGAACTGCTCCTATGACTGCAACTCACGGCTTATCTACACGCATCAATACTCATGTGTGGTGTACTCATTTTTTATAATTTCTGCCTCTCTTCTTATTATTAAATTGATTTTATGCAAGGCTCGTGTGTTGAGTAAACTCGTATACGGGTAGTTTTGGCGTCTAGCTGGGAGTGGGGTGGTAGATTTAAGCCTTGATTAGTGTGCTCTCACAGGCCGCTTTATGGCGCGATTCTTTTGTATTGTCAGACGTTGACATTGTTTATGGTCCCCTTCATGTAGTTATGAGAAAAAATTGCCCATAAAATGTTGGGAGTGGTGTCTGGAATTGCTTTTGCGTAGTTTGTAAATTAATGAATGAATGAATGAACTGATTACTGAGCTGGTTGGGTGAGTTCAGTGGATTGAATTATTTGAATGGGATAATAGAATAATTATTGTGAATTGGATGTATTGAATTAAATGTTATCGGGTCTTTATGTAGTAAATGTTGCTCATGGTGTAACATATATCTTATAAACTCGGTATTTTGTGTTACATCGAAACAATGTTTTGAAAAAACTTAACGAAGATATTGAGGAAATAAAAGTCCTTCCATAAACATGGTCTTTGGTTAGGTCACCTCTCCAATATTGATATGACAAGCAATTTCAATCGCCATCTAACGCGTGATGAACTAGAAAAAAATAACCTTTCCAATGACTGAATTAGAGTTGGACGAGGATACTTACAAGAACATGTTGTTGCTTTTGATACTTCAAATATTTTCGACCTGAATTTTGCAAAATTTTTATATCCTAGTTTAAATTATTCGGGGCTTGTTTTTTTATTATTTTTAACAATGATTTTGATAGCCATAAAGTTATTTTTATACCGGTTTATTACCAGCACAAATTATTCTATTTTTGGTTTTAATTCTTTTTTAATTTATACTGTTAACAATTTTATAAAATTCTGTAATTTTGACTAGCTTGTTCAGTAACTACTCCACCAATCTCGCAGCAATCCGTCACCTGAATATCAATCGACCATACAGTGGACTATAAGCCAAATTTTTTTTACCGAAATACTCAAGTGAATAAGTTTTTATCTTCAGGGCTATGATAGCAATATGGCCTTTTTCAACTCCAAGAACGCACTCCTCCCACCAATAGCATCAAGGCCTTCTTCAAATTTATGAATGCACCTGTAGCATCAAGGCCTTTTTCAACTTCATGAACGCACTCCTCCCACCAGTAGCATCAAGGCCTTTTCCAACTTCATGAACACACTCCTCCCACCAATAGCATCAAGGCCTTCTTCAAATTTATGAATGCACCTGTAGCATCAAGGCCTTTTTCAACTTCATGAACGCACTCCTCCCACCAGTAGCATCAAGGCCTTTTCCAACTTCATGAACGCACTCCTCCCACCAATAGCATCAAGGCCTTCTTCAAATTTATGAATGCACCTGTAGCATCAAGGCCTTTTTCAACTTCATGAACGCACCTGTAGCATCAAGGCCTTTTTCAACTTCATGAACGCACTCCTCCCACCAGTAGCATCAAGGCCTTTTCCAACTTCATGAACGCACTCCTCCCACCAATAGCATCAAGGCCTTCTTCAAATTTATGAATGCACCTGTAGCATCAAGGCCTTTTTCAACTTCATGAACGTACCTGTAGCATCAAGGCCTTTTCCAACTTCATGAACGCACCTGTAGCATCAAGGCCTTTTTCAACTTCATGAACGCACTCCTCCCACCAATAGCATCAAGGCCTTTTTCAACTTCATGAATGCACCAGTAGCATCAAGGCCTTTTTTTAACTTCATGAACGCACCTGTAGCATCAAGGCCTTTTTCAACTTCATGAACGCACCTGTAGCATCAAGGCCTTTTTCAACTTCATGAACGCACTCCTCCCACCAGTAGCATCAAGGCCTTTTTCAACTTCATGAACGCACTCCTCCCACCAATAGCAGCGCAGGCTTTCATTCAACTGGACTCGTGAATATTATTTTTACCGGTTGTTCGCTAACTGTATCCACGATACTGTCGGGTGCGGCGTCACGTGCGCACGTCCACGTGCCCAAATTTGGGGCATTTTTTCGGTCGGTGGCGAGCGATAATTTGCGATGACTATTGCGATTGTGACGCTTATGGAGGTAGTCATTTTGGGTCTTTTGTTTAATTTATTTTCCTGGTTTGTGTTGGACGGAGCAGCATTGTTTGTTGTTGCTGCCCAGGCCTTTGTGGAACATATTTCTTGTGCTCCCAATGTGGTGACTTGGTATTTACAAGAAAACTAGACTTGTTACATTAATAAAGGAGTTGTTTTGGAGTGGAGAGTTGGACTCTATTGATGCTATTCTGATATGTAACGGCTTTGTTGCCGGTGCGTGGAGTGTAGGGTTGAGTAATTTACGATCCTGCACTGGCAGTTTTGCTAATGTAATGGCAGATTTTATTACGCATAATGAGCAGGTCTCATATTTTCTTCAACAGCTTCGTAAAAGTTTCAAGAGCTTATGTGTGTATAATCCGTTAGAATTTGTGTGGAAATTATTATTCTTTTGAAGATAGAATTATTCGTTTCATAAACTTGCTGTGTTTATTCGAACGTGAATGAATGTAAAAATTCTTGAATAAATATTAGTGATAAGCGCTCAAAATTTTTAATATATGTGAAATCGATCTTGATTTTTTTATCCTTGTTTTATCCCTGGTTTATTTATTTAATTTTTTTTAGGCTTCTTACCTACGGCAACATGACGCTGTACGAAAGAACACTCATTTAACACGTGACTGTTTTACGCCGTAAATTTTCTAAGAGCGTCTAAGTAAACTTTAAAGGGATCCTGCTGAAAGGCTTATGGTCTGCTATAAATATATAAATATATCTTGGTAAAATTTATGGTTATTGGTGGAGTTAGTGGCTCTCCTCAATTTTATGACCGTCTATAAATGTATCCGAGCAAAAATTACGTTTTTTGTGAAGTTCATTGTGATCCTGTAATTTATGTCCATCCATATATGACTCTCAAGAAGATTTACGGTTATTTATAAAGTTCATGTTTTTTATAAAGTTCACAATACTTCGTGAAATTTAGAGTTGTCAATAAAACTTAGTAATAAAAAATATTTTCAGAATTGAAATTTGGAATAGCTACACCATAATTTAAAAAAAATCTCAATTCGATGATTACCTTCAAATCTATAAACAAAAGATATTTAATTTCATTGAAATGTTTGGAAATTAGAGCTGGAGCACAACTGTAACGTGTGCATCACATCAGAGTTGAGCGTAGACACAACCTCGCCCAGATGGTGACCGTGCCATCCTACCTCATGTCTAGAGATGCGTATATGTGTATTGTGGTTGTAATAAACCATACGTGTATAAATAGAGATATACTTGAATATAGAGACATACACATACATCCATATTTAAATATTTATGAATATAGAGATACTCGTTTACATTTATATACGGGCATATTTGTTTGGGTACATATACCATATACCCAGTTACATATACCATATATATGTTAGGATATTCACGTATGCTTTATATATTTATATATGTTTATATGTGTCGAACATAAAACTGCGCTATGGCGACATATAAATATATATATATATATATGGATATTTATGTATGGTTTAAATATATTTATATACGCGTATATGTGCAGAACATAAAGCAGAACTAGGGGTACATATGTATATGAATAGTTGGATACATATATATATATATGAATATTTATGGTTGGTATATATATTTATATACTGCGTATATGTGTAGAACATAGAGCAGCTCACCTTAACCCACACAATCCCCCCCCCCCAGACGGGCGCGTGGAGGTGAGCAAGGAGGACAAGCTGCTCTCCTACATGTCGCCCGGCAAGATCTTCGGTGAGCTCGCCGTGCTCTACAACTGCAAGCGCACTGCCACCATCAAAGGTGGGTCTGCAGCGGTCTGCAGGCATGTACAGGTCAAGGTTTTTCAGTTGTCAGGTCATCAGCATGAAGGCAGGAGAACTACAGATTTACTAGCAGGATCCGTAGAAATCCCACGGACAATGTCATCGTTAAGCTAGGTGGACCAGTGAAAAATTTCCGAAACAGTACCTAGCCTATACTAACCTAACCTGATGAAATGTCAAACATGTCAATGCATCTTAACACTTTGACTGCGACTACAAGTGTGGGTTATTATTATATTATATTATATTATATAATATTAAATTCAACAACAAGCTCAAATTTGCAGTTCATTGCAGTAAGCTATTTGAAAAATAGCAAACATGAGCTGGATCATGCCTTCATTTAGATTTGAATAAGAATTTATGGAAATTGAGTTTTCGACTACTGGTCGGTCAGCAGCATTGTGAAAATAACCTCCGTGTACCACCGGTGGCGCACGTCGCAGTCGAAGTGATAAGGCAATCGTTCAATGTTGCACTGAGGAATTCAGTATCCATGATACTGCAAACTCGGACGAAAGCGTAACGGACGGACTAACTAAGGAAGGAACTAGCAGAATATTATATATATAGATTGATTCGTAAATTACCTCATTACAGCTAAAGTTTGTAGGGACGTCACAAACACAGAAACATTTGCAAGAACTGCATGTTCACGCTCAAAAACGAAACATCTTTGTGGTTGGAATAAACCGAGGAGTAACCCGTGTAAAATTTAAGTTTCAAAGATTGTAGTAAATATGAGCCTTATTTTAGAGTAAGTTCTGTTAACGTTGACTCTTTTAATTCATCTTTATTATCTTTTATTGCCTCCTTGAAGCATGGTTAACAATTCTAATCATATTCATTGTATGTTGTGTTGTCAGTAACTGTACTGTATGTATAATGACCATAATAAATATCTATTGTTTTCAACATCATCGTTTTTATTTGTGTTGCTCTGTGAGGAAGTAGTAACCCTCACTGCCCAGTTACCCTCACTGCCCAGTTACCTTCACTGCCCGGTTATCCTCACTGCCCAGTTACCCTCACTGCCCAGTTACCCTCACTGCCCAGTTACCCTCACTGCCCAGTTACCCTCACTGCCCAGTTTCCCTCTCTGCCCAGTTACCCTCACTGCCCAGTTACCCTCACTGCCCAGTTACCCTCACTTCCCAGTAACCCTCACTGCCCAGTTACCCTCACTGCCCAGTTACCCTAACTGCCCAGTTACCCTCACTGCCCAGAGACCCTCACTGCCCAGTTACCCTCACTGCCCAGTTACCCTAACTGCCCAGTTACCCTCACTGCCCAGTTACCTTCACTGCCCAGTTATCCTCACTGCCCAGTTACCCTCACTGCCCAGTTACCCTCACTGCCCAGTTACCCTCACTGCCCAGTTACCCTCACTGCCCAGTTACCCTCACTGCCCAGTTACCCTCACTGCCCAGTTACCCTCACTGCCCAGTTACCCTCACTGCCCAGTTACCCTCACTGCCCAGTTACCCTCACTGCCCAGTTACCCTCCGTGCCCAGCCATCCTCCGTGCCCAGTTATCCTCACTGCCCAGTTATCCTCACTGCCCAGTTATCCTCACTGCCCAGTTACCCTCACTGCCCAGTTACCCTCAGTGCCCAGTTACCCTCAGTGCCCAGTTACCCTCAGTGCCCAGTTACCCTCACTGCCCAGTTACCCTCACTGCCCAGTTACCCTCACTGCCCAGTTACCCTCACTGCCCAGTTACCCTCACTGCCCAGTTACCCTCACTGCCCAGTTACCCTCACTGCCCAGTTACCCTCACTGCCCAGTTACCCTCACTGCCCAGTTACCCTCACTGCCCAGTTACCCTCACTGCCCAGTTACCCTCACTGCCCAGTTACCCTCACTGCCCAGTTACCCTCACTGCCCAGTTACCCTCACTGCCCAGTTACCCTCACTGCCCAGTTACCCTCACTGCCCAGTTACCCTCACTGCCCAGTTACCCTCACTGCCCAGTTACCCTCACTGCCCAGTTACCCTCACTGCCCAGTTACCCTCACTGCCCAGTTACCCTCACTGCCCAGTTACCCTCACTGCCCAGTTACCCTCACTGCCCAGTTACCCTCACTGCCCAGTTACCCTCATCGCCCAGTTACCCTCACCGCCCAGTTACCCTCACCGCCCAGTTACCCTCACCGCCCAGTTTCCCTCACCGCCCAGTTTCCCTCACCGCCCAGTTTCCCTCACCGCCCAGTTACCCTCACCGCCCAGTTACCCTCACCGCCCAGTTACCCTCACCGCCCAGTTACCCTCACCGCCCAGTTACCCTCACCGCCCAGTTACCCTCACCGCCCAGTTACCCTCACTGCCCAGTTACCCTCACTGCCCAGTTACCCTCACTGCCCAGTTACCCTCACTGCCCAGTTACCCTCACCGCCCATGTACAGGTTCCCTTACTGCCAAGTTACCCTCACTGCCCAGTTACCCTCACTGCCCAGTTACCCTCACCCATTAACCTCACCCATTAACCTCACCCATTAACCTCACCCATTAACCTCGCTCATTAACCTCACTCATTAACCTCACTCATTAACCTCACTCATTAACCTCACTCATTAACCTCACTCATTAACCTCACTCATTAACCTCACCCATTAACCTCACTCATTACCTCCGCCAATTACCGTCGCCATTTCCCTCATTATCCAGTTACCCTCGCCCATTTTCCTCATTATCCAGTTACCCTCATCATCCAGTTACGCTCACCCATTACCTTCACCCATTGACCTCACCCATTACCTTCACCCATTAACCTCACTCATTAACCTCACTCATTAACCTCACTCATTAACCTCACTCATTAACCTCACTCATTAACCTCACTCATTAACCTCACTCATTAACCTCACTCATTAACCTCACTCATTAACCTCACTCATTAACCTCACTCATTAACCTCACTCATTAACCTCACTCATTAACCTCACTCATTAACCTCATTCATTAACCTCACTCATTAACCTCACTCATTAACCTCACTCATTAACCTCACTCATTAACCTCATTCATTAACCTCATTCATTAACCTCATTCATTAACCTCACTCATTACCTCCACCCATTACCCTCCTCCTTTACCCTCATTATCCAGTTACCCTCTCCTATTACCCTCATTATCCAGTTACCCTCATCAGTAACCCCGGATTGTTACAGCCGTCACCACCTGCAAGCTGTGGGCAATCGACCGCCAGACGTTCCAGACAATCATGATGCGCACAGGATTGCTACGGCAGGCCCAGTACACATCCTTCCTCAAGAGGTGAGTGTGACTGTCTTCTAATGTTCACTCATGAGTTTGTCTCTTTGTTGTATTTACTCACCCGTCAAAATTGATTGCAACTTCTGTTGTTCGATAACAACTGCAACACTGACGGTAACTTAAGTTGTTCGACGGCCTGAATTAATTTCTGAGTAAAGGTTCTTGGTCCTCAAAAGGTGAATCAGTTTCTTTTTTCTATTGTACTCACTCGTCAAAATTGACGGCAACCTGTAGTGTTCGATGATCTGAGTGAAGTTTTTAATTGAATTGGTGAATATGTGACAACATTTAATACTCTCTTATTACTTTGACAACAGGAAGTGTGGTGAGCGTATCTGTGATACGCTAAATGGGCTCAATTCCCTGATTTTTCCTTCACCTCCACTCAAATTTTTCCTGCATTATTTAATGTTTCAGATATGAACTTTAAAAAAATACTTCGAAGTAACAAGAAAAATATCTCTGGAATTTTTCAGATAGACAACCTTGTTTTTCTTAACCATTGAGACGTGAGTTTACCGTTGCCTTGGAAATGATCATATGTATGCCTGTGTGATGAAATTGCATGCTCTACATGTACGAAGTGAAAAACTAGGTACGTAGTATACACGTGGCGGTGATGTAACTTCTATAAACGATACACACACACATACTACACAGACGCACACACGTACACAAGTCAAGGCTTTGTAGTGTAGTGCGCACATTCCAGGCTGTTCATTCATTCCCGGCAGTGTTGTGAATGGGAATTGTGGTGACGTCATCACTGCTGCCCCTGTACACGTAAGGCCCTGTACACGTGAGGCCCTGTACACGTGAGGCCCTGTACACGTGAGGCCCTGTACACGTGAGGCCCTGTACACGTGAGGCCCTGTACACGTGAGGCCCTGTACACGTGAGGCCCTGTACACGTGAGGCCCTGTGCACGTGAGGCCCTGTGCACGTGAGGCCCTGTACACGTAAACATGTGGCCTCCAGCGATACAACAGGAAAATTAAGTCTAGCACAATCATTATATAAAACATAAAAATTAAGTCTCGTACAACGATTACATAACATTGCACCACCCCTACTAGATCACGTAGGGTACGGAGGTGTGAAGTATTCATGCCTGTGATTTCTACATTTTTGTGACAAATTTCATGTTCAATTCTGTGATTGCCTGTGTCGCGCTGGGTATTGGTTCGGCTGTTGAGTTTTCATTGTCAGTGCGACTAGAATTTCCCAACAACCCATAATTAGACAACCGCGTTGAGCTGTGCTCTATGTGGACCATGTTGCGGTAGCTAGGCAGGTGTGGTGTCTAATTTATGCGACAGTTTATTTATTTATTTTTTTTTCAACACAATTTGAGGCCCGGTTTCTCTGCAGCAAATAGGAAAGTGGTGCACCTGCTGAGACCACACTCAAAATTTTTTAAATTTATTCAGCTTATGCACGAACGATCGCTGGGGTTCTGCGCCCGTTTGATTTGCACATGTATTTAGTCCAGTGCACATGTGTACATGTATGTTCATGTGTGCTCCCGCTCGTCATAAGAACAAAGGTGATTGGACAGACTATTATATATTTTTCTTTACGTATATATGTATATATATATATATGCATATGAGAACCCAGGCTATTAGGCTGTCTGTGGTAAATCTATACAGTATATATGTGCAGCATATAAACATGTTCGTAAGAAAAAGGTGATTAGACAGATTGTTGTATATATATGTATGTATGTTTGTCTTAACATATATATATATGTATATATATATATATAAACACAGGCAATTCTGCAGTCTGTAGTAAATATATAAAGTATATATGTAGAGTATATAAACAGGTCCATAAGAACAAAGGGGATCGGCCAGGCTCGTGCGGCCGACGGCCTTCAGAGAGGCGCGTTATCGTCTGATATGGTCGCGCTCAGGGCGTCAACTCCACCGAAAACTGGATCTCGTACTCGACGTGTTCTTGTGTAAAAACTGTCCTATGCGTTGACATATAAAGCTAAAATTGTGGCTTATTTCTAGTGTTTACCTCCTTTATTGATATTCTTATTTGCGCAATGCAAGTTTTAAAACTATTTCAAGGTAGCAAAAAAGTTTCAATGCCAGTAAAGAAGCACGTAAATGGTAGGAATGTGAGCCGCTTCCGACTGGAAATAAGGTTTTAAATTACATGAAGAATTCCGTGTTTTTGTTCCCACGGTATAATTTAGCGTGACAACATCGTACCACGTGATTGAGATTTACGACCTTGACTGCATTTTATGGTGAAGTATAACATTGCAGCGCGTCCGTCCGTTGAAATTCCCCTACATATTGCAAGTTACTGGCAGACTGGCAGGCATGTTAGGTACCTGTGCTACTGATCAGCTTCAGGGCACAACTGGCGGTATTTTGAGTATCTAGGATACAAGCTCATTGAGGTAAATACTTGTACGACTGATCAGCTTCAGGGCACAGCTGGCGGTATTTTGAGTATCTAGGATACAAGCTCATTGAGGTAAATACTTGTACGACTGATCAGCTTCAGGGCACAACTGGCGGTATTTTGAGTATCTAGGATACAAGCTCATTGAGGTAAATACTTGTACGACTGATCAGCTTCAGGGCACAACTGGCGGTATTTTGAGTATCTAGGATACAAGCTCATTGAGGTAAATACTTGTACGACTGATCAGCTTCAGGGCACAACTGGCGGTATTTTGAGTATCTAGGATACAAGCTCATTGAGGTAAATACTTGTACGACTGATCAGCTTCAGGGCACAACTGGCGGTATTTTGAGTATCTAGGATACAAGCTCATTGAGGTAAATACTTGTACGACTGATCAGCTTCAGGGCACAGCTGGCGGTATTTTGAGTATCTAGGATACAAGCTCATTGAGGTAAATACTTGTACGACTGATCAGCTTCAGGGCACAACTGGCGGTATTTTGAGTATCTAGGATACAAGCTCATTGAGGTAAATACTTGTACGACTGATCAGCTTCAGGGCACAGCTCGCATGACATGAGCTAGGACACAACTGAAGGCAGCACACGAGACTGACGAGCATCACACACAGGACAGAAGCGGACAACATTTCAAGGCCAAAGCTGGCGCCGCCGCCTCAGGGAGCTCTGGACGCTGCCTCATTTGATGTTGTTTGATGTTTGTTTGCAAGATATTTTTGAATATTGTCTTATTTGATGATTGATAACAGCATGTTATTTGGACACGCTTTGATGGTTTTTGTTTGATGTTTGTTTGCTAGATAATTTTTAGGCACTGTCGCAATTGATGGTTGTTTGATGTTTGTTTGCGGTATGTTGTTTGATCCATCTTCCAATTGTGATGGCAGGATGTTGTTTAGACGCTGTCTCGTTTGATTTATTTGTTGATTTATTCCGTTATTGTAAATGTTTTTGTTCATTTACTTTGCTATTTTTTTCGCAGCGTACCGACGTTCATGGCGCTCAGTGAGGAAAAGCTCATCAAAATCGCCGATGTTTTGGAGGAGGTAAGGCATTCCTCCCTCTGGCATTCCTCTCTCTGGCATTCCTCTCTCTGGCATTCCTCCCTCTGGCATTCCTCCCTCTGGCAGTCCTCATTCTGGCATTCCTCCTTCTGGCATTCCCCTCTCTGGCAGTCCTCCCTCTGGCATTCCTCCCTCTGGCATTCCTCCCTCAGGCATTCCTCCCTCTGGCATTCCCCTCTCTGGCAGTCCTCCCTCTGGCATTCCTCCCTCTGGCATTCCTCCCTCTGGCATTCCTCCCTCTGGCATTCCTCCCTCTGGCATTCCTCCCTCTGGCATTCCCCTCTCTGGCAGTCCTCCCTCTGGCATTCCTCCCTCTGGCATTCCTCCCTCTGGCATTCCTCCCTCTGGCATTCCTCCCTCTGGCATTCCTCCCTCTGGCATTCCTCCCTCTGGCATTCCTCCCTCTGGCATTCCTCCCTCTGGCATTCCCCTCTCTGGCATTCCCCTCTCTGGCAGTCCTCCCTCTGGCAGTCCTCCCTCTGGCAGTCCTCCCTCTGGCAGTCCTCCCTCTGGCAGTCCTCCCTCTGGCAGTCCTCCCTCTGGCAGTCCTCCCTCTGGCAGTCCTCCCTCTGGCAGTCCTCCCTCTGGCAGTCCCCTCTCTGGCATTCCCCTCTCTGGCAGTCCTCCCTCTGGCAGTCCTCCCTCTGGCAGTCCTCCCTCTGGCAGTCCTCCCTCTGGCAGTCCTCCCTCTGGCAGTCCTCCCTCTGGCAGTCCTCCCTCTGGCAGTCCTCCCTCTGGCAGTCCTCCCTCTGGCAGTCCTCCCTCTGGCAGTCCTCCCTCTGGCATTCCTCTCTCTGGCATTCCTCCCTCTGGCATCCCTCCCTCTGGCATCCCTCCCTCTGGCATTCCTCTCTCTGGCATTCCTCCCTCTGGCATCCCTCCCTCTTGCATCCCTCCCTCTTGCATCCCTCCCTCTTGCATCCCTCCCTCTTGCATCCCTCCCTCTTGCATCCCTCCCTCTTGCATCCCTCCCTCTGGCATCCCTCCCTCTGGCATCCCTCCCTCTGGCATCCCTCCCTCTTGCATCCCTCCCTCTGGCATTCCTCCCTCTGACATTCCTCTCTCTGACATTCCTCTCTCTGGCATTCCTCTCTCTGGCATTCCTCTCTCTGACATTCCTCTCTCCTCCCTCTGGCATCCCTCCCTCTTGCATCCCTCCCTCTTGCATCCCTCCCTCTTGCATCCCTCCCTCTTGCATCCCTCCCTCTTGCATCCCTCCCTCTTGCATCCCTCCCTCTTGCATCCCTCCCTCTGGCATCCCTCCCTCTGGCAGTCCTCTCTCTGGCATTCCTCTCTCTGGCATTCCTCTCTCTGACATTCCTCTCTCTGACATTCCTCTCTCTGGCATTCCTCCCTCTGGCATCCCTCCCTCTTGCATCCCTCCCTCTTGCATCCCTCCCTCTTGCATCCCTCCCTCTTGCATCCCTCCCTCTTGCATCCCTCCCTCTTGCATCCCTCCCTCTTGCATCCCTCCCTCTTGCATCCCTCCCTCTTGCATCTCTCCCTCTTGCATCCCTCCCTCTTGCATCCCTCCCTCTGGCATCCCTCCCTCTGGCATTCCTCCCTCTTGCATCCCTCCCTCTGGCATCCCTCCCTCTGGCATCCCTCCCTCTGGCATCCCTCCCTCTGGCATCCCTCCCTCTGGCATCCCTCCCTCTGGCATCCCTCCCTCTGGCATCCCTCCCTCTGGCATCCCTCCCTCTGGCATCCCTCCCTCTGGCATCCCTCCCTCTGGCATCCCTCCCTCTGGCATCCCTCCCTCTGGCATTTCTCCCTCTGGCATTTCTCCCTCTGGCATTTCTCCCTCTGGCATTTCTCCCTCTGGCATTCCTCCCTCTGGCATTCCTCCCTCTGGCATTCCTCCCTCTGGCATTCCTCCCTCTGGCATTCCTCCCTCTGGCATTCCTCCCTCTGGCATTCCTCCCTCTGGCATTCCTCCCTCTGGCATTCCTCCCTCTGGCATTCCTCCCTCTGGCATTCCTCCCTCTGCCATTCTTTTCTCACATTCCCTCAGTAATTAAAGTAACTATCATGGCCCAATATTAATACTTTAAATGCGGCAGGTTAAAACTGAAGTTCAATATCCTACTCAAATTTAGAGTCTATAGTACTTAGTAATAAATTTTGATAATAGAAAACATTAACTGGATCGTTATTTCATTGAGATTTTATTTAGTACTTATAGAAGTTAAGTCAGTGACTGAAGGTCTGTCAGCAGCATTATGAAAATCCCCTCAGTGACCACCGGTGGGTCACGCCTCACTTAACATCAACAAAATTAACATACGCGATACAGATCACTGGTTAATTACCCTAGTGTAAATACCTGAGGCAATCCTAAATAAAGCTTTACATTTCACCTCGCTCCTTGACGCATGGAAATACGTTCCCGGTAATCACTATGCAATATCAAACAATTTTTCAACAACCGTTATTTCTATAAGATTCGCAGGAAAGAAGAAAGTCACATGGAGCTAAGCCACTTTAAATTCCATCAAAGAAAATGAATCCAATCGTAACTTGAACAAGAACATGCAATAACAGGTGGATCAAGGTGTATTTACTGATTATTAAGTAGACAATTAGGCCATTAATCACTGTAATAATGATAATAATGAACATTTCCCAACAGACTCACTACCAGCCCGGCACGTACGTGGTGCGGCAGGGCGCTTGTGGCGACACCTTCTACATCATCAGTAAAGGCTCGGTGAGGGGCTGTGAGGGGCTGAGAGGGGCTGTGAGGGGCTGTGAGGGGCTGTGAGGGGCTGTGAGGAGCTGTGAGGGGCTGGGAGGGGCTGTGAGGGGCTGTGAGGGGCTGTGTTGGGCTAGGAGAGGCGGCCTGGGGCTGTGAGGGGCTGTCTGTGAGGGGTGGTCAATGAGGGGCTGTGAGGGGCGGGGTGTGTGGGTGAACGCATTTCTCATTAGATACATTTAATTTACAAAACTTAATTTTGGTTTGCAATGTCAGGAATGAACTGAATAAAGTCATTATTTTGAAAATACTAATTGTGATTAGTTTTTCATAAGTTAAATACGAATATGAGTTGTTCAGAGAGATGTGATCAGTGTATGGCCTGAATTAAGCATTGTAAGAGCTTTGGAATATTGCTTCGTTGCTTGGCTGTGTGGTATTGTTGATACATAGAAATGGGTGATCAGCTGACTTTGACCTCGTGAATGACAACTTGTTGTGGCTTAGTGCTCTTTTTACGAGTTTTCTGAACTTAAGTTACTAGTTTCCCTGCCCTTACTAGCGTTAGTAAACACACTTAGCCTCCTTGCTAGCACTAGTAAATACACTTAGCACCACACCACCGACCCTAGTAAGTCTGCTTATTAACACTTTAACTAGCACATGTACCTACCTAGGAACTTCACCAGCATTAGTCCCCACCTAGCACTAGCACTAGTCTTCCCCAGGTGCGGGTGACTATGCGCGAGACGCCAGGCGCAGAGGAGGTCTACATCAGAACACTCAAAGAAGGAGACTACTTCGGCGAGCGGGCCCTGCAGGGGTGAGTGTGGGGTGGCTGGTGGGGGGTGAATGTGGAGTGAGTGGGGAGTGCGACTAGTGTTACTACAAGAGTTAGTGTTGCGACTTATACTGAGGGTATCTAGGATACCAGCTCCCTCTAGTTTCTATTAATTCAAAGCTACAAGAACGGACCTTAATTTGAGGGTCGTGTGTGGAGAGCTTGACTTCAGTGACGCACGCAGTGTTTGCTGTTAGTGTTTGTTTTGAGCAGCAAAAGATGCTGGCCCGTACGAATGCTTGAGAAAATTTTCCCCACCTCATAGCACTCTTCCCCTCTTCTACTCTTCCCTCTTCTACTCTCCGCTCTTCTACTCTCCCCTCTTCTACTCTCCCCTCTTCTACTCTCCGCTCTTCTACTCTCCGCTCTTCTACTCTCCGCTCTTCTACTCTCCGCTCTTCTACTCTCCGCTCTTCTACTCTCCGCTCTTCTACTCTCCGCTCTTCTACTCTCCCCTCTTCTACTCTCCCATCTTCTACTCTCCCCTCTTCTACTCTCCCCTCTTCTACTCTCCGCTCTTCTACTCTCCGCTCTTCTACTCTCCGCTCTTCTACTCTCCGCTCTTCTACTCTCCGCTCTTCTACTCTCCGCTCTTCTACTCTCCGCTCTTCTACTCTCCGCTCTTCTACTCTCCGCTCTTCTACTCTCCGCTCTTCTACTCTCCGCTCTTCTACTCTCCGCTCTTCTACTCTCCGCTCTTCTACTCTCCGCTCTTCTACTCTCCGCTCTTCTACTCTCCGCTCTTCTACTCTCCGCTCTTCTACTCTCCGCTCTTCTACTCTCCGCTCTTCTACTCTCCGCTCTTCTACTCTCCGCTCTTCTACTCTCCGCTCTTCTACTCTCCGCTCTTCTACTCTCCGCTCTTCTACTCTCCGCTCTTCTACTCTCCGCTCTTCTACTCTCCGCTCTTCTACTCTCCGCTCTTCTACTCTCCGCTCTTCTACTCTCCGCTCTTCTACTCTCCCATCTTCTACTCTCCCATCTTCTACTCTCCGCTCTTCTACTCTCCGCTCTTCTACTCTCCGCTCTTCTACTCTCCGCTCTTCTACTCTCCGCTCTTCTACTCTCCGCTCTTCTACTCTCCCCTCTTCTACTCTCCCCTCTTCTACTCTCCCCTCTTCTAATCTCTCCTCTTCTAATCTCCCCTCTTCTAATCTCCCCTCTTCTAATCTCCCCTCTTCTAATCTCCCCTCTTCTAATCTCCCCTCTTCTAATCTCCCCTCTTCTAATCTCCCCTCTTCTAATCTCCCCTCTTCTACTCTCCCCTCTTCTACTCTCCCCTCTTCTACTCTCCCCTCTTCTACTCTCCCCTCTTCTACTCTCCCCTCTTCTACTCTCCCCTCTTCTACTCTCCCCTCTTCTACTCTCCCCTCTTCTACTCTCCCCTCTTCTACTCTCCCCTCTTCTACTCTCCCCTCTTCTACTCTCCCCTCTTCTACTCTCCCCTCTTCTACTCTCCCCTCTTCTACTCTCCCCTCTTCTACTCTCCCCTCTTCTACTCTCCCCTCTTCTACTCTCCCCTCTTCTACTCTCCCCTCTTCTACTCTCCCCTCTTCTACTCTCCCCTCTTCTAATCTCCCCTCTTCTAATCTCCCCTCTTCTAATCTCCCCTCTTCTAATCTCCCCTCTTCTAATCTCCCCTCTTCTAATCTCCCCTCTTCTAATCTCCCCTCTTCTAATCTCCCCTCTTCTAATCTCCCCTCTTCTACTCTCCCCTCTTCTACTCTCCCCTCTTCTACTCTCCCCTCTTCTACTCTCCCCTCTTCTACTCTCCCCTCTTCTACTCTCCCCTCTTCTACTCTCCCCTCTTCTACTCTCCCCTCTTCTACTCTCCCCTCTTCTACTCTCCCCTCTTCTACTCTCCCCTCTTCTACTCTCCCCTCTTCTACTCTCCCCTCTTCTACTCTCCCCTCTTCTAATCTCCCCTCTTCTAATCTCCCCTCTTCTAATCTCCCCTCTTCTAATCTCCCCTCTTCTAATCTCCCCTCTTCTAATCTCCCCTCTTCTACTCTCCCCTCTTCTACTCTCCCCTCTTCTACTCTCCCCTCTTCTACTCTCCCCTCTTCTACTCTCCCCTCTTCTACTCTCCCCTCTTCTACTCTCCCCTCTTCTACTCTCCCCTCTTCTACTCTCCCCTCTTCTACTCTCCCCTCTTCTACTCTCCCCTCTTCTACTCTCCCCTCTTCTACTCTCCCCTCTTCTACTCTCCCCTCTTCTACTCTCCCCTCTTCTACTCTCCCCTCTTTTACTACTCTCCCCTCTTTTACTACTCTCCCCTCTTTTACTACTCTCCCCTCTTTTACTACTCTCCCCTCTTTTACTACTCTCCCCTCTTTTACTACTCTCCCCTCTTTTACTACTCTCCCCTCTTTTACTACTCTCCCCTCTTTTACTACTCTCCCCTCTTTTACTACTCTCCCCTCTTTTACTACTCTCCCCTCTTTTACTACTCTCCCCTCTTTTACTACTCTCCCCTCTTTTACTACTCTCCCCTCTTTTACTACTCTCCCCTCTTTTACTACTCTCCCCTCTTTTACTACTCTCCCCTCTTTTACTACTCTCCCCTCTTTTACTACTCTCCCCTCTTTTACTACTCTCCCCTCTTTTACTACTCTCCCCTCTTTTACTACTCTCCCCTCTTTTACTACTCTCCCCTCTTTTACTACTCTCCCCTCTTTTACTACTCTCCCCTCTTTTACTACTCTCCCCTCTTTTACTACTCTCCCCTCTTTTACTACTCTCCCCTCTTTTACTACTCTCCCCTCTTTTACTACTCTCCCCTCTTTTACTACTCTCCCCTCTTTTACTACTCTCCCCTCTTTTACTACTCTCCCCTCTTTTACTACTCTCCCCTCTTCTACTACCCATTCTCACTCTCCCCTGACGGCAGGGAGGACATACGGACAGCCAATATCATCGCAGGGGAGGAGACGGGCGTGACGTGCCTGGTGATCGACAGGGAGAGCTTCGGCCAGCACATCGGCGGCCTCAAGGATATGAAAGAGCAGGCCGGCCACATCGACGAGTCTCGCAGGACGTGAGCACATCCTTGTTGGGGATGTGGGGTGTTGGGGAATTGGGGATGATGGGGTTGCGGGGAATTGGGGTATTAGGGATGATGGGGTTGTGGGAAATTGGGGTATGGGGATGATGGGGTATTAGGGATAATGGGGTTGCAAGGAATTGGGGATGTGAGGACACAGCTTTTGAGTGGACGTTGGGGGTATGTGGGGGTTGTGGGAATTAAGGATGATGGGGTGGTGAGGAATTATGGCATTTGTGATGATGGGGAATTAGGGATGATGGGGAATTAGGGATGATAGAGATGCGGGTAGTGGGGAAGGGAATTGGGAATGGTAGGGTTGTGAATGACTTAGGGATAGGGTTTTTTGAAGAAGTTTAGGACCTTTTGGAGTATGATGAGTTGTTTGGGGGTGCGATAAGAGATTTGGGGCATTTTCAGCGTGTTATGGTATTTTGAGGTAAGTGATGAGTGCGTGATGAGTTCTTAAGAGAATTGGTGATGACATATGTGACCAAGCTGCGATAATTTCAGACAGTAGAACCCATGAGATAGGTGCTGGGGCACTTTAGGCTTGAATGTGTCACATTCATGTTGACTTGCATTCATTAATTTTTTTAGGAAGTCAATGTGGAGAAATTTTTTCAGTATCATGAGCACACAGTTTTTACTACCATTACTATAGTATTTACTACTACTATTACTCTACTATTTACTACAATTATTAACACATTCTTATGTTAATTTTGGGTAATGAACGTTCTTGGTTCGTTTCAAAATTTGAGCAAATGAGTTCCGTGGAGTATTTTGATTTTTGTACCAAATGCACATAAATGATGAAGGGTTGGCTACAAAAGACCCTCCCCCCCCTAACCAGACCCCCGTCCTAACCAAAGACCCCCCTCCCCCTAACCAAAGACTCCCCCCCTAACCTAAGACCCCGTCTCCTAGCTAGAGACCACCCCCTCCTAGCCAGAGACCCCCCCTAACAAGAGACCCCCCTAACAAGAGACCCCCCTAACAAGAGACCCCCCTAACAAGAGACCCCCCTAACAAGAGACCCCCCTAACAAGAGACCCCTCCTAATCAAAGACCCCCCCTAACAAGAGACCCCCCTAACAAGAGACCCTCCTAACCAGAGACCCCTCCTAACCAGAAACCCCTCCTAAGCAGAGACCCCCCTTAGCAAAGACCCCCCTTAGCAGAGACCCCCCTTAGCAGAGACCCCCCCTAAACAGAGACCCCCCCTAAACAGAGACCCCCCCTAAACAGAGACCCCCCTAGCCACCAGAGACCCCCTTAACCAAAGACCCCCGTTAACAAAGACTCCCGCCCGCAGGCTGAACGAGTCCTTCAACGCGATGAAGCTGAGCGACCTGAACAAGATCGCGACGCTGGGCGTGGGCGGCTTCGGGCGCGTCGAGCTCGTGCAGATCAACGGGGACACCTCGCGCTCCTTCGCTCTCAAGCAGATGAAGAAGAGCCAGGTGAGGGGCGGCGATGAGGCGAGTAAATGGCGGCGATTTGGGCGTGAGGGGCAGAGATAAGAGGAGTGAGGGGCGGCGATAAGGAATGATGGGTGGCGATAATAGAAGTAAAGGGTGGCTATAAGGAGTTAGGGGCGGCTATAAGGAATTAGGGGCGGCGATAAAAAGTGAGGAGGGGTGATAATAGGAGTAAGGGGCGGCGATAAGAAAAGTAAAGGGCGGCGATAAGGAGTGAGAGGTGGTGGGGTGGTAGAAAGGGGCTATGAAGAAGGACCAACCACTGACCAGCCATCAATTTGAAGGACGGTGGTTGTATTGATGGTTGTAGGAAGGGTAGAAGTAAGAGTTAGAGTTTGAGGAGCGTTGGTGAGGGAAGAAGGGGTGAAAGTGTGGCTGAAATCGATTGGATGAGTTGTGGAGAGGTAGACATGAGAATTTGACGTGAAAGTGAGAGAAGAATGATGAATTTGAGGTGTGAGTACGATGAAGTAAAAATAAACGGGGTGGCTGAAAATGACGCGTGTTTCTAGTGAAATTTTCTGAGAAGTGACTTTATGCAAATTGGAGAAATTTCAAGCATTCTAGCTCCGCTGGGCACGCAAACCTATCCTAACAAAATAAATGTAAGATGACTAAACGTGAGTAATTATTTCTTAACACGTTCTCTGCGATGGGCTAAACTGAAGTTCAATATTCAACTCAAATATAAGGTCAATCTCATTAATCTATTTTGAAAATAGCAAACATGAACTGGATCGTGCCTTCATTTAGCTTTCATTGAGTACTTTTAAATATTGGGTTAGTGACTGCAGGTCGGTCAGTAGCATTATGAAAATCCCCTCAGTGACCACCGGTGGGTCCCTTTCGCAGGAAGCGTGTTAAACTTCGTGGTGATTGTGAGGAAACATATACTTTTTTATGCAGCAGCGGTGTTGCATTTAAAATAACTTTGTTGATGTACTTGTGCAGCGATGGTTGCGTAGCATTCCAACTCTCTATGTAACGAACCAATGTAGGCATGGTGCGGTCAATAACTATATAGGCAGTTACGTGGTGTTAGTTATTGTGATGATTACTGGACATTTTTAAAGTTGTAAACAAATTAACCTTTAATTTTTTACACTGAATTCGATGAATTTAAATATTTCAAGTTGACTGGCGAGGGGCAGGTTTGTGGTGATGCCAGTGCCAGTCCGGTGACGGGGGTTGTCATGGCCAAAATATGAGTGAAAACCATTTTTGGAGCATTGACTTCATAGCTCGAACTTTCATTTCAAGTAGGAAACATTTCTCCATATTACACGGACGCAGCCGTAATGGATAAATCTATGTACTCTATTGCAATTGTAATAAATTGTTTTTTCTGTTTTGTGCACACTGAAGAAATCCGGATATTGGTAAGTGTGACATTTGTTCATTACGTACTGATCTGCACTGTGCCGTTGACTATGATGGAGGTGCCAGAGGGGGTAGAGTACATTCTGTAGCTGAGAAGGGTTGGACATAGACCTATGCTGGCTCTACGGAGATGGTCCATCACTTCACTTCCTGATTTGGCTATTATTGTCAGTTCAGTTTATTAGTAATTTGGATACTAATCGTAATTCAATTCATTAGTAATATGGCTACCATTCGTAGATCAATATATTGGTAATTTGGCTATTATTCGTAGTTTAATTTATTAGTAATTTGCCTGCTGTATGTAGTTAAATTTATTGTTTACTTGGCTAGTATTCGTCATTTTAATAGAAATTTGGCCACTATTCGTGGCTTAAATTATTAACAATTTAGCTACTAATCGAAGTTCAATTCATCAGTAATTTGGCTACAATCATATTTCCATTTTTTCGTAATTTTTTTTAGCATTCAACTCACGAATTTAACACTGTCTTAGTCATATTTAAGCGCCTGCCTTAAAGAAAGAATGAATTTACGAGATTTTTGATTTCCTGCACTTGAATTTATGATGAATTTGATATTTTTGAATACATAATTTTTTTATGGCATGTATGGTATAGGAAATTAAAAATAGGCTGCCACGATAACACAGCAGGGGTAAACCAGCTCCACCTGATAACCGGTCACACCCTGTACCTACAGCAAGATTTGTGTGTGTGTTGATACATATCTGTGTAGGTGGGTGTGTATGTGCATGTGCATGTATGTGAGTGAGGAGATGTGACGATATGTGAGTGAGGGGATGGGTTACTGGAAAGAAATGGGTTCCCGGGTGGGTAAATGCATGGCTTTTAGAAATAGGCAACTTTACTCATTATTATTCCCTAAAGTATTATTTGAGAACGGTATAATGCATGTTTTCACTCTTCTCGTCTTGAATTCTGCTATTTTCTTTCAATTCTGGTCCGGGATTCGAAGAAGTTTTTTTTATTGACGGTTAACATGACTATGTCTTCTGTACTGTAGCCCGTTTTGTGTACTTCTGTGTAGTGTGTTGTGGCGTGTTGCTACACGTCTCTTCCCCATCCCACACGTCACTCTACACGTCACGTACATGTTACGTGCATGTTACGTGCATTTTATGTGCATGTTATGTACATGTTATGCACGCATGTTATGTGTATGGTGTGTGCTAATGTAAATACCTAGAATCTACAATAGTCGTTTTCGCATGTGTCGTCCGGTGTATTTTATGAGCCCATGTAATAATTCTTTATTTATGCAATTAGGTAGACGTGTTATGTATGTGCAAATTGACAAAATATTATCTCCGTCTCACGATTAGATGTTTTTGTGTGAGTTCAGATGTAAACAAATGGTTGTTGTAAACAAATGGTTGGTGTAAACAGGTGGTTGGAAGCATCGGTGTTGTCATGAGGAAACTGATATGGCAGGAACAAATATTCTGGAACTTTCGGTGTATTAATTTTACATTTCTGAACGTGCTATCAGAGTGAAGATGTATTAATATGTCACGTATTAGTAGTCTTCTCTCTGTGGATATGTGAGCCGCTTTCGGTGTGTGGGTGTGTAGCGTGCACTCACCTAGCGTCACTAGGTGTGTAGATATGAACACACCTCAGTATCTAGCTAAACTTTGCGTGTGAGTTAGAGGTATTTCGGTACTTGAATAAACTGAGCGTGTGAGCAAACCACACACCCGCTACACACCCGTGTACCCGCCAGGTGCTAGGCGCAATGGAAACGATGCTTGCCCCGTACGCTAAGGACGGACAGAAGCTTGATAGGAAAGTAAGTGCGTGGAATTTGCCCTTAGTAAGGCTTTGCTAATGTCCTTAGTAAGGCTGCTAAAAGCGACCTTCCTTCGACCGCAGATCCTGGCGAAATTTTCTCCATTCGGTGCATTTTGAATTTAATTCTGCATTTATTCGCTTATATGTGTATGCAAAACTCGAATATTCATCTGCAATCAATTGAAAAGTTGCGGACGTTCGACACTAATGTCTTTACTGAGCTAGTCGTCACTCGAAGTATTATTCATGCAGTTGTTTTCTCAAATAAGCGAATAAAAATCAACTTGAATTCAAGTTGAGTGAAAGTTATACTAATAAAAAAATAACGATTGCATTTTTTGAGCCATTGCTCGGATGCCTGTGCGTGACTGGCGTCTCGTAGCTATTCGAGAGTTGGGAGATCTGCTCGTACCTGTCTTTGTATTTTGTTACATCTAAACGCATCTTGCTGCACAATAAATGAAGTATGTATATAAGATATGAAAGTATCAAAGATACGTAAGATTTAGAAGCTATACAAGATATGTATCAAAATATAATACGTATATACGCTGTTACTGAACTCTAAAACTTGGGAGGGGTATGTGTAGTTGGAAGACTTGACCACACGCCACAGCCAATTCCCCCAGGGTGTGTCGACCGTAATTTATTTGTGCTTTATTTTGGGGTCCCTGATGTGATTTCAAAGATCTGCAGGAATCTACGCTCGCTGGGGAAAAATGTGAGGTCCCGAGCTATAAGTAAGGTAGGCTTTCCTCTCGTTGAAATAGAACAGGGTTTTTGTTTTGTAACCGAACATCGTTTTTCGGTTCACTGCTGCACTGTTTTTCAGTAACTACTACTTTCTTACTCAGTATTTCCCTTGCTTCATGAACTTCTTTCCTAGCTTTCTGCTTCTGTGCACTTTGTGCATAGATTCTGCGTTCTCTAAAATCCATAATAAATGATGCCTCTCTCCTTCCTCCTTTTGGAACCCCTTTGTTGCGGTTAGGGTTAAACTAACATACAATCTATCAATCTTCTCCAGTATTTTCATTCGGAAAAAAGGATACTATAGTCCGACCAGAATGAAATGACCGTTTAGGGGCGGTTCCCAGAAATGCACGGTTGCCAAATACAAACCCCTACCCCTCGAAAACATCAGACAACAACGATAATTTGAGCAGAAAATAAGTAACACCTTTCATCAAAATATATTTATTAAAATATTCTTACATGCATTGAGCTTTATATGTGTATTACATTTATAATATCCACACTCTTGGTACGTTTGGCGGAGCCTTTCTATGAATTTATACATTGTGGCCACATTTTATTCCTGGCACGTGGGTGCCATCCGGTGTCAGATGCCTTCCGGGTGTGGTGCGCTGTACTCCTGTTCAGTTGAATACCTCGCCCTGTCAGAATGGCAGGAAAAGAAAAACACAAGACGGATCACGTCACAAACATAGCCAAGCCAAGGAAATCGTTTATAACGTGCATCAGTTTTTCGTAGAAAAAAAAGGCAGTGGCAATTTGGCAACGTGTATGACGTTTCATGCCCCGCCCCAAAACGGTCATTTCATTCTGGTCGGACTGTAGTCCGTACCACTTCTTGCTGAACTGCTCCTTGTATTATTCAGGATTTAAACACATACTATCGTTAAAAACCACCAGTCGTTGAAAGCTAACAACGCGCTTTTCATGAGTGGAAATAAAGAAACTTGTCAACGCAAACTAAAGGAACTAAAAGGAACCATGTAGTGCGAACTGAAGAACCTAGTCAGTGCAAATTGAAAAACTGGTCACCGGGAACTATGATAAAAACGAATCAATGCAAACTAAAGAAACTAGAAGAAACTAGTCAATGCGAACTAAAGAAACTAAAAGAAACTAGTTAGTAGACAAAATCTAAATATGTTTGCTAGCTGGGATCTGCGGTTGCGATGCCTAAGGGCCTTGTGTTCTATGCAAAGTGCAGTCAGTGGTTGGCAGAGGCTGTGTGTTTGTGTCACGTCCGACTCGAGGTAAATTTGTCTGATTAGCTTCATTAAATGTTTATCACAGCACGAGGCTATAGGTCTTAGTGTGCGTGTCTTCTAACTCTAAATCGCACAGGGGAAATATGTGAGGCTCCAAGTTGAGTCAGTAGGCTTTTTTTTTGTTGAAATGGAATAGTATTTTTATTTTGTTATGGACCGTCTTTTTTCGTTTAGTAACTGTCCTATTTTTCAGCACCTCTGACTATATTTTTCAACTTCTATTTTCACTCAATAACGCATTTCTCAACTTATCGTTCTTACGCGCAAGGAAATCTTGTGTGGGTTGACTTATTGCAACGAATTTTGTGAAAAAAGTATGAACGAATACGTTCAAAATTCGCTACAAATCGAATTAAACCTATTAATGCTACTCTGCACATTCAGCTCATAAAATTTTAAGCTGGTAAAGATAATTTGATGTTCAATCGAATGTTCACCAAGATTCTTCCTGCTTCAGCAGAGAGGCATAGTTTGCTGATCTCAAACCTTATTTTTTTCAGAAGTCAGGGCCAGTTTCAGTTGATTTTAATAAATTTAGTGAGCGAGATAACCTATAGCAGTATTAATTTAATTTCATAGCTAGTTACTCCAACTCGTTAAATCGGCGCTAATATTCAATTCTATTTAATTTGACTGTAGCTTGCTATCCCAAAGAAAATACTCAGTCCTCAGTTAATGCTGCTGCCTCTTAGGTTATACTAGTTATGTCTTCCTCCCCATGCCACGGGGACGCGACTTTTCTCTATTTGTTTCCCCAACGTGCTGGTAATCCTCAATTACTGATATATTTTTATCAGTAATTCATTAACTGATATATTTCAATCACTAATCTATTATCTTACAAATTTTTATGAGTAATCTTTTAATATGCGAATTTTTATCAGTGGTCATTTAAATTACATATATGTATTATTAATCAATTAAGTGATATATTTCAATCAATAATCTCATGGGAAAATCGCTCTCGATGCCAACTAAGTGGTGCTGAATTACTCATATTTATTCAAATTCAAAATTCATTAGTTGAAGTTTTCGTTTTTCGAATTTACATCCCAGCATGCGGCTCTACAACGCTATCGATGCATCCGACCTTGTGCGTATCAGTAATTCATTTAGTAGTTAAAATTAATTATTTATAAAAATTTGATCCTCAACTCATAAATTGCGGATTAAAATTAAAAATCCTCTTTTAATAAATATCGCAAAATTTTTCTCGTCATGTCAGTGATACGAACAAATTTAAAAAAACACTTGGTCATCAGCCAAATCGGGGACGCCCTAGCCAGGCTCCTGGCACGACTTATTCGCGACCGCCATTAGATTTCAGTAACAAAGTTGTTTTGTCAGCTTTTGTTCTGAACAACAAACTTTTAAAAGCGTTGTGTGTAAATTTTCGCAACATGTGTGCTATGGCAACGTGTGTGCTATGGCAACATGTGTGCTATCGCAACTTGTGTGCTATGGCAACGTATGTGCTATGGCAACGTGTGTGCTATGGCAACATGTGTGCTATCGCAACTTGTGTGCTGTGGCAACGTATGTGCTATGGCAACGTGTGTGCTATGGCAACGTGTGTGCTGTGACAACACATGTTTTTATGGTAACGTGTGCTATGTGGCAACACCAGTACCATAACACATGTGCTATGGCAACACGTGCATTATGGCAACATGTGTTCTATGGATACACTCGTTCATAACGACTCTTGATGCCGCACACCTGCATGCAAACTAAAAAAAGCAATCTAAAAATGAAATACCTGGTATAAGACATTTTCATACTCCGGTAGAGAACTGAACAAGATGCGATGAAAATGGCATAGATCAGTATTGATACGTAAGAAACCACACGTAGCTAAATCCGAAGGCTGTCTAGGCTATCTGCCTCGTGATTGGTTAATGAGAAATTTGGGCTTGACCAATAGCGTTAAGTGCGTTGTTGAAACTAAACGATCTTTCGCTCAACTGTTGAAATTCAACTCTAGAGCATTCTGTTTCAGATATTTTCAACTGGATTATACGTGGTAAAAAAAAGTTGCGCTCACCTTAGAGCAATTGAAATTGGGAGATGGAACGTGGGGAAAAACTGGTTTTAAACCAACGGCAAAAATTTTCGAACGGGCCAAAACTGGTAACCGGAAATTGCGTGGGACCGGGTGTGTTTTGAAATGTAAAACTTATTCTTAACTCCATTTTGAACTTTATGTTAGAAATTGAACATTTTTTCGCTCAAATATGGAAATGTTCAATAGTGCAAATTTTATTGCGAAAATTCAACTGTTAAAATTCAACTGGTTTGACGTTAATTCTAAGCTGGTTGCGCACACGCCTATTCTGCCGACCACTAACCTGCAGCCCTGCTAACATTCCTGGTTAACTACCTAATTATGTTAACTACCTAGTTATGTTAACTACCTAGTTATGTTAACTACCTAGTTATGTTAACTACCTAGTTATGTTAACTATCTAGTTATGTTAACTACCTAGTTATGTTAACTACCTAGTTATGTTAATTATCCATTTAACTAGCAAGTTAAGGAAGGCGGCCGTGACTAGATTACCTATTTTGTGTTTCATCATTATTGCGTTGAGAAAAATGTTATTTTTATAGAATATCATACGTATGCGTCGTATTTTTTACATTTACAACACGTCTCACACCAACACATACAGTATACGACGAATGTATTTTAATCCGTGGTTTAAGTTGAATGAACTGCGTAGGTCAGGTTGAAATTTATTGAGGTTGTAGGATCATTGACCCCTCAGGAGGATAAAACTTGTGTTGATAGGAATTAGCTATCTCAGGGGTAAGGTGCGAGGTCCCGAGCAGAGGGATAGGTAAACCTTTTTCTTGTAAAATAAGTTTTTGTTTCGTTAAGATCCATCTTTTTCGGCTCACTGCTGTCCTGTTTTTCAGTACCTACTGCATTCTATTTCGTATTCCTTCCAAACTTCCTTTTTATGTGCACAGAGCATCTTGTGCACAGATTCCCGTTTCCTTGGCTTTATACGACACGGTGCCTTTCTCCACTATATTCGTGGGACACCTTAGTTGTGATCAGGGAGGCTTAAACCAATGCAACGATGATTCAAAAAACTCCTAATGATTAATTTTTATGCTGTCATTTCGTAAAGTTCAAGTTATTTCAAGTTCAAGTTTATTCATCAAGTTCGGCCTCCATCATAAGTATGCAAGATTCCTGAACTCATTTCGGTTTTCAACTAAGAAACAAAGAATACTTCGTTAATATTGGTGCCTGCCTCCACCTCCTGTGGGATACAACTATTGTTTCGATAGAAACAATAGTTGTATCCCAATATACAATAAATAACAGAAACAAACGCTCCCAAGGGGAAGATGCGAGGTCCCGAGCTGTAGGTTACGCTGGCGTATTTTTTGTTGAAATAGAATAGTTCTGTTATGTCACAACATATTTTATTCGGTTCATTGCTGCTCTGTTTTTCAGCACCTATTATTTACCCATTCAATTGTTATCTTGTTTCATAAACGTATTTTCTAACTTGCTGTTTCTATGCGCAGGGGCCCGACCTTGTGTGGGAAACACATCATGTGCATAAATTCCTTGTTCCCTTTATGTCATTCTAAATCGTGCCTTATTCTTCATCTTTTTGGAACGCCTCTGTTATGGTTAGGGAGGTTAAACTGACTAATTAACGTTAATCTCAAACATGCAAAGAAATTGAAAAAAGTAGAGAAATTTTCTAGAATTCATTTATTCAAAACGTCGTCATGTCCGCGGCAGAACCATGGGCTAAATTCATTGGTTTTATTCGCAAAATTTACAAGTGTTTCACGCTGAATTTATTAATGTCATACGCTAAATTTATTAGTTTATACGCTAAATTTATTAGTGTCATGCGCTAAATTTATTAGTCTATACGCTAGATTTATTAGCGTCATACGCTAGATTTATTAGTGTCATACGCTAGATTTATTAATGTCATACGCTAAATTCATTAGTTCTTGCGCTAAAATTATTAGTTTATACGCTAGAGTTATTATTTTCATACACTGAATTTAACAGTCTATACGCAAAATTCATTAGTTTATACGCTAAATTTATCAGTGTTCAGTTCCAAATTCATCACGACAGCCGTATGCTCGTACGTAAGACTCTGCACGACACAGCTGCAGCACCACACTCCGAGCTTCAGTACTTGTTAGTTTTTCTGATATTTTGTACGCTGGTACTGTACGGCATTTGTTATATACAAAAAATATCGAATTATAAGTGAAATAGCATACATTGCGGTATATGTGATGCACTGTTCTAAATTCACACACGGTTTTCACTGTTCTTTTTGGTTTACGAAATAAAATAGGAACAACAGAGCACAACATAGGTACGTATTGTACATAGGATGCCTATGGTGGATATGGACATATTGTACCTATAGTACCTGTGTATAAAGACACGTATTGTACATACATACAATGCCGTACAGATATCGTATGTGGCATCAGTCATACACTGTCATGTAGTAAATGCTATTAAGGCAGTAAATACAGCCCAGAATGCTCTCCGTACTATACCGTAGCGACGCCCCACACATTCAGTATGAGAAGCTAATCATGTATTAAACTTGTATGGGTACTGTCACGGTCGCCTTGTGCTTGTGTGCGTGTGGAACGTGTGTTATGTGTGTTTGCAACACAGCACTAAGCATGTACGTCACACAATTGTGTGTGTGTGTTTGACGTTTGTATTGTGATGTACATATATCGATTCTTCTAAGAATTTCGTTTTTTCTCCTGTTACTTCAGGTTTTTTTTGCGTTCTCTGCAAATTTCACTGGGTTTGCTATAAAATTTCTCTCTTCCGCCCGCCGGTTTCTTTTATTTTTTAAAAATTTAGCTGACAGTTTATTCTTTTCCCACAGAGTGTTTTGTAAACTATTACGGTTTTCCTAAAAAATATTATTTGTTTCCCATGAACTGCTTGGTAAAATATTAATTTTCTCCTCCTAGAAATATTCTCTTCCCACGAACTGTTTCAAGATGTTACTATTTACCCCCAAATTATTAATATTTTTCCGGGAACTATTATTTATTATTATTATTTTAAATATTATCCATTTCTCATGAACTGACCCCTCAGGGGGATACAATTATTGTATCTATGGGAATTAGCGCTCCCAGGGGGACAAAGTGAGGGCCCGAGCTGAAGGTTAGGTAGGCTTTCTTTTTTGTTAAAATACAATAGGTTTTTGTTTTGTTACGGACCATCTTTTTCCGGTTCACTGCTGTCCTGTTTTTTCAGCACCTACTACTTTCTTCTTCAATTTTGATCTTGTTTCATGAACTTCTTTCTCATCTTGCTGTTTCTATGACCTTTCTACATAGATTCCCCATTCTCTCATCTCCATACTAAATGGTGCCTTCCTCCTTCCTCTCTTCGATACGCTCTTTTTTTTGTAGCGGTTAGGGAGGCTTAAACTAACTTATAATCTGAATCTTCTCAAGAACTGATCACTTTCGCATGAACTTGACTTCGCACAGCAGCTTTCGTTGTGAAGTTCTGTATTCTCATTCTCATGAATCGCACGGAAATTTTGCTTCGTGTCAGCGCATTAGAAGTTCAAAATTTCTTCAATTTCAATTTCTTCTCTTTTGTGACTTATTTTGAACTTCCTAATAAATTATTTTTCATTTCCATGCAGCTTCCTCCCTCATTTTCCCACATGTTTCCTCTCCTTTTCCTTTCGCGTATCTCCGTATTTTTCTACATAAATCCTATCATCTTCTCTTCCCCAACCAATTTCTCTTCATCTTTATTTATTCACGAATTTTCCCTCATTTTCATTTCCCAGAAAATTTTTTTTCCTCTTTTTCCCAACAGTTTTCCCATCCCTCCCCTTCCTTTCTTAAAATTGTCCTTATTTGTGACACAAATTATCCCTCGTTTATCCTTTAATTTCCCACGTTTTTTCCTCATATCTCTATTTTTCCCTCATTTTCCTATTTTCTCCTCATTTCCCCATTTTCCCCTCATTTCCCTATTTTCCCCTCATTCCCCTATTTTTCCCTCATTCCCTTCTATTTGTCCCTATCATTTCCCTCTTTTTTTCCTCATCATTTCCCTCTATTTTTCCTCATCATTTCCCTCTATTTTTCCCCATCATTTCCCTCTTTTTTTCCCTGGTTTTGACCACTTCTTCCCTATTTTCTTCGTATTTTCCATACTTTTCCCTCATTTTCCTACTATCCCCTCATTTCCCTATTTTCCCTCTCATTTCCCTATTTTCCCTCTCATTTCCCTATTTTCCCTCTCATTTCCCTATTTTCCCTCTCATTTCCATATTTTCCCTCTCATTTCCATATTTTCCCTCTCATTTCCATATTTTCCCTCTCATTTCCATATTTTCCCTCTCATTTCCATATTTTCCCTCTCATTTCCATATTTTCCCTCTCATTTCCATATTTTCCCTCTCATTTCCATATTTTCCCTCTCATTTTCCTTTTTCCCCACATTTCCCATATTTCCCCCCTCATTTTTCCTATTTTCTCTTTTACCTTCCCTATTTTTCCTTCATTTTCCACTTCTTCTTTCATTTTTCTTCATTTTTCTTGTTTTTCCCCTCATTTTACCAACATTTTCCCTTCATTTTCTTTCTAAATTGGCCTCAAAACTCTTACCTACCCTCGTCTCCAGAAGGTTGCATCACGACCGACACACCTTGCCAGAAATTACACCAGATTACACACCTTGCAGTGTTGTCAAAAAACCCTCACTCTACAGTGTTGCCAGAAAACCCTCACTCTACAGTGTTGCCAGATAACACACCTTGCAGTGTTGCCAAAAAACCCTCACCCCGCAGTGTTGCTAGATAACACTAACCCTGCAGTGTTGCCCGATAACACACTTTGCAGTGTTGCCAATAAGCCCTCACTCTGCAGTGTTGCCAGATAACACTCACTCTGCGGCGTTGCCAGATAACACTCACCGTACAGTGTTGCCAGATTACATTCTCCCTGCAGTGTTGCCAGATAACACTCACCCTGCAGTTTTGCCAGAAGCTTCTACCTTTTTACGCTCTATTTTGCTACAATCACTTTTGCTTTTAATCACTAATTACTCATGTATTACCAATGATGTCGTTTACCAATTTTCCTGGTTTTTGTAATTAATCTTGATTCATCCTTTAATCTCTAGCAATCGTCTTCAAATGTTAATTATCCTTTTCTATCGCCAAGTTCTTTTGGTTATTTTTCTCTAAGGTCATCAGTTGTCCTCTTTTAGTGTTAATTTTTATTCTAATTTGCTAATTCTTTTTAAATCGTCAATTATCCTTTTTAATCGTAAGCCATCCTCGTTCACCACTAATTATCTGCCTTAATTATCAATTTTATTATTCATCTCTCCTTCCCTCATCAATCGTGTTTTTCTTTGTTAATCATATTTTTTACCTAAAATCAATATTTTTCTCAATAAATACTGTTTTACTCATCAATACATTAAAAAATCACGGATCTGATTCTTTCGATTACGTAAAATTTTCCCCGTATGTTAAAATTTTCTTCCTCAATCACAATTTCTTCTCTCCCCACTTCTTTCTTCTTTAATCACAATTGTCCTGAGGTAAACGGTTGATTTTTTAATTTCCATATATTCCTTTCAATCTTTCGATGTCCTTCTCTTCCCAGTAGTCCTTGGGGCCCATGCTCATCTAAGCGCAGGCGGGTGGGGAGGAAACGGATATTGCTGGCAATGATCTAGAGTGGGAGTGAGATGAGTGAGGGAAGCGAGGGGAGTGAGGGTCCTGAGGGGAGAGTGTCAGACCTCGGTTTTTGTTAGTAGCAACCGGGGGCTGAGGTTGTTAAGGGGATCTGATAGTTTGATTAATCCACTACTTAGTGTTTTTTCCCCTGGCTCAATTTATTTTTTTATTTTTTCCTCTACCGTGTTTCCACCTGGATTTGTTTCCCCTCTACCGTGTTTCCACTTGGCATAGTTTCCCCTCTTCCTTGTTTTCACCTGGCTTAGCTTCCCCTCTACTGTGTTTCCACCTGGTATAGTTTCCCCTCTTCCTTGTTTTCACCTGGCTTAGTTTCCCCTCTACCGTGTTTCCACTTGGCATAGTTTCCCCTCTTCCTTGTTTTCACCTGGCTTAGTTTCCCCTCTACTGTGTTTCCACCTGGTATAGTTTCCCCTCTTTCTTGTTTTCACCTGGCTTAGTTTCCCCTCTACTGTGTTTCCACCTGGCATAGTTTCCCCTCTTCCTTGTTTTCACCTGGCTTAGTTTCCCCTCTACTGTGTTTCCACCTGGTATAGTTTCCCCTCTTTCTTGTTTTCACCTGGCTTAGTTTCCCCTCTACTGTGTTTCCACCTGGCATAGTTTCCCCTCTTCCTTGTTTTCACCTGGCTTAGTTTCCCCTCTACTGTGTTTCCACCTGGTATAGTTTCCCCTCTTCCTTGTTTTCACCTGGCTTAGTTTCCCCTCTTCCTTGTTTTCACCTGGCTTAGTTTCACCTCTACCGTGTTTCCACCTGGTATAGTTTCCCCTCTTCCTTGTTTTCAGCTGGCTTAGATTCCACTGTTTCTTGCATTTACTAACTTCTAACATGAAACACGACTTCTTCATGCGAGAGATGTTCCTTCTCCGCTGTCGTAGGCACGAGGTGTCGTGTGGCGAGCCAGTGAGGGCGTTTAGTGGAGCTTAATGCAGTGTGACGCACTGTATATAGTGTGGTGTGGTGCACTGAACAGTGTTGTGTGCTCTGCAGAGTGTTGTATTAATTACTGTTATATACTGAGTAGTGTGGTGCAGTATGCAATGTCGTTTTTTTTGCATATTGCATATTTTTTGTCGTTTCTTCCGAAACGTTTATTACGTTAGTCATAATTCGCTGTTTTTCTCCTAAGGTTTAGTGTGTAACGTTTTTTTGTTTCTTTCGTTCCCGTGTGGACTATGAAAATCTGCCGACGAAAGACCTGATAGCCATGGTGCAACGATTTTGATAACGAATATATAGCCCACTTATTCACTTTCATATAGATACAAAACTATTTCAACCCTTTGATTTAATGTTCTAACAATCCCTTTCAAAAGAATCTCTGTAAATTTTTAACAACATCAAAATAATTAACTTCTTCTGAGTGAATTAGGTCGAAATTTACACCTCACTAACTCTTTCGCTCAAGCGAGCAAGGGTAAAATTCGAAGCTCAATTATTGTTTAATCAATTTTTTCTGAGAAGAAAATTAATCCTTTGAACTAAATTAATCCCTAAGCCCTTCATGAGAATGCAACTTTTGTCCTTATGGAATTAGCACGAAAGGAGGAAAATGTGAGGCTCTGAGCTGAAAGGCAAGTTCAGCTCCTTCTGTTGAAATGCAATAGGTTTTTTGTTTTGCTACGGACCATATTTTTATCAATTCACTACTGGCCTTTTTTTCATCACTTGCTGTTTTCTTCTTCAACTTTAATCTTGTTTCATAAACTTATTTCTCATACACATGAGAAATAAGTTTCCATACACATGAGACTTTTGTGGGAACACACCTTGTGCTTGAATTCCTATTTCCCTAAACTTATACTAAATAATGCCTTTGTCCTTCCTCCCTTTGGCACACCTTTTTTTTGAATTTACGGGAGCTTAAACAAATTAACCTATCTAATTTTATATAGTTAACTCAATGCTGCATGACCTCCCCAGTTAGTGCAGCATGACCTCCCCAGTTAGTGCAGCGTGACCTCCCCAGTTAGTGCAGCGTGACCTCCCCAGTTAGTGCAGCGTGACCTCCCCAGTTAGTGCAGCATGACCTGCCCAGTTAGTGCAGCATGACCTGCCCAGTTAGTGCAGCATGACCTCCCCAGTTAGTGCAGCATGACCTCCCCAGTTAGTGCAGCATGACCTGCCCAGTTAGTGCAGCATGACCTCTCCTGTTAGTGCAGCATGACCTCCCCAGTTAGTGCAGCATGACCTCCCCAGTTAGTGCAGCATGACCTCCCCAGTTAGTGCAGCATGACCTGCCCAGATAGTGCAGCATGACCTCCCCAGTTAGTGCAGCATGACCTCCCCAGTTAGTGCAGCATGACCTCCCCAGTTAGTGCAGCATGACCTCCCCAGTTAGTGCAGCATGACCTCCCCAGTTAGTGCAGCATGACCTCTCCTGTTAGTGCAGCATGACCTCTCCTGTTAGTGCAGCATGACCTGCCCAGTTAGTGCAGCATGACCTCCCCAGCTAGTGCAGCATGACCTCCCCAGTTAGTGCAGCATGACCTCCCCAGTTAGTGCTTCATAAACTCGTCCAGTTGTGCCTCTCAGTCCAATTAACTCACCAGTTGAACATTTGATGAGTGTAAACTTGTAAACACTGTGAATGCAACCTCAGTTGTGTTCAGGCCTGACACAGTTGTGTTCAGGCCTGACACAGTTGTGTTCAGGCCTGACACAGTTGTGTTCAGGCCTGACACAGTTGTGTTCAGGCCTGACACAGTTGTGTTCAGGCCTGACACAGTTGTGTTCAGGCCTGACACAGTTGTGTTCAGGCCTGACACAGTTGTGTTCAGGCCTGACACAGTTGTGTTGCACAGTTCAGACAGACTGAACGAAGGCTGCTAGATTGGTTTTATTTGACCAAAATTTTCCAGCTTGGCTTTTTCTTCAACAAACTTTTGCCATTAATTTGGCAATTTTACAAGATCCTGAAAGGCTCTTATGGTGATATTTTTCTTTGAAATGGCCTAACATCAATAAAAAAATTTACTCGGAAACGGCCAAACGTAAAAAATATATATTTTGAAATAGCCTAACATGAATATTAAGCAACAGACAAAAACAATCGTGCAACCCTGAACGGAAAAAGCTGCAAATGCTCTTGTTTTGCTTCATTTTTTGTTTACTTTTTTTCTCTAGCTTATACATCTCAGTTTGGTGTTGTAAATCTTGTTAATTTTTTTATAAACACTCGATGGTTTTCTGCGTACGCACGCTCACCATGTTTTTTTTGTAGCATACAATTTCCTGTGAATTTATTTTTCCTAGATTATTGGATCAAAGAAGGGGAAGGGCTCATGGGCGGAAATGAAGCCTTTTCACGGCCAAACAAAAGAAAAATCGGCCAGAAATATAAGATTGCTTTAGAGGCCTTGACGGAAGGTAAATATGGAACGTAACAACTTCCAAGTCACTTTAATATTGAATTTATTAGAATTAAGTTTTCTTTTCAGTCGAATCTAGTAGGTATCATTCGATTATTTCTAAGAGACCGGTCTCAAATGTGCATCAGTTTCCAATAACTTCAGAGCTCTCGGTAGAAAAAGCTAAAATGATTCGTAGTATGAACCGACTTCAACTGCATATTCATTTATGATGAATAAATTCTTTATAAATTTGGAATGGGGTAAAGAAAAAGCTAAAACGTTCTTCCATTTTGGATATAATCACTCCGCAATTTTGATAGTAAAATCAGTCCGCCATTTCATGTCTGGCGCATAAGCTATCGATCGGTAAATTAAAAGTTCGTGCTAAAAATCTACAACACTCTGCCACTTCGCCAATTTATGTTACTTGCATAATTTATGGAATCGATAAATTAAAAAACTCTCCATAAAAACCTACACCGATCCGCGTCATGAACAAACTCAAGCCGCCATCTTTACGTGTGTCTTGAATAACACTCCCCTTCCTCTCCTTGCCTCGTCCCCTCTCCAGATCGTGGAGACCCGCCAGCAACAACACATCATGTCCGAGAAGGAAATTATGATGAGTGCAAACTGTGACTTCATCGTCAAACTCTTCAAGACCTTCAAAGACAGGAAATATCTCTACATGCTCATGGAGTCCTGCCTAGGAGGCGAACTCTGGACCATTCTCAGGTAAGGAGTGCGCCTGGGCGGCGAACTCTGGACCATTCTCAGGTAAAGGGTGCGCCTGGGCGGTGAACTCTGGATCATTCTCAGGTAAAGGGCGCACCTGGGCGGCAAACTCTGGACCATTCTCAGGCAAAGGGCATGCCTGGGCGGCGAACTCTGGACCATTCTCAGGTAAAGGGTGCGCCTGGGCGGTGAAGTCTGGACCATTCTCAGGTATAGGGTGCGCCTGGGCGGTGAACTCTGGACCATTCTCAGGTAAAGGGCGCACCTGGGCGGCGAACTCTGGACCATTCTCAGGTAAAGGGCGTGCCTGGGCGGCGAACTCTGGACCATTTTCAGGTAAAGGGTGCGCCTGGGCGGTGAAGTCTGGACCATTGTCAGGTATAGGGTGCGCCTGGGCGGTGAACTCTGGACCATTCTCAGGTAAAGAGCGCGCCTGGGCGGCGAACTCTGGACCATTCTCAGGTAAAGTGCGTGCCTGGGTGGCGAACTCTGGACCATTCTCAGGTAAAGGGCACGCCTGGGCGGCGAACTTTGGACCATTCTCAGGTAAAGAGCGCGCCTGGGCGGCAAACTTTGGACCATTCTCAGGTAAAGGGCGCGCCTGGGCGACGAACTGTGGACCATTCTCAGGTAAAGGGCATCCTATACCTCAATGATCCCCTTGCGTAGTGGTCACGAGTCAGCGCTTTAAGTTCAGTTTTATAATTGCTTATAATTTCTGTATTTTGCTGTTGATATTTATACAGTAATTGCTTTATTTTTTTCTATGCTGATCATACGTGCATGGGAGTGGCAGAAAGGCAAGGTTCCAAGGCGTGACCGTGATTATTTAAGAATTTATTTTGTCTCTCTAGCAGCTATCAAGAATTTTTTCTCAACGGTTTCTAAGTTTAGTAATTTCTAAATAAATTTAATGCACATCGTTGAGCTGAAACGATTCATACCCTATTCGTACGAGCTTCTTTTATATCTCTACATGGAAGAGTTTTGTATGTCTACTCGAATTTAACAGTAGTTTATTATTGATAGTTTAGTACACTGAGAAGGAAGTTTATGCACAACAACGATGAGTTCAAGCAGTCCCTACCTTTGCTGTGTTAGAGAATAAGTACGGATAACTACTAAACATCAACAATATCTTAATGAAACATTTTATTCAATATATTTTTGGATAATTTACGGCTTCGAAGCTGTAGAGTTGGCAGCTGAAGTTCTTCCATTGACTTGGCTGCATTACACTTTTCTCAAAATCCTTGAATACATTTCAAAAGATTCAACTTTGCAGACCTTTGTACCATAAAAAAACAGCACGAAACGTAATTAAGTCAACAGATCAATTTCAGCTGACAAAAAAAAACTCAAACAGCTTGATTCCTTTGAACGAAAAGTAGAGTACATGTACGTCAGGGATCAGTATCAGTGCTCTAATTTTTATTTATATCAACACCCTTCAACATTATTATTACTAGATCGTTTTTATTCGATTCATACCATCTAGAACTTAATTGAACTCGAATTAGTAAGTTGAATATTGGTTGCGAACTCCGTAGAGTTTTTATCTGAAGTGGAAATAGTAAGTTGAATATTGGTTGCAAACTCCGTAGAGTTTTTCAATTATCTCGTCTAATACATTTTATAGTTTGTCTAGCTTCGTTGATATATTTTTTAGAAGCGGGAATTTTTTTTACCGCAATTTTATAAAAAAAAGTTTGACAATGATAATTCTAAAATAATCCTAATAATTCTAATTGGAACATTTTGTTTATTAATATTCATAGCCGTATTGCCTACCTAAAACAATTGGTAGTGATATTTTACATTATTATTGAAATAGATATATCGAAAATGACTTGAGCAGAATTTGCTTGCACTTAATGAACACTTCACGCGAAAATTAAATTAGAAAATTTATTTTAACTCAAATTTATTCTCTGCTTCATTCACTATCGTGCGTTGGTGTCATTATGCGAGCTAACCAAAACCTCAAGTCGCGGCTTTCAACTATATTTTTTCCTCACTTTCAGATAATAAAGAACACGAAATGAAATGAAAGCGGGAAGAAATAAAAATATTAAGTTTCTTTACAGTTGATGAGGCCGAGTACACAAGGCCCGTCAAAAATATAAAATAATGAGTGCACACGGCCCGCCAAACAATGACAGTATTAGATATAGGACCAACTGAGCTTCAACATGGCTTTCCCATGGTTTCTCACGCTATTCTATGGCTTTCCAATACTTTCCCAAGTCTCAACCTCTGATATTCTTTTCAACCTAATCTAACCTACCAATACACGTGATATTCATTCCGACTCCCAATCTGCTGGGTTAAGGCACCGAAATTGTGGAGTTGATGAAGCTTGTATCACAGATACGCTCATCTCACACTGCAGGCTGGTGGGTGTGACACTCGGACGGACGGGCGGGTGCGGCTCCTTCTATTATATAGATTATTCTTACGTCCGGGACTCATATCCATGCCTTAATATTCACTTAATCAACACCTTTCAACATTATTATTATTATTCTTACGTCCGGGACTCAAATCCATGCCTTAATGTTGACTTAATCCACACCCTTCAACAATATTATTGTTCGTACGTCCGGCACTTATATCCATTTCTTAATGATGACTTAATCAACACCCATCAACATTATTACCATTATTATTATAAAAATCATTCGTACGTCCAGGACTTGTACTTGTGCTTTAGTTAACTTAAGTTAACTGAAGTTAACTTAATCATCACCCTTCAACATTATCATTCGCACGTCCGGCAGAGACCGCGGCAACTTCGACGACACGACGACGCGGTTCTACACCGCCTGCGTCGTGGAGGCGTTCGATTACCTCCACTCGAGGGGCATCATCTACAGGGACCTCAAGCCAGAAAACCTCCTCCTCGACCTCAAGGGCTACGTCAAACTCGTCGACTTCGGCTTCGCTAAGCGACTCCAAGTGAGTGTGGGTGTTTGGGGTGGGTCTTTTGATTCGGATTTTAGATTAGGTTTTTGGTTTAGGTTTTTGGTTTCGGTTTCAAATTAGGTTTTAGATCAGATTTTTGATTAAGTTTTTGAATTCTGTTTTTAATTAAAGTGGGTCTTTGAATTAGGCCTTTGGAGTATGTCTTCGGATTCGGTCTTTGAAGTGACTTTTCTAATTAGGTCTTTGGAGTGAGACAAACCTTTATAGTTCAAACATAGCGGATGTTTTCTGCTAGGCGAATCTATTCATGTCTCTTTATTTCTATTCATCAATTTATTTCTTCGTTTTTCTATTCATGTCTCTGTTTTTAACACTCAAATACAAACTCACGAACCGACTTCGTCGAGAAAAAGTGCACTCCTGCTAAAAATGCGGCCAGATGGCAGGCAAAATCATTCTTCTTGACACTGCTTTTAAAGAAAATATTGCTTTCGAGTGCGATTTTCTCTCATCTGCAGTAAAAGTCACCTAAAACAAATGAAGAAACAAATGTTCATGAAAAAATACATCTGTTCCAACGTTTGGAAAAAACAAGTTTAAAACATTGATAATGTTGTTGGTGGTTGCCATCGTTCACACTCTGCTCTTATTGGCTAGAGAACATTGCGCACGTTTGGCAACGTGGCCAGGGGCCGAATGCTATTGGAAAATTTTATTTGATATTTACAGTGTGCGTATGTTTTTATTTTTGTGATTATTGTGTTGATATAATAGTCAGACTTGGTGCAAACCACACGCGCGCAAATCACACACGCAAATAATACATGTACTAGTCACACCATCGCAAGTGACACTATTGACACACAAGTGACACATTTGACACACAAGTGACACATTTGACACACAAGTGACACATTTGACACACAAGTGACACATTTGACCACATTTGACACACAAGTGACACACCCACACAAGTGACACACGTGAATGACACACGTGCCGATCGCGCAGGTGGGCCGGAAGACATGGACGTTCTGCGGCACCCCGGAGTACGTGGCGCCGGAGGTCATACTCAACAAGGGCCACGACATCTCCGCCGACTACTGGTCCCTCGGCGTCCTCATGTTCGAGCTCCTCACAGGTGGGGGGAGGGACTGGTACTGGTGCTTGTTTTTGTACTGGTACTCGTAGTACTTGCATCGGTGCCTGTACTGTCGTCGGTACTGCTTTTGCTGGTAGTGATTCCGTTACAAGTATTGCTACTGGTGCTCGAATTGTTACTGTTACTCATTTTGGAACTAGTACTCGAATTTGTATTGCTTCTCGTATATGTACTAGTACTCGAATTGGTACTGGTGCTCGTATTGGTATTGATACATTGGTATTGGTGCACGTACTTGTGCTCGAATTGGTACTGGTATGTACCTTGATACTGGTACTTTCAGGAGTACTGATGTGTGCGTGATGTGTGTGAGGATGTGATGAGCGTGATGTGTGCGTTTTGTACGTATATTGGTACTACTACTTTTACCGCTATTTCTGCTGGTACTTGTACTGAAATTGGTACTGGTTGCGTACCAGTGCTGGAAAAAGTACCTACATCAGTACCAGCAGGGAAATGTTTTCGTATTGGTATTTGCCATTGTGTAGTGATAGTAATTGTGCATAGAATAGAAAAAATGCTTGCGCTGCACAAGCATTTCTGGTTTTGCAAAGAGAGCGCACGGATTTGACTTGCATAGTGCCAGCGGTGGTGGTGGAATGGCTTCTTTATTTTTCTGGATATAATTTTAACTGGTATGCACGGATCAGAATTCATGACTTAAATTGAGTTTTTGACTCATCGTATGTGAATGTGATGCAAAGGTATAAGGAATATAGTGCTGCCAAATAAATGAACTCATCCTTTGATTGACGGTTACTCATTTAATTTCTTCATTAATTTTACATTTACTCACGATTTTTCATTTAATTTTTTCGCTATTTTACAGTTACACATTTTCTCAACGTTACTCATCATTACTCATCATCACTCATCGTTACTCATCGTTACTCATCGTTACTCATCGCTACTCATCGCTACTCATCGCTACTCATCGCTACTCATCGCTACTCATCGCTACTCATCGCTACTCATCGCTACTCATCGCTACTCATCGCTACTCATCGCTACTCATCGCTACTCATCGCTACTCATCGCTACTCATCGCTACTCATCGCTACTCATCGCTACTCATCGCTACTCATCGCTACTCATCGCTACTCATCGCTACTCATCGCTACTCATCGCTACTCATCGCTACTCATCGTTACTCATCGTTACTCATCGTTACTCATCGTTACTCATCGTTACTCATCGTTACTCATCGTTACTCATCGTTACTCATCGTTACTCATCGTTACTCATCGTTACTCATCGTTACTCATCGTTACTCATCGTTACTCATCGTTACTCATCGTTACTCATCGTTACTCATCGTTACTCATCGTTACTCATCGTTACTCATCGTTACTCATCGTTACTCATCGTTACTCATCGTTACTCATCGTTACTCATCGTTACTCATCGTTACTCATCGTTACTCATCGTTACTCATCGTTACTCATCGTTACTCATCGTTACTCATCGTTACTCATCGTTACTCATCGTTACTCATCGTTACTCATCGTTACTCATCGTTACTCATCGTTACTCATCGTTACTCATCGTTACTCATCGTTACTCATCGTAACTCATCGTTACTCATCATTAATTCCCCCCCCCCTCCACACCAGGCACTCCTCCCTTCACGGGCCCTGACCCCATGAAGACCTACAACTCCATCCTGAAGGGGGTGGACGCGGTGGAGTTCCCTAGGGACATCACCAAGACGGCGAACCACCTCATCAAGCGGCTGTGTCGTGACAACCCTGCAGAGCGGCTCGGCTACCAGCGCGGTGGCATCAAGGATATACAGAAACACAAGTGAGACCTGCGTGATGGACTTATAAACGTGGGCTTAAACAACTCAAGTGAGAAGTTTGGGATGGATTTAGTAGCAGGGGACATGAAGGATACACAAAAACGCAAGTTAGAACTTTGTGGTAGATTTATAAAAACACAAGTAAAACCTGCAGGATTGATTTAATAGCGAGGGGACATGAAGGAACAGATTTATTCGGTTAATCTGGATTTAGTGGCGAGGTGGATTAAGGGTTGTATGCGAACGGATTAATTCGGTTAATCAAAAGGATATTTGTTAACATGGCCCAAATTTTTTAAAGCAGATTAATGAGTGCCAGCCAAGGTCTTTTTTTTTGCACAAATGATTGAATTTACGTATAAACTTACCGTTCCGATGTTGAAAAATTATGCAAAAAATAGCGTCAATATTTAATGGAAATAAAACTATAAGATCTCAAATATTTTCCTAATTTTGGGAACGCTTCATGTTTTTAATGTAGTTTTGTTCATGTATTTAAATCAATGTTTGTTAATGTATTTATGGAACAGTGAATGTATTTGGCAACAAGTTCAATGCACCGAATTACAAAAGGGGCCACAAATGATTGTTCTCCATTAAGTAGATTGACATTTCTTGCAAGCTCTTTTTTCATTCCACCACCTTATACATATTTCCAAGGCTTTCATTGACTGAATTAACACCACTACCTGTCCCTCTGTAATTACCACCACCACCTGTCCCCCTGGAATTAACACTACCACCACCACCTGTCCCCCCGTAATTAACACCACCACTTGTTCTCTCAGGTGGTGTTAGGACTTTTATTGCTTGAACTACCATGACCACCTGCCGCAGATGGTTCGAGGGTTTCCACTGGGACGCGCTAAAGACCCGCAAGCTGACCCCGCCCATCATGCCGACCGTCCGGTCCGTGCTCGACGCATCGAACTTCGACAAGTACCCTGAGGATAGCGAGGACCCTCCGCCTGATGACATCACCGGCTGGGACGTCGACTTCTAGGATACTTACTCTCCTGGTGTGATGTGATACTCTCCTGGTGTGATGTGTCCTGGTGTATAATGTGTCCTGGTGTGATGTGATACTCTCTTGGTGTAATGTATCCTCGTGTGATGTGTCCGGCTGGGACGTCGATTTCTAGATTATCTACTCTCCTAGTGTGTCTTGGTGTGATGTGATACACTCCTGGTGTGATGTGTCCTAATGCGATGTGTCCTGGTGTGATGAGGTACTCTATTTGTGTGATGTGTCCTGGTGTTGTATGTCCCGGTGTTGTGTGCCCTGGTGTTGTGTGCCCTGGTGTGGTATGTCCCGGTGTTGTATGGCCCGATGTGGTGTGTCCTGGTGTGATGTGTCCTGGTGTGATGTGTCCTGGTGTGATGTGTCCTGGTGTGATGTGTACTTTTAAAATGCCCCTCGTATGAATGTCCATGATCGATGAAGAAAATGCTGCCGTTGAGGAAACACAGTTAATGAGTGTCTGCGATATTCAGTTGCTAGAATATCCAATTAATGAATGGTTGGGATATCCACTTACTATAATGTCTAATTGATGAATGTCTGGGATATTCATTTGATAGAATATCCAATTAATGAATGTCTGTAGATACCCGCATGTTGGCATCAAGTTTAGGAATGTTTACCTTGCGAATGCCTACTGACGTTAGCGCGCTAGGAAACTATGTACTTTAAGAATATTTTTTTCGTTTATATAAATTTTATGTGAACGTCACCGTCGCGTTGACCAATGATGTGCATGTGTGAAATCGGCCTGGTATTTATGATATCCACGATATTGGATATCTTTCAGGCTTACTGGATATCCATGGATATCTTTCAGGCTTACTGGATATCCATGGATATCTTTCAAATTTACTGGATATCCACGGATATCTTTCAGGCCTACTGGATATCCACGGATATCTTTCAAGTTTACTGGATATCCACGGATATCTTTCAAGTTTACTGGATATCCACGGATATCTTTCAAGTTTACTGGATATCCACGGATATCTTTCAAGTTTACTGAATATCCACGGATATCTTTCAGGCTTATTGTATTTCTTGAATATTTCCAAATCCAACGATCCTGAGAAGTGTACGGAAGCTTGCCTTTGTAAGAACATATGCGTCCCTCAGTGATGTTGGATGTTGCCGCCATGTTGTGAGCTGATGTCCATGTCCCTGCCATCATGGAAATCCGTGGACATCGGGACAATGTAGTGCCATGTGGCACAGTCTAGGGAAATTACTAGGATTTATTTCTTTCGTGAAAATGGTTTAATTTATCGTTTTATGATAGGAATTAATTTCAGTTTCATAATGGGATTTATTTTCATTTTCATAATGAGAAATATTTTCAGTTTCATAATGAGAAATTTTTTCAGTTTTATAATGGGAATTATTTTCAGTTTCATAATGAGAAATATTTTCAGTTTCATAATATGATTTATTTTTACTTTCATGAAGGGATTTATTTGTTTCATAATGTGAAATATTTCCCGTTTCATTATGGGAATAATTTTCCCTTTCATAGTGGGAATTATTTTCAGTTTGATAATAGGAATTACTTTCGGTTTCACTGAAAACAAGACTGCGCCTCACACACACACACACACACACACACACACACACATTGCAGCACTCCGATGGGTGGAGAGTTGCGTCAGTGTAGAGCTCGAAATGAACAGTTTGAAATTTCCACTACTCGCTTACATTTTGCTAGGTAATTCTTATTTATCGAACACACTTACTTGCACGTGAATGAAAAGTGTGTAATGGCGACTCATGGGACGAAATTATTTAAGATGCACACACGCATTTATGATGCACACATGCATGTACGCAATACGCAAATATACGTAAAATAAAATATGTAATGGCGACTCATTGGGTGGAAATGAAGTTGCTGAGAATAATTTAAAGCGCTAGTCTGTAAAATTCATAAAATTTTTGTGCTATTTGAGCCTTGATGTGAGATGCGCGCTGTGGGTGGACGACATACAAGTTCTGATCGCATTTACACTCTCGGAAGAGATTGAAACCCTTGCTCTAGTGCCGTTTTATTCCTATGCTCAAATTCATGAGTGTGTGTGTGTGCAGTAGTTCATTTGCGCGTGTATGTTGTATAGTTATTGGTAGAAACGAGCAAAAAATACGTCAAATTTTAGGAGTCCGCATTCTCTTCAAGCGCGCGTGATGTGTTTTTTTTTCTAAGTTTTTTTCTCAAACCCACGTTCCCCTCAAGAAGTCGCAATGTTTTCGAAACGAAGGTTGAATTCCTGAAAAATATGTCATGCCTCGCAAAAATCCGTCTATTAACTAAAGTAGAAATTTTAAAGTTAATTCATATGCAATTTTAAAGCTTTTTCATACTCATACGTACAAGCATGTTACTTCTTCTGAGGTGATACGTGTAGGAAATACCCTAGTCTTATGGGTATATTTGTTTTATAAAAGTTTTTTTGCATGTATTTGGAGAAATTTTATCCGATTCCTGTTTACTTTTAGATCATAGAGAATTTTAATGAGATTTAAATTTATATATTTATTCGCTGTATTGTTTTTAGGCCCGTGGCAATTGATTGTTAGAATGTCTTGCGGTAAAAATGTGTTTTATTCATAGTTAAAAGATTTTAATGATGTTTTAATTGAATATGTATTAATTGATTCGATGTTGCTATGCAAAATGGTAAACCCTTATCTTTTTATGCATATCTGATCGTAAGGAATATATTTGTTTGCAATGACCGTGTCTAATTATTCTGAATCGCATCTACGGTATCTGAATGAGGCTAAGATTATGTATCTGATACCTATGCCATGCCTCAGGTACCCAAACCTAAGATACCGTTTATTTCTTTCGCGGATCTCAGATACTTGAATCTTAAATACCGTTTTTTATCTTTTCTTTGGTGTATCTCAGATACTTGAATCTAAAATACCGTTTTTGATCTTTTCTTTGGCGTATCTCAGATACCTGAATCTAAGATATCGTTTTTATCTTTCCTTTGGCGTATCTCAGATACTTGAATCTTAAATACCGTTTTTTATCTTTTCTTTGGTGTATCTCAGATACTTGAATCTAAAATACCGTTTTTGATCTTTTCTTTGGCGTATCTCAGATACCTGAATCTAAGATATCGTTTTTATCTTTCCTTTGGCGTATCTCAGATACTTGAATCTAAAATACCGTTTTTTATCTTTTCTTTGGTGTATCTCAGATACTTGAATCTAAAATACCGTTTTTGATCTTTTCTTTGGCGTATCTCAGATACCTGAATCTAAGATATCGTTTTTATCTTTCCTTTGGCGTATCTCAGATACTTGAATCTTAAATACCGTTTTTTATCTTTCCTTTGGCGTATCTCAGATACCTGAATCTAAGATATCGTTTTTATCTTTCCTTTGGCGTATCTCAGATACCTGAATCCAATATACCGTTTCTAATCGTCGGTGTACCTCAGATACCTGTATCCAAGATACCGTTTCTGATATTTTCTAGAACAAGGTGCGTTGATTAGTTAACTCTCCGTAGACTTAGAGTTTGTCCTCGCCAGAAACTTGCGTTCCATGTAATTTCCCCCTTCCAATTTACCCAAAATTCCCCTGATCTCTCCAATTTGTTGTGCGTAGGTAAAGTTTCGCGGTTGTGCTTTATGCTTGTCTAATTTTTTTCTATTTTTCTGTCTTGAGTTACCAGTGTCGAATTTCAGTGACATCTTGCCATAAGTTTAGTTTTTACATGTACTCCGTGTCAGGCGAATGTCGTCTGTTCAAAGCACAAGTGCTGCAGTTCCTTAGCTGAAGAGGCCGGATTGTTGTTGTAAGGTTAACAATTTTTGGAATAGCATGACATCGTGATTATAAGCACAGAGACGAGTCGCGTTTTGATCTTGGTCACGGTAGAGGAAACAAGGTAGATTATTTTCTGTGGGGAAACTACACCTCCTTTTGTTCGGCTGGCCAATAGAACGGCTTTATTTCAAACAAACTTTATGACGTCACCATTGCGACATGTCGTTAGGCCAATAGTAGTGCCAGATTTGCGGCTAGCAGTGTTGCCAGATGCATTCTGAGCGCTGCTATTGGTTCGTTACCCTGACGTCAGCATTGCCAAACGGTCGTCAAAAAAAAGACTGGTTTGACTCTTACCTTGGTTCTTCTACCGTATTATAGGTACACTCACAATACAGTAATGAAACTTATGATTTTAAATAATACAGTTATAGTAGGTGAATAATTAATGAAATTTTCTTATTCTTATTATTAGGCGCTGAAGTTATTTTTCCCTTTGGAGTTCACGGCTTCTTTTTCCTTCACGCTTTCATGGGGATTATCTACTATATTTATTTATTTTAACTTTTGAAAAATATTACATAACGGTTTGATTCTTCTTAATGACTATTTTACAAATTATCATGTATAATAATCGTCTGGTTAATATTCATTATCGACATCTTTATATTCAATAATATATTTTACGAATGATTCCTATGTATTCGAAAGCTTATTGATCATAAAACATAGAGAGGGGTTTTAGTTCCGAGAAGAACTCGAATTTGCGTGAGGCAGTCATGACCAGTTAGGACGTTGTGATTAAATAACTTATTTCTACATACTGCAGTGAACGAAGGTTGGTCAATCATGAGACACATGCCCCAGAAACACGGTTCTATCATATTAAATACTTCAATGACTTGTCCTTTTAAAGCCTTTAAAGTCTCTATCTTTTAAAAGTCCTTAAAGTCTCTATCCTTTAAAATTCATTAAAATCTCTGTCTTTTTGAAAGTAATTAAAATTTCTATCCTTTTGAAAGTCCTTAAAGTCTCTATCTGTTGATAGTCCTTAAAGTCTATGTCGCTTAAAAACCCTCAAGTCTTTATTCTTGAAAAGTTAATGAAGGCAAAGTCTCTATGATTTTGAATACTCGACTCCTAAATTCCTGGGATAAATATTTATATTGAGGAATTAAACAGAAAATAATGAGTAAACTGCGTGAAAGTTGTTCTCATGTGGAATTGACCTCTCGGCTGTCCTGCCTCCCAGGTGTACATACTTGCCAGCTCACGCCGTGTTCGGTTCGACTCTGCATGCTTCTCTTCATTTATGTACTTAATATTTTGTTGAGATTTATTTCCTTGATATTGTGTGATGGAATGGTCAGGTCGTCATAAACAAAGAATTGCGATGTTGTGATTTGTTCTTTTGATAGATTCGACAAGTCGTCAAAAATAAAGAATTACTCCATCGTGATTCGTTTCCTTGATATTGTATGATAAAGTAGGCAAGTCGTCATAAATAAAAAATTACTTTATCGTGATTTGTTCTCTTGATATTGCGTGATAGAATGGTCAAATTGTAAAAAATACAGTTTTTTGGTGAATGTAGAAGGGGGGGAGGAAGGAAGGAACTACAACCTGCGCTGATCATGTAAGTTAGCATTTCATGTCTCACTTCATTCCTTAGAGACGCAATCATGTGTCTTTTAAACTTTTTGAGTGTTTGAAATTAGTCATAGTCCCAACACCACAACCACCGCCATTACTCATAGTCCCAACACCACAACCACTGTTACTAGACTGACGCTGGCATCAGGTCACCACCAACACCAGAACGGGGACGGAGCTGCCGTCCGGCACAAAGCTTCAAACATTTCATTAAGGCACAAGTTCTGCAAGAAATGAATTGTGTTTAGCATTTTTAGCTAATGTGCCGTATGTGGCACGTTGGGCAGTTAAGGGTTAACGAAGAAATTTGTACTGGAGCTATGAAACATTATCTATTCATAAAATTCGTACTGGATCATAGTAAAATTATCTTATTATTGATAAGGAATAAATATACGATCACTCATTGTTTGGAACAGTTTTTGTTTGAAAAGCATTTGTGATATACTTCGCCTAGTTGAGAGAAGCACTTCTTTTCAATTTTGTGAACCTTATGTTAGGTGATAATATGAATGTTTGTGTGTTTGTGCGTGTGTGAGTTGCCCTAGTTCGTGGAAGATCTGTTGAGAATGGCTGAGCAGAAAAGAGGAGCCTTTCTTTTTCTTTTCTAAACGCAAATAATTATTTTCAAATTCATGTAAACTTTAGCTGCGGTGAATTTTCACTTCATGAAAATTGCGTTTTTCTAAAACTCATTACTATTTCTTCAATATAAATTTTCCCAATTTTTTGTAGTTGGATATTGTCTTTAAAGTTGTTGCTTCATTCCTTGTGTTGATCAATCGCATTTTCATTTTTCAACGATGACAAGAATGTAAGGATATTTTTAAAGCTTATGTAGTGTATAAACTGTTATTAATCTTCAATATTGTGTGTGTCTATATTTAAAAACCCACTCTAATCATTAGAACATTTTTTCATTAGTAGCTACTCGTATTCTGATGAGTTTGTCAATAGACTTTAATACGAATACTATGTATGTGCGCGACACTGCCAGTATAAACTGATGTTAAATGGGGAAAATAGACAATGTGATACTTGTGAACTTGCGCCTTTACGTTGAGGGGAACACACCTTGTGCATAGATTCCTCGTTCCCTTAACTCCATACTAAATGGTTCCTTCATCCTTCCTCTGTGAAACACCTTTGTTGTGGTTAGAGAGAGACTTAAACTAACTTATCTAATCCAGCTGACACAAAACTCGTCTTTGCATAGACCTTGAATAATTATTGTAGTTTTGGTTGCCGTTTTTGAGCTTTAAATGCTCGTATGCGAAATGATGCCGTCATCCTTCCCCTCTTTGGAACGCCATTGTTTCGGTTAGGGAGGCTTAAACTAGCGTATCTAAGCAAAGCTCATATGTGAATAGCCTTACCTGGCTAAAACCTTAACATGTGATGTACTATGTCAGATGTGCAATGTTGGCGTAGGTGCGGTCATGTGTGTGTCTATTCATATGCAACAATTTTTTTGCAGTCGACGTTCAATAGTCATGGCTTAGCTTAAATTTGTACTATTTATTATCTATCGTAAACTTGCTTCATTTAAGTAATAAACGTTGCTGAAACAAAGCCCACATATTCGTGAACCCGTCCTAAATTGCGAGTTCACGATGTGTCGTTCATAGCGACATCTTGATATCAAGTCCACATCGTAAGTTGTGACCTCATCAAGTCCACATCGTAAGTTGTGACCTCATCAAGTCCACATCGTAAGTTGTGACCTCATCAAGTCCACATCGTAAGTTGTGACCTCATCAAGTCCACATCGTAAGTTGTGACCTCATCAAGTCCACATCGTAAGTTGTGACCTCATCAAGTCCACATCGTAAGTTGTGACCTCATCAAGTCCACATCGTAAGTTGTGACCTCATCAAGTCCACATCGTAAGTTGTGACCTCATCAAGTCCACATCGTAAGTTGTGACCTCATCAAGTCTAAACTGATGATGCGCGTCATGACCCATGTCTATGAGCACCTTTATTGTTTCTATAAGATATCGACTTACGATATGTCTGTGAGATATCAACTTCCTATGTGTCTGTGAGTTATAACCTTCCGATGTAGGGGTCAATTTGCCATGTGTCTGAGTTATAAACTCCTGATGTACCTACCTTTACGTCTCAAAAACTATGTACGCTTGCAAACCTGCGAAGTTTCATCATGTACCACGGTATACATAGTATCTCTATACCGCATTTCTTGAGAATTTATCCATGATGTAACGAGTTACAATATTGCAGAGGCTGCCTCTTAGGAATGTGTGAAAACTTCGAAGCTTAGAGGATGGTTTGGCTCACGGTGACAGTGTTTTAAATAAAAGTAAAGCTTGTAATTTGGTGTGTAGCCGATGAGAGGTTATACCTTTGACTAAACGCAGTAACCATTACGCCGTGAAGGTCATTAGCTATAAAAGTCATCAGGGAGCCGAAGCAATCGTAATGAAAATGAAAGAGCAAGATAAGCTACTTTAATCATTTCATCTTTTAAGGTATATATTTGAATAAAATCTAATTTCAAACATTTCGGCGTTGTTCTTACCACTGATGACGGCCTGTGTAAACGTTTGAAATTAAGTTTTATTCGCATATATACCTTAAATGATGAAATGATTAAAGAAGCTTATCTTGCTCTTTCATGGTCGCTAACTAGTGTTGCAATTTATCACGTTAGGTTATGTCCAAGAATTGCCCTCGTCTGAAGAGGATAACTTTTCGATGTGTACTCCCTCCGTGCCGTACTTTGCGGATTGTGTACGTACATATTGTGTGCTTGTGTGTACGTACATATTGTGTACTTGTGTGTACGTACAGACTGTGTACTTGTGTGTACGTACAAATTGTGCACTTGTGTGTACGTACATATTGTGTACTTGTGTGTACGTATAGATTGTGTACTTGTGTGTACGTGCAGATTGTGTACTTGTGTGTACGTACAGATTGTGTACTTGTGTGTACGTATAGATTATGTACTTGTGTGTACGTTCAGATTGTGTACTTGTGTGTACGTACATATTGTGTACTTGTGTGTACGTATAGATTGTGTACTTGTGTGTACGTACAAATTGTGTACTTGTGTGTACGTACATATTGTGTACTTGTGTGTACGTATAGATTGTGTACTTGTGTGTTATAAGTGCAGATTGTGTTCTTGTGTGTACGTACAGATTGTATACTTGTGTGTACGTATAGATTGTGTACTTGTGTGTACATGCAGATTGTGTACTTGTGTGTACGTACATATTGTGTACTTTTGTGTACGTATAGATTGTGTACTTGTGTGTACGTGCAGATTGTGTACTTGTGTGTACGTACAGATTGTGTATTTGTGTGCACGTATAGATTGTGTACTTGTGTGTACGTATAGATTGTTTACTTGTGTGTACGTGGAGATTGTGTACTTGTGTGTACGTACAGATTATGTACTTATGAGTACTAGTTATTTACTGTGGTGTGCTCTGGCACTTAAAAGAGATGAATTTTTCGCTACAAGACGTAAGGGCACAGTGTATGTTTCGCTAGTAAATAATAAATGTAGTAATGAATCGATGTATCATTCCGTCCGTCCCACCCCTCAGGGGATACAACTCTTGCATCTATGGGAATTAGCGCTCCCAGGGGGACTATGTGAGGGCTCGAGCTGAGAGTTAGGCAGGCTTCCTTTTTGCTGAACCAAAATAAGTATTTTGTTTTGCTACGGACTCAACTTTGTTTGACGGATTTGTGTCGCCATTGTGGCGGATAGGAAGGCTTAAAGTAGCTAATAATCTGAACTAATCCGTCCGTCCCCTTTGTTGACCATCAAACCCAGTGAATGGAACGGAAATAATTTCTTGCACTTTTTAATATCTCTTCTCCTTTAGATTACTCTGTGATTCAAAAGAAAGAAAAGAAAAACACTTTATTTCCAATATAAATGATATAAAAACTCATCATTGGTTTTTAAAATTTGCTGATGTTAGTCCCCTCAGGGGGATACAACTATTGTATCTATGGGAATTGGCGCTCCCAGGGGGACTATGTGAGGGCCCAAGCTAAAGGTTAGGTAGGCTTTCTTTTTGTTGTAATAAAATAGGTTTTTATTTTGTTACGGGCCCTCTTTTTTCGGTTCACTGCTGTCCTGTTTTTCAGCACCTACTACTTTCTGCTTCAACTTTTTTATTGTTTCATGAACTTCTTTCCTAGCTTACTGTTTCTGTGCACCTTGTGCATAGATTCCGCGTTCCCTCAACTCCATACTAAATGGTGCCTTCCTCTTTCCTCTCTTGGAACATCTTTGTCGTGATTAAGGAAGGCTAAAACTTTCTTATATAATAAAAATGAAAATAATAATAATAATTTGCTGATGTTAGTTTGGGGAAAATAAATTATGTGACGAATTTCTTGTCAGAAGGAATTTTCACAGTTCTCTTTACCACGTTTTACTGGTATCAACTTCAGCGATCACACTTTGTGTTAAAGGGAAAACGAAAACAGACAAGGATTTGATATATATGGTACCTTCATTAATTTGTTTGTGCTCAGTCGACCCGCACCTTCCAGAGGAGGTGATACTGTTAGTATAGCCAGCTGTCGTATGTTTACAATTTTGATTGTAATTATTAATTTTCTTATATTATTTCACAAATAGGTTACTGGCTAGAACCAACGCGGGCGGCGCCCTCTAACATCAGGGTTTTCTTTCATTATTTTCTGAACTAGTACTAAGAACATACTTGTAAATTAGAGGTCTTCCCCTCCTACATCCTCGAGGGCCCTTGTCCGACAAGGGCCCCTCTTTCTTTCCCAATCCGATGGTACTCTCAAGTAACATGAACAACTCACCAGAAATGTCTTACCAGGCCCGTTCCGAGGCTGGTAAAGGCAATACACAAACAAAACATGATAACCAGTCGCGGGGTTCCTCCTCTGGAGCTACCTCAAAAATTAGTGAACTTGACTCCTCTCAACTAACAACTGAAGGAACCTTGGAGACGTCAGTGGGCGCTCCGAACAATACAACTGGCTCATGGACTACGGTCACGAAAGGAAACCGGAGAAGGAAAACTGCGCGAGAAACTCCATTGATCTCACTGGATGAACTCTTTCAACGGAAACGCCCATTTTTTTAGAAATATTTTACCTTGAAATTTCTCTGGATTAACCTTTCCACAGACCTCAATATCATAAAACAGATGCTGACAGCAAGACTCAGGTTGGGCACGTACCTCGGATCAGAGTGACAGGCAGGGGCACACTGTTCTTGGAATCTGGCAATCCATCGCAGTCTACAAAGATCCTGGCACTCCGAAGATTGGGCGTACAGAAAGTCGTCGTTGAACCCCTTAGAACCTTCAATATTGGCAAAGGTGTAGTCCGCAGCAAAGCCTTCGCTCAAAACACACAGAGAAGGAGCTGAAAGACCATCTTCTTCCACAAGGAGTAATAGATGTCAAACGAATACGAATTAAACGAAACGGCAACCTCACACCAAGAAATACTTACATTCTTACCTTCCAACTTAACGAAAAACTACACTCAGTACATCTCTCAAACCTGGTCTCTGAGCGCGTTGAAGAATATGACCACTGACCCCAGCAGTGCTTTAAGTGCCAGAGATACGGCCATGTGGCGAAGTACTGTAGGCGAGAAGAGGAGGTATGTGCCAGATGTGGCCACAGAGGACACAAAAAGGCTTGCTGCACCAACCCTGTCAACTGCTTTCATTGCGCCGATGAACATTATTCTAACGATAAAACATGTCCTAAATTTAAATGTGAAAATGCCATAGTTAACCTCCAGATGCGGGAGAGGATACCACGTAATGAGGCTATGGACGTGACTAACTCAGAACCCTGTGTACAAAACCCTCAACTCAAGGCATGAAAAAACACAACCCTTGGGAAACTCCCAAGGTGTAAGCCCTCATAAAACTTTCCCCTCGGTAACAGCAGCGGGGAACCTGAGTCGTGAAGAAGAGGCACGCAACACTGTGAATATCGACAGGACAGCTGTGACACCAGAGTTTGGGTCTGCATTGGAAGAGACTGGATCTGCACCTGTGCTTCACTTCAGTGACCTTGCCGACCCTGATGCCGAGGGTATACTTCTTGCTGAAGCTGTTGAGGTATGCCGCGTGAAAGGTTTATTGCAAGGTGTTACTGTGTGGCTAGCGTGTTGCTATATATCTAACATAAGCTACCCCAAATCATGTAAAAAAAGCGCTGCTATTCATACAAAGAGGACTTCTTGGGTAGAAGGACAAATGCAAGACTCCTCTAATCGTCCTCGACACTGTCCAGAGCTTAAAAATGCTGAAAAGTACAAACTCAATTCAAGTATTCAGAGTGAACCCTATTTTTACGTCAACAAGTTATGGTCGGGTCAGCCTTCGTTTCAATGGAATAAGTTTATTTTTAAGCTAGCGGCAATTTTCTCTTCGGTTCTTTGCTACTCTTTTTTCAGTTCCTCCGGCTGTCTTGAACTTTTTTATTCTTTCCTTTCCTCATTCCCCTCACGGGGGCACAAATATTGTATCAATTAGAATTTGCACTCCCACGGGAAAATGTTTGGGGCCCGAGCTGAGAATTAAATAGGTAGGCTATCTTTTTGTTGAAATAAATTTTTTTTTTTGTATCAAGGAACACTTTTTTTCCGCTTCACTGCAGTGCTGTTTTTCAGCACCTACTGCTTTCTTCTTTAACTTTTATCAAGCATCATGGACTTCTTTTTTAACTGATTGTTTCTATGCCCCTTCTGCATAGATTCCCCGTTCCATTATCTCCGTACTGAATGGGGCCTTCCTCTCTTCGAAGCGTTTATTTTAGCGGCTAGAAATTGTTCAACTAACATATAATCTAATCTAATCCTTTCTTTATTCTACCTTTTTTGTTTTTCGAGCTGTGTAGCCTATACGGGAACACACCCTGTGCAGAGATACCCTTTTCCCACATATTCATGCTAAACGGGATCTTGTTCTTCGCTCTTTTGATACAACTTGAATGTTGACGGGCAGCGTGAACACGGCCCGTCAAAATACATAGGGCTGGAGCTTGTATCACAGATACGCTCATCACACACTGCAGGCTGGCTTCGGACAGACCGACGGACGCGGCTCTTATTATAGTATAGATTTTGCTAATGTTGGTGGTGACTACATAGTTGATATTTTGTATTTTTTGCTCTGTTCACTGTTTTGCTCAATGTTATCCAAAAGCGGTGGAACTTCTTGAAAACTTCAATTGTTCGGTTGGACATCAATAAAAACTAATTACAACATCAGGAATGTTCATGAAATTTCAATCAAATTTAAATACATATTTTTTTGAGGGTTACAAACCGCGACTTGAAATTCTGGATTTTTCTGAGGCGAATAAATCTGAGATTAGTTTCGTAACTTCATTTTCCAAATTTACTATAATTTGTTATTTTTTATTGACTATTTCCTTCGTTATTGACTATATAATTTGTTATTTTTACTGACTATCTAATTTGATATTTGTTATTGTCTATTTACTTTCTGATTGACTATATAATTTGTTATTTTTATTCACCATATAATTGGTTATATATTTGTTATTGACTATATAATTTGTTATTTTCTATTGTCTATATATATTGAAAAAAATTCTAAATTTTTTCTTTAAACCAAAACTTAACATAACATGAAAATAACCAAGAAACATATATAAAAAACTAAATATCACGGGGCCACTATCCATCAGTTCACCAAATTTTCCCAGATTCCGGTGAAGTTCTAATCAAATATGTACCTTTATATTCAATACTTTTCAAATCCAATGTGCTGTAGTACATCTCATGTGTCAACTTTATTACAAATGAAGCTTTTCTTTTTTCATTTCTTTTTTAAGATTTCTTCTTTTTTTTCTTCTTTTCCATATTCTTTTTTACATTTTTTAACCATTTTTTTGTATTCCAGGGAGACGTCCTGCTCTACCCACGCCCTGCTCTACCCACGCCCTGCTCTACCCACGCCCTGCTCTACCCACGCCCTGCTCTACCCACGCTCTGCTCTACCCACGCCCTGCTCTACCCACGCCCTGCTCTACCCACGCCCTGCTCTACCCACGCCCTGCTCTACCCACGCCCTGCTCTACCCACGCCCTGCTCTACCCACGCCCTGCTCTACCCACGCCCTGCTCTACCCACGCCCTGCTCTACCCACGCCCTGCTCTACCCACGCCCTGCTCTACCCACGCCCTGCTCTACCCACGCCCTGCTCTACCCACGCCCTGCTCTACCCACGCCTTGCTCTACCCACGCCCTGCTCTACCCACGCCTTGCTCTACCCACGCCTTGCTCTACCCACGCCCTGCTCTACCCACGCCCTGCTCTACCCACGCCCAGCTCTACCCACGCCTTGCTCTACCCACGCCCAGCTCGACCCACGCCCTGCTCTACCCACGCCCTGCTCTACCCACGCCCTGCTCTACCCACGCCCTGCTCTACCCACGCCCTGCTCTACCCACGCCCTGCTCTACCCACGCCCTGCTCTACCCACGCCCTGCTCTACCCACGCCCTGCTCTACCCACGCCCTGCTCTACCCACGCCCTGCTCTACCCACGCCCTGCTCTACCCACGCCCTGCTCTACCCACGCCCTGCTCTACCCACGCCCTGCTCTACCCACGCCTTGCTCTACCCACGCCCTGCTCTACCCACGCCTTGCTCTACCCACGCCTTGCTCTACCCACGCCCTGCTCTACCCACGCCCTGCTCTACCCACGCCCAGCTCTACCCACGCCTTGCTCTACCCACGCCCAGCTCGACCCACGCCCTGCTCTACCCACGCCCTGCTCTACCCACGCCCTGCTCTACCCACGCCCTGCTCTACCCACGCCCTGCTCTACCCACGCCCTGCTCTACCCACGCCCTGCTCTACCCACGCCCTGCTCTACCCACGCCCTGCTCTACCCACGCCCTGCTCTACCCACGCCCTGCTCTACCCACGCCCTGCTCTACCCACGCCCTGCTCTACCCACGCTCTGCTCTACCCACGCACTGCTCTACCCACGCCCTGCTCTACCCACGCTCTGCTCTACCCACGCTCTGCTCTACCCACGCCCTGCTCTACCCACGCCCTGCTCTACCCACGCCCTGCTCTACCCACGCCCTGCTCTACCCACGCCCTGCTCTACCCACGCCCTGCTCTACCCACGCCCTGCTCTACCCACGCCCTGCTCTACCCACGCCCTGCTCTACCCACGCCCTGCTCTACCCACGCCCTGCTCTACCCACGCCCTGCTCTACCCACGCCCTGCTCTACCCACGCCCTGCTCTACCCACGCCCTGCTCTACCCACGCCCTGCTCTACCCACGCCCTGCTCTACCCACGCCCTGCTCTACCCACGCCCTGCTCTACCCACGCCCTGCTCTACCCACGCCCTGCTCTACCCACGCCCTGCTCTACCCACGCCCTGCTCTACCCACGCCCTGCTCTACCCACGCCCTGCTCTACCCACGCCCTGCTCTACCCACGCCCTGCTCTACCCACGCCCTGCTCTACCCACGCCCTGCTCTACCCACGCCCTGCTCTACCCACGCCCTGCTCTACCCACGCCCTGCTCTACCCACGCCCTGCTCTACCCACGCCCTGCTCTACCCACGCCTGCTCTACCCACGCCCTGCTCTACCCACGCCCTGCTCTACCCACGCCCTGCTCTACCCACGCCCTGCTCTACCCACGCCCTGCTCTACCCACGCTCTGCTCTACCCACGCTCTGCTCTACCCACGCCCTGCTCTACCCACGCCCTGCTCTACCCACGCCCTGCTCTACCCACGCCCTGCTCTACCCACGCCCTGCTCTACCCACGCCCTGCTCTACCCACGCCCTGCTCTACCCACGCCCTGCTCTACCCACGCTCTGCTCTACCCACGCCCTGCTCTACCCACGCCCTGCTCTACCCACGCCCTGCTCTACCCACGCCCTGCTCTACCCACGCCCTGCTCTACCCACGCCCTGCTCTACCCACGCCCTGCTCTACCCACGCCCTGCTCTAACCACGCCCTGCTCTAACCACGCCCTGCTCTACCCACGCCCTGCTCTACCCACGCCCTGCTCTACCCACGCCCTGCTCTACCCACGCCCTGCTCTACCCACGCCCTGCTCTACCCACGCCCTGCTCTACCCACGCCCTGCTCTACCCACGCCCTGCTCTACCCACGCCCTGCTCTACCCACGCCCTGCTCTACCCACGCCCTGCTCTACCCACGCCCTGCTCTACCCACGCCCTGCTCTACCCACGCCCTGCTCTACCCACGCCCTGCTCTACCCACGCCCTGCTCTACCCACGCCCTGCTCTACCAGCAAGCCGTGGGACGCTAGGTGACGAGAAGCAGTGTGGTCACCCCCCAGGTGGGATGGTGTTAACTGTCTTTCTCATGTTTTTTATGCTTATATGGTCTTGCATGGTTTGATTTTGGTATTTTATGGTTCTTTTATTCATTATATTGTTCTTTATTGTCCATTGTGTTTTTTAAGGCCTGTTTATGGTTCTTTTATGGATATTTTGGGGTTCTTTCATTGTTTTTCTATGTTTTATTATTCTTCATGGTCCATTGTTTTTTACGGTCCTTTTGTGATTCATTTATGATATTTTGTCGTCTGATTATGATTTTTATACTCCTTCTATAGTCCGTTATGTTTTTAAGGTCCGTTTATTTTTTTATGGTTCCTTTTTTAGGTTTTTTGTTTTTTATGGGTCTTTTATGGTTATTTTAAAGTCCTTTCCTGATAGGATCCTTTTCTTTTAGGGTCCTTTCCTTTTAGGGTCCTTATCTATTAGAGTCCTTTTCTATTAGTCCTTTGATCCAAATCGTTATTTTTTTGGTCCAATACTTTTTTATCCATTACGGTCTTTTTTGGGTCCATTATGGTCTTTTTTTTTTGGTCCATTACGGTCTTTTTTTTGGTCCATTACGGTTTTTATTTTGATCCATTACGGTCTTTATTTTGATCCATTACCGTCTTTATTTTGATCCATTACGGTCTTTATTTTGATCCATTACGGTCGTTATTTTGATCCATTACGGCCTTTATTTTGGTCCATTACGGTCTTTTTTGGTCCATTCTGGTCTTTTTTTTTTGGTCCATTACGGTCTTTTTTGGGTCCATTATGGTCTTTTTTTTTTGGTCCATTACGGCCTTTATTTTGGTCCATTACGGTCCTTATTTTGGTCCATTACCGTCTTTATTTTGGTCCATTACGGTCTTTATTTTGATCCATTACGGTTTTTATTTTGATCCATTACCGTCTTTATTTTGATCCATTACGGTCTTTATTTTGGTCCATTACGGTCCTTATTTTGGTCCATTACGGTCTTTTTTTTGGTCCATTACGGTCTTTATTTTGGTCCATTACGGTCTTTATTTGGATCCATTACGGTCTTTATTTTGGTCCATTACGGTCTTATTTTGGTCCATTACGGTCTTATTTTGGTCCATTACGGTCTTATTTTGGTCCATTACGGTCTCATTTTGGTCCATTACGGTCTCATTTTGGTCCATTACGGTCTCATTTTGGTCCATTACGGTCATATTTTGGTCCATTACGGTCTTATTTTGGTCCATTACGGTCTTATTTTGGTCCATTACGGTCTTATTTTGGTCCATTACGGTCTTATTTTGGTCCATTACGGTCTTATTTTGGTCCATTACGGTCATATTTTGGTCCATTACGGTCTTATTTTGGTCCATTACGGTCTTATTTTGGTCCATTACGGTCTTATTTTGGTCCATTACGGTCTTATTTTGGTCCATTACGGTCTTATGTTGGTCCATTACGGTCTTATGTTGGTCCATTACGGTCTCATTTTGGTCCATTACGGTCTCATTTTGGTCCATTACGGTCTCATTTTGGTCCATTACGGTCTCATTTTGGTCCATTACGGTCTCATTTTGGTCCATTACGGTCTCATTTTGGTCCATTACGGTCTCATTTTGGTCCATTACGGTCTCATTTTGGTCCATTACGGTCTCATTTTGGTCCATTACGGTCTCATTTTGGTCCATTACGGTCTCATTTTGGTCCATTACGGTCTCATTTTGGTCCATTACGGTCTCATTTTGGTCCATTACGGTCTCATTTTGGTCCATTACGGTCTCATTTTGGTCCATTACGGTCTCATTTTGGTCCATTACGGTCTCATTTTGGTCCATTACGGTCTCATTTTGGTCCATTACGGTCTCATTTTGGTCCATTACGGTCTCATTTTGGTCCATTACGGTCTCATTTTGGTCCATTACGGTCTCATTTTGGTCCATTACGGTCTCATTTTGGTCCATTACGGTCTCATTTTGGTCCATTACGGTCTCATTTTGGTCCATTACGGTCTTTTTTTGATCCATTAGTCTTTTTTGTTCATTTCGGGCTCTTTTTATGGTCATTTTTTGGTTAATTTCATGTATTTTCATTACCTAATTGTGTTTTTTGGACCATTTTTTGGTCATGTCTTTTTTATTTGTGATCTTATATGCACCTTTGTATTATGGTGGACTTAGTTCGCCCTCTTGCCTGAAGAAATTTGGGCTAATGTTGTGTTGATGAAAACACACAAAATGGTACCATCATCCTTCCTCTCTTTGTACATCTCTGACGTGGTATGGGAGGCTAGAACTAAATTATATTTTCATCTTAAGACAAATTCATTGCTAAATGCGTCTTCAATTTGACTTCGCAATACCCTCTTCCCTGAGATACCAAAACTTATAGTTTTGTATCGATATGTTAAGATTTTGTATAATTAAATGTATAAAGATTTTATACAACATTGTTAAGATATATGTAACTGTTTATTTCGACGTGTATATAACGTCTAAATTTATAGTTAACATATCTAGACGTGTATTATAACCGGTGCTACGTCATTACAACATAGCAACTGAACCCAGTAATTACTATATTACCGTTAAATGTAACTACTGTTAACCGGTTGAATTACGCCTTTATTTCCAGGCCGTGATATTACGTTAATGTTCTTGCATTGTATATAGATTATAAATGTGAAACTTTATCATGTGTACAAAATGATCTAAATAAACACTATTTATACACAAACTCTTCCTTATACCTTATATTTTATATAACCTATTGCATGCAAGCCCTACAGAGGCTCAGCATATGATGGTAACAAATGCGTTTTACGGAAATGTAAACTTCAATAAACCAGTCAATATATATTACATGATCACACTGTTTTACTGATCTTCGGCGGAAATGGGCGGAGTCAAAGGTGGGAATGGGCGGAGTTAGAGCCAAAATGGGTGGAGTCAAAAACGGGAAGGGTGGAGCTAGGGCGGAGCTAGGGCGGGACAGGGCGGAGCTAGGGCGGGACAGGGCGGAGCTAGGGCGGGACAAGGCGGAGCTAGGGCGGGACAAGGCGGAGCTAGGGCGGGACAAGGCGGAGCTAGGGCGGGACAAGGCGGAGCTAGGGCGGGACAAGGCGGAGCTAGGGCGGGACAAGGCGGAGCTAGGGCGGGACAAGGCGGAGCTAGGGCGGGACAAGGCGGAGCTAGGGCGGGACAAGGCGGAGCTAGGGCGGGACAAGGCGGAGCTAGGGCGGGACAAGGCGGAGCTAGGGCGGGACAAGGCGGAGCTAGGGCGGGACAAGGCGGAGCTAGGGCGGGACAAGGCGGAGCTAGGGTGGGACAAGGCGGAGCTAGGGCGGGACAAGGCGGAGCTAGGGCGGGACAAGGCGGAGCTAAGGCGGAGCTAGGGCGGGACAAGGCGGAGCTAGGGCGGGACAAGGCGGAGCTAGGGCGGGACAAGGCGGAGCTAGGGCGGGACAGGGCGGAACTAGGGCGTGACAAGGCGGAGCTAAGGTCTAACTCCACCCATTTCCACCTTAGCTCCGCCTGGTCCCGCCCTTGTCCCGTCCTAGCTCCGCCTTGTCCCGCCCTAGCTCCGCCTTCTCCAGCCCTAACTCCGCCTTGTCCCGCCCTCGCCCCGCCCTAGCTCCGCCCATTCCCGTTTTTGGCTCCGCCCATTCTGGTGAAAGAGGTTATGACGCGGAACGAAAAAGGGTCGGTTATCGCCTTACTCTTCGTTACGATTCGAGGAATTGAAACCTCGATAGGTAGAGAATAAAAGAAAATTAAGATATAAAATGCACAGTAAAAGAATTGGTCAAAAAAAGAGAGTTAATTAAAACAGCAGTATCATACAGTGTGCGACACGCGTGTACCCATCTATCTCGCAAGGAAAAATGACAAAATATGGAAAGATTAAAACATTTATTTTTATGACGAACACGTGGATAGAAGCACCAAAAATATCTGAACGAATTGATGAACAGGATCACGAGTGCAACATTGAACGGTACGCATAACATCAATGACAAAAATGCAATGCGACATCGCATTCAAAAATACAAGGCTCAGCGAGAGCCCTCAAATTATGAACGTCAAGCGCTAACAACAATTTGCGTATACACAAAATTTTAAGGTAACCCCAAGCAACACAAATTACAAAATAACGAGAATAATAGATCACGGTTTAACCTTGATTTACAGCAAGGTATCAAAAAATACAGAATACTTAGCGCCATGTACGACGTCAACTAAGCACTTCAGCTAAAGAGATCACTTTTAAATTGCGCACCAATTGAAAGCACTGTTCCCTGCACTGCTAGATTTGCAATTTACACTTTAGATCACTTTTCTGAGTCCTCAACCAGTAATTTTGTATCAACACTTTCTTGTCACAGGTGGATCGCGATGACCCAATACTGCTTCCTATACTGCTTGAAGGATGCACGTAGAGCTCAGACCGTTACGTGGTTACTTCAAGCGTCTGCTTTTGCCGGTGTTGCTGTGGCGGGCTGCCCCACACCATGCCCTGGTACACCATGCCCTGGTACACCATGCCCTGGTACACCATGCTCTGGTACACCATACCCTGGTACACCATGCCCTGGTACACCATGCCCTGGTACACCATGCCCTGGGACACCATGCCCTGGCACACCATGCCCTGGCACACCATGCCCTGGTACAACATGCCCTGGTACACCATCTTCTCCGGTTGCCGCTTCTGGTAGTGAGGCCCTCATTCAGCGCTCTAAATTGAGCTCCGTGCATTTGAGAGCCAAAAGAGCTTGATTTCAGAGAATCAAATACGAACGAACTTCGTTGCACGTGATACAAAGCCGTTAATTTACTGGCAATCGTCAGTAAAGGATTTATACATTTTTGGGACACCCTTTTAACTTACAATAACTGGCAGTATAGTAAATGTCTGGTGAGCTGAATAGTCATATTGTAGAGAGCTAAACTCATTACCTAGTAGGCAAAATAGTCATTACCTAGTAGGCAAAATAGTCATTACCTAGTAGGCAAAATAGTCATTACCTAGTAGGCAAAATAGTCATTACCTAGTAGGCAAAATAGTAATCATCTAGTAGGCAAAATAGTAATCATCTAGTCATCAAAATAGTAATCATCTAGTCATCAAAATAGTAATCATCTAGTCGTCAAAATAGTAATCATCTAGTCGTCAAAATAGTAATCATCTAGTCGTCAAAATAGTAATCATCTAGTCGTCAAAATAGTAATCATCTAGTCGTCAAAATAGTAATCATCTAGTCGTCAAAATAGTAATCATCTAGTCGTCAAAATAGTAATCATCTAGTCGTCAAAATAGTAATCATCTAGTCGTCAAAATAGTAATCATCTAGTCGTCAAAATAGTAATCATCTAGTCGTCAGCATAGTAATCATCTAGTCGTCAGCATAGTAATCATCTAGTCGTCAGCATAGTAATCATCTAGTCGTCAGCATAGTAATCATCTAGTCGTCAGCATAGTAATCATCTAGTCGTCAGCATAGTAATCATCTAGTCGTCAGCATAGTAATCATCTAGTCGTCAGCATAGTAATCATCTAGTCGTCAGCATAGTAATCATCTAGTCGTCAGCATAGTAATCATCTAGTCGTCAGCATAGTAATCATCTAGTCGTCAGCATAGTAATCATCTAGTCGTCAGCATAGTAATCATCTAGTCGTCAGCATAGTAATCATCTAGTCGTCAGCATAGTAATCATCTAGTCGTCAGCATAGTAATCATCTAGTCGTCAAAATAGTAATCATCTAGTCGTCAAAATAGTAATCATCTAGTCGTCAAAATAGTAATCATCTAGTCGTCAAAATAGTAATCATCTAGTCGTCAAAATAGTAATCATCTAGTCGTCAAAATAGTAATCATCTAGTCGTCAAAATAGTCATCATCTAGTCGTCAAAATAGTCATCATCTAGTCGTCAAAATAGTCATCATCTAGTCGTCAAAATAGTCATCATCTAGTCGTCAAAATAGTCATCATCTAGTCGGCAAATAGTCATCATCTAGTGGGCAAATAGTCATCGTCTAGTGGGCAAATAGTCATCGTCTAGTGGGCAAATAGTCATTGTCTAGTGGGCAAATAGTCATTGTCTAGTGGGCAAATAGTCATTGTCTAGTGGGCAAATAGTCATTGTCTAGTGGGCAAATAGTCATTGTCTAGTGGGCAAATAGTCATTGTCTAGTGGGCAAATAGTCATTGTCTAGTGGGCAAATAGTCATTGTCTAGTGGGCAAATAGTCATTGTCTAGTGGGCAAATAGTCATTGTCTAGTGGGCAAATAGTCATTGTCTAGTGGGCAAATAGTCATTGTCTAGTGGGCAAATAGTCATTGTCTAGTGGGCAAATAGTCATTGTCTAGTGGGCAAATAGTCATTGTCTAGTGGGCAAATAGTCATTGTCTAGTGGGCAAATAGTCATTGTCTAGTGGGCAAATAGTCATTGTCTAGTGGGCAAATAGTCATTGTCTAGTGGGCAAATAGTCATTGTCTAGTGGGCAAATAGTCATTGTCTAGTGGGCAAATAGTCATTGTCTAGTGGGCAAATAGTCATTGTCTAGTGGGCAAATAGTCATTGTCTAGTGGGCAAATAGTCATTGTCTAGTGGGCAAATAGTCATTGTCTAGTGGGCAAATAGTCATTGTCTAGTAGGCAAAAAGTCATTGTATAGTGGGCAAATAGTCATTGTCTAGTGGGCAAATAGTCATTGTCAAGTGGGCAAATAGTCGTTGTCTAGTGGGCAAATAGTCGTTGTCTAGTGGGCAAATAGTCGTTGTCTAGTGGGCAAATAGTCGTTGTCTAGTGGGCAAATAGTCGTTGTCTAGTGGGCAAATAGTCATTGTCTAGTGGGCAAATAGTCATTGTCTAGTGGGCAAATAGTCATTGTCAAGTGGGCAAATAGTCATTGTCTAGTGGGCAAATAGTCGTTGTCTAATGGGCAAATAGTCGTTGTCTAATGGGCAAATAGTCGTTGTCTAATGGGCAAATAGTCGTTGTCTAATGGGCAAATAGCCACTGTCTAGTGGGCAAATAGTCGTTGTCTAGTGGGCAAATAGTCGTTGTCTAGTGGGCAAATAGTCGTTGTCTAGTGGGCAAATAGTCGTTGTCTAGTGGGCAAATAGTCGTTGTCTAGCGGGCAAATAGCCACTGTCTAGTGGGCAAATAGTCGTCTAGCGGGCAAATAGCCACTGTCTAGTGGGCAAATAGTCGTTGCCTAGCGGGCAAATAGCCACTGTCTAGCGGGCAAATAGCCACTGTCTAGCGGGCAAATAGCCACTGTCTAGCGGGCAAATAGCCACTGTCTAGCGGGCAAATAGCCACTGTCTAGCGGGCAAATAGTCGTTGTCTAGCGGGCAAATAGTCGTTGTCTAGTGGGCAAATAGTCATTGTCAAGTGGGCAAATAGTCATTGTCTAGTGGGCAAATAGTCGTTGTCTAGCGGGCAAATAGCCACTGTCTAGTGGGCAAATAGTCGTTGCCTAGCGGGCAAATAGCCACTGTCTAGCGGGCAAATAGCCACTGTCTAGCGGGCAAATAGCCACTGTCTAGTGGGCAAATAGTCGTTGTCTAGCGGGCAAATAGCCACTGTCTAGTGGGCAAATAGCCACTGTCTAGTGGGCAAATAGTCGTTGTCTAGCGGGCAAATAGCCACTGTCTAGTGGGCAAATAGCCACTGTCTAGTGGGCAAATAGTCGTTGTCTAGCGGGCAAATAGCCACTGTCTAGCGGGCAAATAGCCACTGTCTAGCGGGCAAATAGTCGTTGTCTAGCGGGCAAATAGCCACTGTCTAGCGGGCAAATAGCCACTGTCTAGCGGGCAAATAGCCACTGTCTAGCGGGCAAATAGCCACTGTCTAGTGGGCAAATAGCCACTGTCTAGTGGGCAAATAGCCACTGTCTAGTGGGCAAATAGCCACTGTCTAGTGGGCAAATAGTCGTTGTCTAGCGGGCAAATAGCCACAGTCTAGTGGGCAAATAGTCGTTGTCTAGCGGGCAAATAGCCACTGTCTAGCGGGCAAATAGCCACTGTCTAGCGGGCAAATAGCCACTGTCTAGTGGGCAAATAGTCGTTGTCTAGCGGGCAAATAGCCACAGTCTAGTGGGCAAATAGTCGTTGTCTAGCGGGCAAATAGCCACTGTCTAGCGGGCAAATAGTCATTATCTAACGCAGGCCAAGAAACTGGCCAAGTATCACACGAGTAATTTCAAGTAGTAGGAATTGTAATTGCTCCAGCCTTGATTATTATTACAAGGCTAATTACAGAATTGTAAACGTAGTAGGCATTTCAATGCTCAGACATTTGGTGGTGAATTAAATCCGTCAGAAGTCTTACAGAGGCTACGTCGCTTCGGTCAAGACAAACTCACAGTGAAACATTTCTAGTATGAACTAGCTACTATTGATGCAAGTTTTAGTCTTGCTATATAGCTGTCAGTAGAAGTTTAGTAAGAAACTATTTCTGAAAATCTACCGCAATACGTCCTCATGTCCAGCCGACATGTACCACCTCAAAATTACTTCCAATCAGTCTACTCAGGTCACAGTTAATTTCAGTCGGTTTGACAGTTCCAGTCAATCTAAATTAACTCAGTTCCAGTCAATCTAAACCAATTTACAGTTATTCCAGGGGATCTATATCAAGTAACTGTCAATCCACGTCAATCTATATTAAGTCACGGTTCATCCACGTCAATTTGATTAGATTCCTGCTACTCGCAAAGCACAAAGCCAGACTCAGACCGCAAAATACCATTGGTGACGGCTCACTTCACGTAACAAACACAAATTCCACGAGACGCGTGCGCCAATTACAACATGATAACAACCTTCAAAAAATACGTACACCAATCACCAACTGATCGAGACACGCACACCAATAAGAAATTGCGCGAGACATGGGAAACCAACAATAACACCATCACAAAATGCTCGAGACACGGGAAACTAATAATAACACGATCAAAAAATGCAGACATGGGAAACCAATAATAACACGGTCGCAAACTGCACAAGACACACATCTATAACAACAAACACTCAGTCCCCAATGTCGGCCACCTAACCAAAGCTAAACTGCGGAGGCCGCCACCAGCGGAGAGGTTGCTGCTGTACATTTTGCTACCGTCGCCTGCTACATCAATGTAGGCTTGCTTAATACGGTAACCACCACGGGTCAAACTAAAGTTAAACACGTTGACTGCGACGGGGTAAACTGAAGTTCAATTTTTAACTCAAATTTAAAGTCAAAAGTTTTAAATATTTTATAAGTAATGAACATTAACCAGTTACTTTGAATACCGTTAATTTTTAAAGATTGTTGACAGTTTTCAAACGACACAGAGATGAGTCATATTGCAAGCAACATGTGAATGTTGAACTCAAATATAAAGTCAATTGAAGTGAACAATTTTTACAATAGCGAGCATGAATGGGATCGCACCATCATTCAACTTTGATATTTATGAAAATTGATTTTATGACTCCTGGTGCATGTTTGAAAAATTCCCCTCGTGTACCAACGGTGGCTCACATGACGATCAAAGTGTTGACTTTTTAATACTCAAGCCAACATATATTGCAAGTTGTACACCCATTCTGCAGGACTGTATGGTGCATCGGAAACTGTATCTCAATATCAAGTTTTTATTAACAAGGACAGAAGAGGAACTGGACTTGAATTAAAAATTTCGACATTGAATCTTTACCGCTAACCCAAGACTTTAGAAACGATGTCAATCCTAAATGAAGGTAAATTTTCCTTAGTCAACAAGTTCAATAAAAAGTTACGGGCAAAAACCAAAGAAGTCAACATTTGTAAAATTGCGTGGAGTCAACACCAAAACGAACGTTTGAGTGACTTGACGCTTTAGTATTGAGCACACTCAATTTTAGCAAGGCTGACTTCTTTGGTTTTTGCCCGTAACTTTTTACCAATCCTAAATGATTTAGTTACATTTTACTGAAATGAACTTCAAGCATTATAACCTGCAACAGCAACACCTATATTTCAGAAGAACGTCATGAGTAGTAAGTAATAACGTCCTTGAGAGTAAACCAAGCACGATAAAAAATCATAAACTTACATATAACAATTAGTTATTTGAGTATATTGCTCGTAGACATTGGAAGTTATCATGTCTACCGCATTCCAGTTTCTCAATTTATTCCAGTTTGAAATTTCTATGCATTAATTATATTTTAAAGGAAGTACAAACGCTCTTACCTAACAACCCAGTCCTGCATAATGCCCAAAATGCCGCACAATTTTAGGGACTGCGAGGCCTATTCAAGTGACTTTACATAACATCTTACATCGCATTGTTGTCTCACAACAAGCAGTAAGTATGTTTTGTTATCCTATGATCCTGGAATGCAGTTATCACTCACGATAGCAACGTGCGATAACAATACCCTCATGCGATAACATTATTATTATTATAATATAAGAAAGTTTTAGCCTCCCTTAACCACGACAAAGATGTTCTAAGAGAGGAAAGAGGAAGGCACCATTTAGTATGGAGCCGAGGGAACGCGGAATCCATGCACAAGGTTCACAGAAACAGTAAGCTAGGAAAAAAGTTCATGAAACAAGAAAAAAGTTGAAGAAGAAAGTAGTAGGTGCTGAAAAACAGGACAGCAGGGAACCTAAAAAAGATGGTCCGTAACAAAAAAAAAACCATTTTATCACAATAAAATGGAAGGCTACCTAACCTTTAGCTCGGGCCCTCACATGGTTCCCTGGGAGCACCAATTCTCATAGATACAATAGGTGTGTCCCCCTGAGGGGTCATGCGATAACAACAAAGGAAAACTCTGACACAATTGCGGACATTCTTTAAGGTATGGAACTCTGGACCAAACTAATCACGAATCAACCCATACACACGCACAAGAAGTTACAGGGGACTAAAATAAAATTTTCACGCATCGACTTTGGATAATTATAAATAAAAAAGCAAAGAAATGTTGGGATAAAATTGAAATGCAATTAAATGCATATATAAGCTAAACCGATACAACAAATGTCAGAAGCCGGCGATCGGAAGGACGCTGAGCGGGCTGAGGGATCTTGGAAGGAGAAGGGAGGAGTACGTTGGGGGTAGCCGCTGTGTAAGAAGCTAGCTCGGAAAATTACACATAGTATTACACAAGGACAACTTGATTGTGTAGTAGAGAAAAACTATGTATTAAAATTAATTACCAACGAGTAGGGGTACTACGGAAAATAGGCATCGCAGAAGAATATGTCAGAGGGAAATGCGCGTAGAAATACTAAGTTGTGTGACGCAGGGGACACGTCAGAGGTGACGCGTTAGAAACACCCAATCGCGAGATGCCACGTCACTAACAATTTGCGCGGGTAGCCCGCACCATCTACAATGAGCGTCCTTTGTGCGGCGGGGGTATTTAAGCAGAGCAAGCGCGGGGACCGGCCTATTTGACCGGTGTAGTGGCAAGGATGTAGGCTTCCTGACGGCCAGCGGGGAGGCGGGTTTGGGACAGCTGGCCTACGCGGCTGCTGAGATAGCGGAGACGTGGGCTGTGAACGCCTAACATCCGAGGACCTGTAGCGACACAACCGGCTGAGCGTTCGCAACCTTGAGGCGGGCAGCCAGCCTGGTATTCAACGCTAATGAAGAAGCCTGGAGGCTGTGTCGAGCCTCGACAGGCCAACGACAGGGTATAGACTCCAGTTGTAATAGTGAAGAATGAAGGGAAGAAGAGGCACGCCGAACAGTGCAGATCTTAGTTTGGCGCGCAGAAAGTGTTATGAATGTAGGCATCAAGTGCAAATTTACAAGGAGGCCTTCCTTATAAGGAATGCCGTGTGATAAGCAGGATTGATGTCATGTAGCGAATTTTTCTCCGTTTGTCTATGTAACATCATTATGCCGGATAAAACTATCATGTCGCAGATCATTAACATCTTGCCTGAGGGCTCTGGTGCGAAAATGAGTGTTGCGATAAAAACATGTTTACTTGTGCCAATTTCCCTGTGTCAGCTCCGTGTGTTCACTCAAAAGTAGTTGCGATAAAAAAAGATGTTTACTTGTGCCAATTTCCCTGTGTCAGCTCCATGTGTTCACTCAAAAGTAGTTGCGATAAAAAGATGTTTACTTGTGCCAATTTCCCTGTGTCAGCTCCATGTGTTCACTCAAAAATAAATGTGTTTAATCTTGAGGCTCATTATTCTCCATGCTTATATATATGGATAACGTGCGAGCACAAAGGTGTACATTACATTTATCAGTGGAGGTTGTAATCCCTCATACGTTACGTGCTTAACCAGCATTGTTTCGTGACAGCAAGTCGCTTTTAAATTCAACATTCTCATACGGACAGTCTAATACTAAAACAAAAACGTTTTGACCCTTAAGGTCATTTTCAACTTCAGTAAAACGTGGTAAAGGGAACAGTGAAAATTTATTACCTCTTTCATTTATAAATAGGATTTGCAAGAAGCAAAGCCTAAATATTTATCCAGACTTTGGATAAATCTGAGCTATACGTTTCTACTTTGAGACAAACTTTATCATTTTTAAGATTAAAGGTAATTTACAACGAAGATAGTTTTTCAAGAAGAACTTCCGACAAAGGCTCGCTTAGGAATGAAATTTTTCGTGATATTAAACAAATTTCACGTTTGTGATTTGTTTTTCCACATTCATCAGCGGTACAAAAACGCACGGGAAAAATCCATAAAAGAGATCGCACTTATTAATTAAACATTCTTACGCTAGCTTATAATTGCCAGTAAAACTAAAACATGCAAATAGTGTACAATCCTAAAAGCTAATTACACATCTGGAAGTTCACAATCGTAATTCCTAACTAAACCACTCGGAGTATCGCAATAAAATGCCCATACAAAGTCAATCACTTCAATTAACTACAATAAAATAATTTTTAGTTCTCTAACGCACTAACTACGAGGCTAAAATATCAAGCTCTGAAATTGATATAATTGATGCGCGTAGTAGTCGCGTCTTCGTGAGAACCATGGCAATAGGAGTCTTAGCAGTCACTAAATACCCTAGTTGGCGAGCAAATTTCACTAAAAACCCTATTTTGGGAGCTATCACTCACTAAAAACCCTATTTTGAGAGCTATCACTCACTAAAAACCCTATTTTGGGAGCTATCAGTCACTAAAAACCCTATTTTGGGAGCTATCAGTCACTAAAAACCCTATTTTGGGAGCTATCAGTCACTAAAAACCCTATTTTGGGAGCTATCAGTCACTAAAAACCCTATTTTGGGAGCTATCAGTCACTAAAAACCCTATTTTGGGAGCAATCAGTTACTAAAAACATTGTTTTGGGAGCTATCAGTCACTAAAAACCCTATTTTGGCTATTAGTCAAAAAACCCTATTTCGGGAGTCACAAAAACTCTAGTTGGGGAGCGATTAGTCACAAAAACCCCAGCGTGGGAGCTCGCAGTCACTAAAAACTTTAGTTCGGGAGCCATCAGCCACTAAAAATCCAAGTTGGGAACTAGTTGTCACTAAAACCCTCGTTGAGGGGGCTGATTTTCAATGAAGTCCCTTATTTTGGAGAACCATTGCGCGACCGTGCTCTACAGTTCCACTAGTCACGATCACCATCAATAAATACCTCCTAAGTGTATATCATTCTAATTAATAAATAAACACTAGTTTTCTCTTAATGAAAGAGACTGGAATCCTCAGTTAGGGATGCTGCCGACTAAAAAAACCACCTCTAGTTGAGGCAGGCTAGCTAGTTGAAGCTACTAGTTAATGGCCTACTAGCTCGCTAGTTGAGGCCTCCTGGTTGGGTCCAATAGTTGAGGCCACTAGTCAGGCCACTAGCCAGCTAGTTGAGGCCACCAGTTGAGGTCCCTAGTTAAGCCATTATCCCACTAGTCAGACCCCTAGTCAGGCCACTAGTCAGGCCACTAGTCAGGTCACTAGTTGTCAATGAAAGCAACGAGGATGTAGCGCGTGCCCTGGGTGGTCTGGAGGCCCTCGTGGTAGTGCGTGAGGCGGCCGGGGTGCATCAGCGCCCAGCCCATCTTCGTCTCCACCACCGAGCAGTTGTACCTGTGCCGTAAATTTATTCATTAAATTTCAAATTAACACCAATGTAACCTGAACTTAGTGTGAGATTCATCATTGTTAAAAAAGGTATCAAAACTGTTGAGCTTCAAACAACAGCAAAGGAATTGTCTGGAAGACAGCACAAGGATACCAACATTCCCAAAGCGGCACAAGCTTTACCCACGTTCTGTAAAAAATATAGTGCTTGTTTCCGCTCTGATGTAACGAGTCCGAGAAATCATTACATTGTCTAGAAGTGTCCCGAGAGAGAAGAGAATGTAATTGTAATTGTAATTACATTGTAATTTACATTACAATCATTGTAACTTAGAGCATATTGTCGATGTCGATGGGCTGCGCTAGCTTGGGGTACATCCACAGAAAATCAATCTTCCAGCCCTGCATGTTACCCTTGGTTTTATTTAGAGTTTTGTCGGCGTAATGACTGATAATTTTAATAGAATCAGCATCTCAAAGAAAAAGTTGGTGTACAGAAAACTGATGCTAAACTTGCAGGCATTTTTGTAGGACCGGAGATCAAAGAATTGATTAATGATCAAATTGAAATGAACGTTGTCGAATATTTTGGCATCTTGATAAACATTTCTGGAATCGTAGGCAAGGTTTCATCGATATACTTCAATTTCTGGGACCAACATGCATTATCTTGCAGAAGTGAACATTCTAACGCACATTTCCATGCCACAACGCTCGTGTCTGCGCTCATAACTCCTTCATACAATGTCAATACAGTGTTTTAGTCATACATATACTGCATAACTCCAAGCTCTCACATCCATGCTCTCGCCCCACCTCCTGTAGGGGCGACCCTGCCGGCCTTCCGCTCTTCTTCCCAGTGACATCGGAAGACATAGATTAGTCCTTTATATAGCCTGCGATGCTTCACAGATTAGTACCTTTTTGTGATCATACGAGCCTACTGTAGTCTCCTTCTAATGTGTGATTATTAACTGTTTATTGTAGCTCAGAGTTGAGCCCTGTCGCTAATTGTGTTTCTTTTCCATTCTAGACTTGAACTTGAACCGTATAGAACCCTGGTGAACGGAATTTTCTAAACAGTAGATAGTGTCACCATTTCTGACGAGTAAGTTTACTTCTGTTTTTGTGCTGTTAGGGCCCTAGCTGAAGTTAGGTAGGCGTTCTTTGTATTGAAATTAAGTGTTGTAATGTCAAGTACTCTTTCCCGGTTAATTGTTCCGTTTTCAGCACTTACTACTTTCTACCCTAACTTTATCGTATTTCATAATCTTCTTTCTCCGTTAACTGTGTCTGTGCTCTTCCTGTGTGGATTTTGCGTACCCGAAGCCCCGTGCTAAGTGGTGCCCTTTCCTTCCTCTCTTTGGAACGCCTTGTGTGAATCGATAGGCTTAGACTGGCTGTTAGTTAGAGACAAATCTAACAAGTATTTCTGCATTGTCTTGCTTTTTGTAGATTTACTGAAATTGAAATACTAGTTACCTTATTTCCCGCTAGACCTGCTAGTGAGATTTTCTCTCGCCGTTAATTCAAGGTTTGACCCTAGCAAGCCGCGAACAGTGTTAATGGTGGTGTGTTTGTTCGCAGGCTGGACTTGCCCTGTGCCAAAGGAAGCCACGCTCGTGTCTGTTCATGTTCATCTGACTAGTCTACCAACTAGTTCACTCGCTGGCTTGTAGCCTAGCGCACCTGCGTGCCTCCTCCGTGGTGTCTTATCCTGCACCGGTCTTTGGTGCCTTATCCTGCACCGGTCCTTGGTGCCTTATCCTGCACCGGTCCTTGGTGCCTTATCCTGCACGGGTCCCTGGTGCCTTATCCTGCACCGGTCCTTGGTGCCTTATCTTGCACGGGTCCTTGGTGCCTTATCCTGCACGGGTCCCTGGTGCCTTATCCTGCACCGGTTCTTGGTGCCTTATCCTGCACGGGTCCCTGGTGCCTTATCCTGCACCGGTCCTTGGTGCCTTATCCTGCACCGGTCCCTGGTGCCTTATCCTGCACGGGTCCCTGGTGCCCCATCCTGGCGTGTGTTCGATGACCGCTGTTGTGCTCGCCCACCATCACGGGTTCTCGACCTGCATTCCACTGTCCTAACTTTAAGTTAAGATATTTATATTTTTCCTTTATTTATGCAATCAATAAATCTATTGGTTGTTCCGTGTTTCAATTCCCGAGGCGGTTGGGGAAAGTAGAGCGTTTTGACCTGACGTCCCCACTATTAGAGCTGTACGGAATACTTCCGTCACTTGGCCCTGACACCTCCATACCCTCGCCCCACCTCCATGCCCTCGCCCCACCTCCATGCCCTCGCCCCACCTCCAAACCTTAGCCCCACCATGCCCTCGCCCCACTTCCATGAACTCGCCCCACCTCCATGCCCCCGCCCCACCACACCCCCGCCCCCCACCCACCTGATGAAGCGGGCACCCCCACCCTCGTAGTCGACCCCGTGGCGGTTGAGGCTGACGTTGATGGTGTAGGTGGAGCTGTCGTGGTGCGGCCGCAGGAAGGACTGCTCCGTAGGCCTATAGCGCACCACGAATATAAGGTCCGCCCTCCCGTCACTCGTGTATCCTAGATACACCTTCTCCGCCAGCGGCTTCACGTACTCCTTCAGGATCCAGAGGAACTCCTGCTGGAGTTCCACCTGGGTCATGTGGATGTCCACGGTCGGCACGTTCTCGTATCCACCTGAGATTCGCTCGTCGTTGTTTTTGCCACCCGACCACTGGCCGTAATTCTCCATGGTTTCGATGAGCTCGTTGCAGAAGCGCTCTGAGAACAGCGGGAACCAGTACACGTCTGGGCATGGTAGTTCGTTGAGGGTTGTGAGGTCCCGTGCTGTGTAGTACTCGGGGTGGAGGTACCGGGCTTCCCAGTCCTCTCTGTTCATGGCGACCTGCCAGAGGTCGGGATGAAGCTTCTCCAGCGGGTGAAGGGAGTTGTCAACGAGGTGGCCGTAGTCCTCCAGGTTCACTGCGTACATCAGGATGTCCTGCCAAAGTCATGTGGGTTAGTCACAATACTGCTATCGCCATCTCTTCAAATTGAGAAAAGATGGATTGATTATAAATTAGTTTTAGCTTCCCTTACCACTACAGAGATGTTCAAAGAGAGGAAGGATGAAGCCACCATTTAGTATAGTGTTAAAGGGACCTGAAATCTATGCACAATGGATTAGTCCCAATACTGTTATCACTATCTTCTAATGACGCTGGTTAGTCACTTCCAGCACCCATATTATTATCACTCTTTTCAGAGAGAAGGAATTGATGCATCCAGTCGCAATACTATTATCGCTATATCTTCTAAGAAAAATAAGACTGATAGGTTATATGTTAGTTTTAGCCTCCCTCACCACGACAAAGATATACGAAGAAAAGAAGGATGAGGGCGCCATTTAGGATGGAGTTAAGGGAACGAAGAATATATGCACAAGGTGTGTTCTCACACAGGAACCCATGCGCATAAAAACAGTAAGTTGAGAAGGAAGTTTAGGAAACAAGATAGAGGTTGAAGAAGCAAATAAGAAGACCTGAAAAACAGTACCGACGTGAACCGAGAAAAGATCGTTCTTGAAAAACAAAAACCGTCATTTCGGCAAAAAAGAAAGACTACCTTACTCCCAGCTTGGGACCTCACATATTCACCCAAAGAGCGTAAATTCCCAAAGATACAATACTTTTATTTTTCTGAGAGGTAAGAAAAATTATATAAAAAAAATAAACTTATAAATAAATATATATAAAAATATTTAGAAAAAGTTGAGAACAAGAAATTAAAATACATGAAGGAAGGGGACAAGGAAGGATGCAAGTAAGAGTGATAGAAGAAAGAAGGGAAGATAAAAATGAATATAAAAGGTGGGGAGATATGTAGAGAAAATTTTCACACAGCAGACAGACTCATGAAAGAAAAAAGGATATAAAGGAGACATGAAGAAAGGATATAAATGATGCATGAAAAAAGGATATAAAGGAGACATGAAGAAAGGATATAAATGATGCATGAAAAAAGGATATAAAGGAGACATGAAGAAAGGATATAAAGGAGACATGAAGAAAGGATATAAATGATGCATGAACAAAGGATATAAATGATGCATGAAAAAAGGATATAAATGATGCATGAAAAAAGGATATAAATGATGCATGAACAAAGGATATAAATGATGCATGAACAAAGGATATAAATGATGCATGAACAAAGGATATAAATGATGCATGAAAAAAGGATATAAAGGAGACATGAAGAAAGGATATAAAGGAGACATGAAGAAAGGATATAAATGATGCATGAAAAAAGGATATAAAGGAGACATGAAAAAAGGATATAAATGATGCATGAAAAAAGGATATAAATGATGCATGAAAAAAGGATATAAATGATGCATGAACAAAGGATATAAATGATGCATGAACAAAGGATATAAATGATGCATGAAAAAAGGATATAAATGATGCATGAAAAAAGGATATAAATGATGCATGAACAAAGGATATAAATGATGCATGAAAAATGGATATAAATGATGCATGAACAAAGGATATAAATGATGCATGAACAAAGGATATAAATGATGCATGAAAAAAGGATATAAATGATGCATGAACAAAGGATATAAATGATGCATGAAAAAAGGATATAAATGATGCATGAAAAAAGGATATAAATGATGCATGAAAAAAGGATATAAATGATGCATGAAAAAAGGATATAAATGATACATGAAAAAAGGATATAAATGATGCATGAAGAAAGGATATAAATGATGCATGAAGAAAGAATATAAATGATGCATGAAGAAAGGATATAAATGATGCATGAAGAAAGGATATAAATGATGCATGAAGAAAGGATATAAATGATGCATGAAGAAAGGATATAAATGATGCATGAAGAAAGGATATAAATGATGCATGAAGAAAGAATATAAATGATGCATGAAGAAAGAACATAAATGATGCATGAAGAAAGTATATAAATGATGCATGAAGAAAGGATATAAAAGATGCACGATGAAAGGATATAAATGATGCATGAAGAAAGGATATAAAGGATACACGAGGAAAGGATATAAGCAATATACTTAGTTCATTGAACTTCACGCATGCGAAAACACACAACGGCTTGTCAAATGCCTCACACAAAATACCAGTATTTCCCATGGAGTCACCCATTGTATACTAATGGTACCCATACAGGTGGGTATTGAAAATGAAGTAATAATGGTGCCCCTATTAAATGGAGTAAGATAATTTAACAAACGCTCACTAGAACAGAACCAATCTGTATAAAATATTCTATTAATTTAATTTGTAATAATTTTTTAAAATTGTGAAACGACTCTATGAACACCCTGTATCTCCGCTGGGGCATAGCGTTGAGAAGTAAAACAACGGCTTGAATTTAACTGAAAATTTGTTAAAATTCGACACTTTTTCTGTTTTTATCACATCGGATTATCCCGGCATTTAATGGAACAGCGAACCGCGGCTGCACAGGGCAATATCCAGGGAAGAAATTATTCATATTTTAATTAATAATTTAACGAGAAATTAAATTTCGACTGGAAAATTCATTAAATTTATTCGGTGAACTGAGTGCAAATATTATTAATACAGTAATATGAATTATATAAGAATTCAGAGGACTGGTGTTATCACTTCTAACAATACCAAATTTTATAAATTATGAGAGAACAGTAGATAAAATATTTTATATTATATAATACCAGGCAACAAAACACCACATAACACCAAACCCTGGCAACACAACACAACACCACACAACATCCTGGCAACACAACACCCCGGCGACACGCGGCAACAAAAGGTACTCCCCACAGGGCACAACAAAACCCCACCTTTTCCAACTTCTCAACTCTACGAAAACCGCATCTTTATTGCATTTCTATTACTTGCAAACCTCGGTTTATTTCTGCATTTCTACAACTTCTACATTTCTACACCTTATTTCTGTATTTCTACACAACAAACCGCACCTTATTTCTGTAGTTGGTTGCCATGGCGATGTCGGCATCGAAGAGCTTGTGGATGTAGTTAGGCCGCGTGCGCTCGTCCTGCAGCACCTCCTTCTGCAGGAGGTACGCGCCGCTGATGTACGGCACCGCCCAGATGCCCCTGTGGCACAGTGGGTAGTTAGGGCACAGTGGGGCACGTGAGGGCACGTTAGGGCACAGTAGGAAACTTAAGGGCACACTGAAACGTGTTAGCGCAGAATCAAATGCTACCCAAAAGATGCAGCATCAAATACATTTCAGAATCGCATGCTACATACCGGCGGCGTTACCACATTTCCACGCCCCACCGCACAAGAAAACGACGGATGCACTGTACAACAAGTGCAGAATTGAACACAATGTGCCGTGTTTGTATCGATGTTGCTCCCCGCCTAACTCCCGCAACAAACACGCTGCAACAAACAATGCACAACAAGACCGCCGCACCAAACTTGCCTCAAGTCTGGCAACAAAAACACAGCGGCGCCTACAATAACAAAAACAAGAGGGAAGTTGCCAGGAGCGTCGAAATGAATCAGAAGTCTGGAGTGTAAGTTAACGGAAGAGGTGTAGGGGGGAGGGGGTAGTTTGGGGTTAGTAAGGGGGAGGAAGGGGGGGGGGTTTGAGGGTAGAGAGGAGGAGGGGAGTAGTTTGGGGTATATTAGAGGGGGATTCAGGTATAGGAGAGGGGGGGGGGGGGAATTTCGGAGGTCTAGCACAGGGGGAGGGGGTATTTTGGAGGCATAGTAGAGGACGAGGGTAGTATTTTGAAGGTATAATAGGGGGAGGGTGGTGTTCTAGATGTGTAATAGAAGGAAAGAGGTAGTTTTGGAGAATAGTAGAGGAAGAGTACGAGGGGAAAGCGGTTGATGACAAGAATGGAGGTAGAAGCAAAATTGCTCATATGCTAGAACAGAGTTTTGGCTTAACTTGGAATCGCATAAAAAGCACAAGGAAGACATTACCGATGCCAGAATAAGAGTAAGTTCATCTGAATTAAAATAATACGTTTATATCAGCTAACGCAAATCGCTGATCAAATTGCATAGATTTTTTCCCAAACTTGAAACAATGGAAGTCCGATCTGAGGAAAATTAAAAAAGTACAAGTAGTAAAAGTTAGGAAGCTGGAGGTACGCAGAGATGAGGACAAATGTTTTAAAAACGAATCACGCGCAGTATTGTTACAACTTTTTTTCTGAAATCCTTTGCACTATCGAAGAATTAAAATCTTTATTATTTGAGTCGGCGAGAACACGTTTTCACTGATAACACTTACACTACACATCACAACATTACACACAAACACACACACTCTACACCTACAACACAAGCACACACAACATTTACACACCCGCAACACAGACACACTCGCCACAACACACACAAACACACACCCACGCAACATTCACACACCCACGCAACATTCACACACCCACACAACACACCCACGCAACATTCACACACCCACACAGCATTCACATACCCACACAACAATCACACCCCCACACAACACACCTACAGTACACACACATGACAGTAAACAAGGATGACAGCAGGAGAGAGGCAGCGGCGCTGTTGACGCCACAGCCGCCAGTAAAATCGCGGTCGCCTTCTCTCTTTTCTCCGCGACGCCTCAACGCGACACTTCGGTGGGGAAAATTCCGGCAGCGAAGCTCCTATAGACAGGACTCTAGGCAAACAGGGCCCTCGGCAAACAGGGCCCTCGGCAAACAGGGCCCTCGGCAAACAGGGCCCTCGGCAAACAGGGCCCTCGGCAAACAGGGCCCTCGGCAAACAGGGCCCTCGGCAAACAGGGCCCTCGGCAAACAGGGCCCTCGGCAAACAGGGCCCTCGGCAAACAGGGCCCTCGGCAAACAGGGCCCTCGGCAAACAGGGCCCTCGGCAAACAGGGCCCTCGGCAAACAGGGCCCTCGGCAAACAGGGCCCTCGGCAAACAGGGCCCTCGGCAAACAGGGCCCTCGGCAAACAGGGCCCTCGGCAAACAGGGCCCTCGGCAAACAGGGCCCTCGGCAAACAGGGCCCTCGGCAAACAGGGCCCTCGGCAAACAGGGCCCTCGGCAAACAGGGCCCTCGGCAAACAGGGCCCTCGGCAAACAGGGCCCTCGGCAAACAGGGCCCTCGGCAAACAGGGCCCTCGGCAAACAGGGCCCTCGGCAAACAGGGCCCTCGGCAAACAGGGCCCTCGGCAAACAGGGCCCTCGGCAAACATGGCCCTCGGCAAACAGGGCCCTCGGCAAACAGGGCCCTCGGCAAACAGGGCCCTCGGCAAACAGGGCGCTCGGCAAACAATAAACAGTAAACACAACTCGCGACACAGAACAAATGTGCCGGTGGTGGCCCGTCTCTGCGGCCTGGTGTGACAGAGCAGCAATAAGTTGCGAGTTCGAGTCCCAGAGACGGCGACCTAACGTTTCTGAAAACCTTAGCAAATATTGCACCGTCTTTGTTTTAAAGTTTAACTGTATTTTGCTAGAGGTTGAGTGTAGGATATTGCATTGGTTGAAACGATGGAAAATTGTTTAGGCCCAAAATTCCAAGAAATCGAGGAATGAACAGCACATAAATCCTCCCAAGATGCTCACAACGCAGACGTGGCAGGATGATTGACATCACTAGCAGTTTGAATAATTTGGCTGAAATTCTGTCGCTGCCGAAAAAAAAATTAAAAGCACAGCAACATTAATAAAAATATTGACTTGCAATAAATATTAAAGTTGATATATGATAGAAAGAGACTCAATGACCGTATCTGTAATACGAGTTTCATAACATTATCGAATCCCGTTATTTTTGACGGGCCGTGTACACTAGGCTGTTAATAAACCCGTCATTTTTGACGGGCCTTGTCTGTTAATAATCTGTCATTTTAAACGGGCCCTGTCTGTTAATAATCCGTCATTTTCAACGGGCCCTTTCTGTTAATAATCCGTCATTTTCAACGGGCCCTGTCTGTTAATAATCTGTCATTTTCAACGGGCCCTGTCTGTTAATAATCCGTCATTTTCGACGGGCGCTGTCTGTTAATAATCCGTCATTTTCGACGGGCGCTGTCTGTTAATAATCCGTCATTTTCAACGGGCCCTTTCTGTTAATAATCCGTCATTTTCAACGGGCCCTGTCTGTTAATAATCTGTCATTTTCAACGGGCCCTGTCTGTTAATAATCCGTCATTTTCGACGGGCGCTGTCTGTTAATAATCCGTCATTTTCGACGGGCGCTGTCTGTTAATAATCCGTCATTTTCGACGGGCCCTGTCTGTTAATAATCCGTCATTTTCAACGGGCCCTGTCTGTTAATAATCCGTCATTTTCGACGGGCGCTGTCTGTTAATAATCCGTCATTTTCGACGGGCCCTGTCTGTTAATAATCCGTCATTTTCAACGGGCCCTTTCTGTTAATAATCCGTCATTTTCAACGGGCCCTGTCTGTTAATAATCTGTCATTTTCAACGGGCCCTGTCTGTTAATAATCCGTCATTTTCGACGGGCGCTGTCTGTTAATAATCCGTCATTTTCAACGGGCCCTGTCTGTTAATAATCCCATCCTGTCAGCTATGCTTGTGCTTGCACCCCTTCACCTCACACCGGTAGTGCAGCACGGAAGCCGTTAGTGTCAGTAAAGGATAATGTCTGGCGCTAGTTGCTCTAGCCTTCTGATTGCAACGCTCCGCAAGTTGTTCTCTACATGAGAGGAGGTTGCCAAGCACGGCACACGTGATAACAAAATACGGCGCAGGCGATAACAAAACACAGCTCAGTGATAACAAAATACGGCTCGGTGATAACAAAACACGGCTCGGTGATAACAAAACACGGCGCAGGTGATAACAAAACACGGCGCAGGTGATAACAAAACACGGCACAGGTGATAACAAAACCAGACTGCTCACGATGCCCCGCACGGAGGCAGCAGATTAAGTTTGCTCAGAACGGCCTCTAAATGAGCGTCGTTTCAAAGCGCGTTATGGCGCTCCATTGTGGCCAAAATTACTTTTTCTTATCTCACGTCAAGAAAATTAAATTCGTGCCATTGGAAGAATTTTAAAATCAAGAATGAAAGGATCTTGCAATCAAGGGTGAAAGAATCTTGAAATCGAGAATGAAAGGATTTTGAAATGTAACAATGATAGAATTTTCGAAACCTCTTCGCTGTCCTCGATCTTCCCTCGAAATTCTGGCATATAAACGGTTAGCTTTCGGGGAGCCATTGAAAAAACGCATTTTTGTAAGTAGACCAGTTCGGTTTTTCTCTTTTTCATGCAACAAGTTTTGCTCCGCATCTTTTCATTTCAGATTAAAATCACTTAGAATGGATATTTTTGTAGTTACCTGGGCTGCTAGTCGGTACTTTTGTTCAGTTGATAGAATTTTGCGACAACGCTAAGGGATTTTTTACCAATTTTATCAAGACATTAGTATTAGTTGTTCCACTCCTTGATGAATTACAACGTCATTACTTAGCGCATTTTTACGAACTGCGTTACGGTATTACTAGAGTAATCCTTACTTGCTGCATTTTACCCAACACGATGAAACATTTCTCACAGCTGCACCATTTCAGATAAGCAGCGATTTTTCGAAACTTCTATCAAACATTGGCGCTTTTTCAAAGAGCAACAACTACTCTCGCTTCTATTAGATCCCCGAGAAAAATACGTACAACGCGGATTGAAAATATGAATTCGAAATGATACTGATTACAATACCCAACCCGCATGCGAAATTCACCCAAAAAATATCATACCCGCCCTTGTCCTCTCAAAAGAAAGCGTTGCGAGCTGAGCAGAAACTCCAAAATTTAAAATCGCGCTTCAAAATTAAAGAATTCCTTTTGCATCCTCGACTTAAAGACCTGATCTCGCATCAAAGACACGCGCTTAACAAGATGCGTAATGTGGCGCTGGTTTGATTCTACGCAACCTAGAGAATGGCGCGAGGGTCTGTAGAATATCCCGAATGGTGGACAATGTCGACCTTACTTGTTTAGCCGAGTACCACATGTGTTGCACACATGTTTGGTGCATTTGTGCCGTAACATGAAGATAAGCTACACTAGTGCTGTAACACAGTGATGTGCTATTGTGCTATGTGCTCTGTTACCACGCCCTGCACATAGAAACACCACGAGTGAAAGAAGTTTGTGAAACAAGATAGAAATCTAAGAAGAAAGTAATAAGTGCTTAAAAACAGGACAGCAGTGAAGCAAATAAATATGGTCCGTAACAAAAGAAAAATCTGTTTTATTTTCATTAAAGGACGACCTACTCAACCCTAAGCTAGGACCTCTCATTTTCCCCCTGGGAGTACTTATTGATACAACATGTACCACCCTACGAGGCTTGCTGTCTGCACACCAACAGACCTAAAAACTTATATTTTCAGAGTTCAAATCACGACCACCATGCGTTGACGTTCACGGCACACAGGTCACACTTGTCTGCTTCCCTCCTCCCTCTCTTAGGGTTGCTCGTGCATTTTTAATTTTTTGCTTTCCAACGGCCTTTAAGTGTATTAATCACTTTACTCATTTCCCCGTGACAAATATCGGGTGTGTGTACCCATAAAACTACTCATGCATAAATGGGTATGTAGTGAAAGTGCGATAAACATGTTCTTGAATCGACACACATTGAACGCATAATAATAAAATCGTATATAATATTGTAATATTCACCTGCTGCTATTCGCAAGCGATATTGTTTCGATAAGCTTACCAGTAATTCATAAGAAAGGATGATATAACACGCGGTTGACACTGATCGCATTGGTCCAAACAGCAGATCGTGACGTGATTGAGCAGCGCGGGCTTAACGCAAGGTGTCCCGTAGCACCTTAGGCCCGCGAGGCTATATAAGCTCAGCGGTGCCAGCCTCGGTCAGTCTTGCCCCGGCCGCCGCGACATAAGCACGTGCGGCTAACACTCGAGCCAGTACTTCGTCCATAGTGAATCAACGTCTCTCAGAATCGCGCAGTAATGCGGTACATGTGTGCAATTATACCGTGCCGATAATAATGTTTTACCGAAGGTAAAATGGTATAACTGCAATTATTGAGCGAAAGCAATGGAACGAGTAAATTGTAAGATATAGAGCAGCTGGTAATGGTGACCCAATGGAATATATTTAGTGGAGCTCGAGTGTCATGTGAGAGCGGCAGGTGTGGGCGAGGGTACGCGTGATGGCAACACTCCTCAATGAAGCACCTGAAATACACTCAATTTGTGTTTGGGTGTAATATGTTCAGGACCATCGAAATGCTTTGTGAAATTGCAGCACTCCACAAAAACTGCCGATCTTTATAAAAACTGCAGGTTTTGGGAAACAATTTGAATTTCACGAAGTGCATTTAGGAGTAAAATGTTCATGAATGATCGGAACACTTCGTTAAATTAAAGAGTTTCGCAAAAACTGCAGATTTTTACAAAATTGCCGAGCTTCACGAAGTGTACTTGATGTAAAAATATCCCGAACCATCCGAACACTGAAAATTGTCCGAGTTCCACGAATCGAGTATTTCTTTCGGTGCAATGTTGTAGATGCGCGCCACTGAAGAGATTATGCAGGATTGTTTTAACTAGCAAGAAGGCGGAGGAAATTGTCAGACTAAACTGTTAACTTCATGTTTGTCAGGGTACAATTTTTGTATTGGTGCTTCTACGCGGGGTGAAAGGAGTCATGGTGACGTCACCATTGTTGCTCGTGTTCTGTTGACTGACGTGAGTTTTGCGATTGGTCATTTGTGTTCCTCATGCTCGTCAAGTTATTAGTTAAGCTAGTAATTCAAGTTGTCTGCATTATTTACTGGTCTCCAGCGAGGTATACCGTCTTCATTGAGTTACTTGTAACGCTTGCGTTAGACCGTTCAATGATTATAATTTAGGTTCAGCCTCCCTCAATACAAGAACGATGTTCAAAGAGAGGAAGTATTAGGGCAGTATTTGGTATGTTAAGGGAACGGGGAATCTATGCACATGATGTGTACCAGCGCAGGATCATGTCCGTGCGCACAGAAGCAGTAAGTTAAGGCGGAAGTTTACGAAACAAAATGAAAGGAGACGAAGAAATTCAAACGTACTGAAAAACAGGGCAGCACTGAACCCCAAAACAATTATCCTTAGAAAAGTAAAAAAAAATTTAAACAAAAAGAAGGCCTACCAAACTCGGCTCGGGACCTCCCATTTTCCCCCGGGAGTGCGAATTCCCACAGATAAAATAGTTGCGATGCGAAACACACGTGTGTTAGTTTTTGTTGATATTCAACATACAAAAATACGCGGTAAAAATGTGTTGAACATTCTGAGCTATTGAACGTCCTGAAATTCAAAAGAATCTCCGAAAAAATGATCAAAACTCAATAGAGCTTTTTATCATTACAATTTTGATAACAAATGATTATCATACATTAAATACTTGCGTAGTTACTATGACTTTCAAATTGTGTACAAAAATGAAGTTAAATTATTTACTATTATTTTAGCGTCGATTAAAATAATTATCGCACATTTATACTTGTGTTTCTGCTATTTTTTTATTTAAACCTATTGCAAATAACTTTTTTAACATGTTCGGGCATGAATAAAAGAACAATTTTACCGTACTTTCGATTGATTGGTTATCGTACTACCAGGATTTATCGTACTTTCTACGTATAATATCGTAGGATTCGTTATCGTAAGCAGTGATATATATCGTGCATTTTTACCTATACTTTGATTGCCAACAAACACACGTTGCAGTATATGCCATTTTAGTACTTTTGTTCGGTTGAAGCGGGTACTCAACACTTTGACTGCGGCCACTAAATATCAAGTTCAACACCAAACTCAAATTTAAAGTCACTTGTAGTAAACTATTTGGAAAATAGCAAACATGAGCTAGATCGTGCCTTCATTTAGCTTTGATTAAGTATTTATGAAAACTGAGTTTTTGACTACTGGCTGGTCAGCAGCGTTATGAAAATTACCTCCGTGTACCACCGGTGGTGCACGTCGCAGCCAAAGTTTTAAGCTAGCACGTAATTAGCAGAGCTTAAAACTAACATCATGACTCGAACAGATTTCTATCTTCCCGAGAAGTGTGAAAAATGCAACAGCGCGGGGATGCTTTCCCTCGTACGCTAAAATCTATTCTACAAAAAGGTGAGAAATAATTGAAATGCAGTTCATTTATGCAGGTTTGGAAATGAGGTATTTACGGCACACATATGTCCCAATACGAAGTCATCGTGTTAAACCGAATTTCTGGGATCACTTTATTTTTTCAGCATCTGCTACTCGCTCGCCTCACTAACTTGCTCATTTCTGCAGCTCCGTGGTCTTCTATCACCTTAAATTCTTCCATTCTTTGTCATGCACATCCGTCATCTTTTTCCCTCTCTTATTTCAGCCCGTTTCTCCATCATGCCTTCCCCCAGTTCCCTCCTCTTTATCTTCCCTCAGTATTTATCCTCCGCCATGCCTTCCCTGAGCTCCCTCACCTTCGTCTTCCCTCAGTTCCCTCATCTTCCCTCAGTTCCCTCATCTTCCCTCAGTTCCCTCATCTTCCCTCAGTTCCCTCATCTTCCTCAGTTCCCTCATCTTCCCTCAGTTCCCTCATCTTCCCTCAGTTCCCTCATCTTCCCTCAGTTCCCTCATCTTCCCTCAGTTCCCTCATCTTCCCTCAGTTCCCTCATCTTCCCTCAGTTCCCTCATCTTCCCTCAGTTCCCTCATCTTCCCTCAGTTTCCTCATCTTCCCTCAGTTCCCTCATCTTCCCTCAGTTCCCTCATCTTCCCTCAGTTCCCTCATCTTCCCTCAGTTCCCTCATCTTCCCTCAGTTCCCTCATCTTCCCTCAGTTCCCTCATCTTCCTCAGTTCCCTCATCTTCCTCAGTTCCCTCATCTTCCTCAGTTCCCTCATCTTCCTCAGTTCCCTCATCTTCCTCAGTTCCCTCATCTTCCTCAGTTCCCTCATCTTCCTCAGTTCCCTCATCTTCCTCAGTTCCCTCATCTTCCTCAGTTCCCTCATCTTCCTCAGTTCCCTCATCTTCCTCAGTTCCCTCATCTTCCTCAGTTCCCTCATCTTCCTCAGTTCCCTCATCTTCCTCAGTTCCCTCATCTTCCTCAGTTCCCTCATCTTCCTCAGTTCCCTCATCTTCCTCAGTTCCCTCATCTTCCTCAGTTCCCTCATCTTCCTCAGTTCCCTCATCTTCCTCAGTTCCCTCATCTTCCTCAGTTCCCTCATCTTCCTCAGTTCCCTCATCTTCCTCAGTTCCCTCATCTTCCTCAGTTCCCTCATCTTCCTCAGTTCCCTCATCTTCCTCAGTTCCCTCATCTTCCTCAGTTCCCTCATCTTCCTCAGTTCCCTCATCTTCCTCAGTTCCCTCATCTTCCTCAGTTCCCTCATCTTCCTCAGTTCACTCATCTTCCTCAGTTCCCTCATCTTCCTCAGTTCACTCATCTTCCTCAGTTCCCTCATCTTCCTCAGTTCCCTCATCTTCCTCAGTTCACTCATCTTCCTCAGTTCCCTCATCTTTATTTTCCCTCAGTATTTATCTTCTGCCATACCTTTCCTGAATTCCCTCATATTTATTCACACCCCAAAATTCCGTCAATTCGTTTGGATGAAATGACCATCAATTCCCTCCTTCCGCTCCCTTATCCCCTTCAATCTCCCTCAAGCGGCTCATCTCCCTCATCCTAACTCATTTCCAAAGCCCCTCTCCCCTCTTCCTCTCCTGCCCTCTCTCCCCCCTCCCCTCTCCCTCTTCAGTCGATACTGGCACACTGCGAAATCACAGACATCGCTTCACTGAAGGAGCAGTTCAACAGAACGATGCAGCGTGCCCACGGCCACGCGCACTTTAAGTCTGCGGACTTTACTCCTACGTTTCATTTATCACTTTTCATATCACGATCAGAAAAATTTGGTTCAAATGAAAAGAGTGTACAGAAACCAGAAATGTCAACAATGTCACTTTCAAGAGACGCGGCTGCACATTTATTTCGCTTTCGATATGATACACTGAATTCTTAAAAATAAGTATTACCTCTGGCATACAGGTTTGCAATGTGGTAAAAGATAAAATGTCGACTCAACAGGAGAGAATGGAGCTCTACATTTGCGATACTCGATCACGCATACGGCTCATCGGACGCTTCATCATCTCTATCACCGCTAATAAATGACTCAATACTCTCTAATTGAATTCCAAGCGAGAAATGTGCGTATTACATGTATGAAGAAACATCACTTAAAATGTTTGCAGCAGAGAATCACGGTGTTGGAATAAGCTGCTCAGCCTTTCAATGATTGCTGAACTTTCTTGAGGAAACAAAGTGCTTCAAACTAATCCTAAGCCTCAATGCCCGGAAGCGCACGAAGAATATTAATCAGGTCTCAGTTAAGTCTTTGCCTGAAAGAATCAGAGCTTCCTCACGAGCCCATGTTGTGAGGAAGCCAAGCATGGCTCTGGGGACGATGCTAAAGAACGGATACGTTTGTAGTGACTATACCTAAAGCGGCCGATAGACGATCAATTTTTTTGTCAATTTAATTGATAATGATGAATATTGACAATTTAATTGATCGTCTGTGGGTTTGATTGACGACCGTCAATTATTTGATTTAGTGGCCATAAAAAATTTCATCAACATATCGAGTATAACGATATTGACAATTAAATTGATCGTCTATGGGACGCTTTAGTTACTCCTCAAATCTTGATTCTACATAGTCTTTTCGTGTTCAGTACTTCTGAAATGTACCAATTTAAATTCATTATAGAAAGTTCCGACTCCTCCTCTGCGTATCAACGATACCCACTTGAGGAGAAGTATAAGCAAGACCGCTGCTTTATTCGACGCAAATATTGGTAGAGAAAACAAGGTAGGTTCAAACCAGTCTTTTTTTCGTTGACGGTGTGGTTTTGCTGACGTCACGGCAACGAACCAATAGCAGCGCTCATATTGCATCTGGTAGCACTGCTACCCCCAAATCTGGCTCCACTATTGGCCTAACGACATGGCGTTGTGGTGACGTCATCAAGTTTGTTTGAAATAAAGCCTTTCTATTGGTTAGCCGAACAAGAGGAGGTGTATTTTCTCCCATAGAAAGGACCCTACCTTGTTTCCTCTACCGTGGTAAGACGGCTGCTTCACTCGTCGCAAAAGAAACTCAAAGGCCGAAGTAGCAACTAAAGGTCTTACACGTTCATTAACAAAATATTAAGTTGAACTTGAGGACTAATCTCACATTAACGATCTTCCAGCAGCTCACCTGAACTCAAAAATCTTTCCAAACAGACGATAAAGTTGGTCGTTTTACCTCGAAAGCTTCGGCTTAATCTGAACTGAAGTTTGGAAGCAGCTTGTGTCGTTTTCTTTTGACATATTTGACGTACGTCAAATTTATCTACTTAATAACGTGGATGTTTATTCCCTTCCTGGTGCGTTTTTTATGCGTTAAAACAGGAAGCTAAACATATTGGTAAGATTAGGAGGGGGATTTTTTTCCAAAATTTTTTGTAGGGGTAAGTATGCAAGTTTTTCCTTTGATTCTTTCTCATTCCACGTCTGATGTTGAAGCCAGTCGCATAATACTCTCATAAATCAGAAAATAAGCTAAAAGAGCTTCATTTCACTTAGTTCTCTGAAAAGTTAGAGATTTGCTCACAACAATAATCTAAATCTGGTGCTAGTCCTCTACGTTAAAAGTTTAGTCCTGGTTTAAATTCAAGTCCAGTTCTAATCCCTCAAGATATCACATACAAACTCAGCGCCAGTTCTCAGTACCCCCAACACAAGCCAGACAAATCAACCCTCACCATTCCCCTCTGCTAGCAGACAATGGTGATGCTCCCCATGAGCACGCGGCATCATTTGACTGGGAAAATTCACGTTCGAACATTCCTGCTAATTTGCGTATGGATGTTCTCACTAATGAGACCAGCGATGTTCATTAATCTGTGCTCTTTGTTCTTCAACAACACGGCTTCAGCAGCAGCAGACTTAGACGGAAAAAATTGACATCAAGACCAGGATTCTCTCGCAAATCTGAGCCCTCCTAACGCCATTAGGACTTCTCTCTGAAGGCATTTGGCGTCAGAGAGATCGGAGAAAATCAGCTAAGAAGTTCCGTCGCAACGGAGATGAGGTGAAGGGCCTTTACTTTCAAAGTTTTTTTTTTGTGATTCAGGTATCATTTACGAGATGAATGAAATTTGATATGATTCTCGGCAATTCTTTAATTTTTAAGAGGGAAGTCTTTGAAGATATTTGTACTCACGTTAACGAAAAAGTACTGATTAATCAGAGCAGTGTACACGTATTTCTGGGCCGCTCTGCCCAGTGGGTGAAAACAGAGGAATGATGGAATGTTTTCTTTCAAGAATGCCTCGCAGACCTTTGAATAAACTTTTTTTAAATAAATTAATTGTGCATTTTAAGAACTTTTATTTTGCTCAAGAGTTAAATGATATACTCGGTAATTTAATGTTTTGTACTAGAATCGATTTTTTTACAAAACATGCTTAACGAAAAAAATAAAAGATTCGTTCAAAATCAGGCGCCTCGCTAAAGAAATGAATGTTTAACTCTCGATACGAGCACGGGCTTCAGTTACAATGTTCAGTACCGCACAATACTGTTACTGTATAATAACTGTTCTATACACATTATACTGTTCTATGCTGCACTGGCTGGCTACAGCGTTTAGGTCGCGTTTGAAGCCTCATTGGCGCCCACGTGAAAATCTACATTTATCAGTTACGGTCACACTTTAATAAACTTTAGTATTTCACAATTTAGCGATATATCTTTAGTGGGTCACAATTTAGCGATATATCTTTAGTGGGTCACAACTTAGTGGTTAAACTTTAGTGGGTCACAACTTAGTGGTTAAACTTTAGTGGGTCACAACTTAGTGTTTAAACTTTAGTGGGTCACAACTTAGTGTTTAAACTTTAGTGGGTCACAACTTAGTGGTTAACCTTTAGTGGGTCACAACTTAGTGGTTAAACTTTAGTGGGTCACAACTTAGTGGTTAAACTTTAGTGGGTCACAACTTAGGTGTGAACTTTAATCCCTCCCAATTTAGGATTAACTTTAGCGATCTAAGCCACCTACGCATACCAGCGTTACTCCAAAGACCTGAAGTGGCGCGTGGTAAAACAAAATGTATACAAAATTGAACTGAGCTGTTTTCCGGAGGAACGACCGCATCGCCAAAGAGTCCACGAAAGACTAATGTCGTGGAGCCGACGGACGTGAAATTCAAGCAAAAAAAATGACATAAAAGTTGGGAGAATTTAGCACACGAGGCAGATGTTTAAAGCAGCCGCCGCCGCCGCCGCTGCCGCCGCCGCCGCTGCCGCCGCCGCCGCTGCCGCCGCCGCCGCTGCCGCCGCCGCTGCCGCCGCCGCCGCCGCCGCCGCCGCCGCCGCCGCCGCAAGTCCTGCCAGGGCTGGCGGGAGGCCTAAAAAGGTTAGAAAAATGGTCGAAGTGCTGACGCTGCGCTGAAGGCAAGAAATGTCACGTGACAGCTGATGAAAAGGAGGATTTGAGGGGCATTGAAAAGGGATTTGTGGCAAAAAGAGGGTAGGTGGGGTGAGGCGGGGTGAGGGTAGGTGGGGTGAGGGTAGGTGGGGTGAGGGTAGGTGGAGCGAGGGTAGGTGGGGTGAGGGTAGGTGGAGCGAGGGTAGGTGGGGTGAGGGTAGGTGGAGCGAGGGTAGGTGGAGCGAGGGTAGGTGGGGTGAGGGTAGGTGGAGCGAGGGTAGGTGGTGTGAGGGTAGGTGGAGCGAGGGTAGGTGGAGCGAGGGTAGGTGGGGTGAGGCGGGGTGAGGGTAGGTGGCGTGAGGCGGGGTGAGGGTAGGTGGCATGAGGCGGGGTGAGGGTAGATGGCGTGAGTCGGGGTGAGGGCAGGTGGCGTGAGGCGGGGTGAGGGTAGGTGGCGTGAGGCGGGGTGAGGGTAGGTGGCGTGAGGCGGGGTGAGGGTAGGTGGCGTGAGGCGGGGTGAGGGTAGGTGGCGTGAGGCGGGGTGAGGGTAGGTGGCGTGAGGCGGGGTGAGGGTAGGTAGCGTGAGGCGGGGTGAGGGTAGGTGGCGTGAGGCGGGGTGAGAGTAAGTGGGGTGAGGCGGGATGAGGGTAAGTGGGGTGAGGGTAGGTGGGGTGAGGGTAGGTGGGGTGAGGGTAGGTGGGGTGAGGGTAGGTGGGGTGAGGGTAGGTGGGGTGAGGGTAAGTGGGGTGAGGGTAGGTGGCGTGAGGCGGGGTAATTGTAGGTGGCGTGAGGCGGGGTAAGGCTAGGTGGCGTGAGGCGGGGTAAGGCTAGGTGGCGTGAGGCGGGGTAAGGGTAGGTGGCGTGAGGCGGGGTAAGGGTAGGTGGGGTGAGGCGGGGGGAAGGGTGAGATGAAGTGAGGTTTGGGATGTGTGGGGTGAAATAGGGTTCATTAAGGGAAAACGAGGCTTAGGTGAGTGTAGTGTCTCACAATAATGTACCAATTGTGTCTCACAATAATGTACCTATTGTGTCTCACAATAATGTACACATTGTGTCTCACAATAACATATTGTGTCTCACAGAATATCCCGACCTGTAACAGGAACAGATATAACAATAAACTAACCGACATCACAGCGAGGTTCACCAATATAATGTAATAATTAGCAAACTTATATTTCCAATTGGCCGAGTGTTAGGGAATTTCAAGCTGAAGATAAAGAGAAGAACCAATGTAAAAATGAACATTTCGATTGTTTTTTGTGACAAACGTTTCGAAATATCATAAATCCATCTTCAGCGCTTAAATACAAAAAACAAATATCTAAGAAATAAATTGGCGAGCAAAAAAAAGTAAGGGCCCGCACCCCCTATACCTCCCTTCCTCTGTCCAACTGAGCTGCTCAGACCTGCAGATATTCCTGAATGCATTCGATCACTCAAAGCGTTTTTGCTGTTGCTTCTTGCATCAATGAAACGGACGAGCGTATCCTATCGATGAGGACTGAACAGAAAATCTTAGATATTCTTTTACACTTCACGCCTTAGAGTGTAGTGGAGTAGTGTGCCTTCATTGACGTGTGCCTTAATTGATGTGTGCCTGAATTGATGTGTGCCTGAATTGACGTGTGCCTGAATTGACGTGTGCCTGAATTGACGTGTGCCTGAATTGACGTGTGCCTGAATTGACGTGTGCCTTAATTGATGTGTGCCTGAATTGACGTGTGCCTGAATTGATGTGTGCCTGAATTGACGTGTGCCTTAATTGATGTGTGCCTGAATTGACGTGTGCCTTAATTGATGTGTGCCTTAATTGATGTGTGCCTTAATTGATGTGTGCCTTAATTGATGTGTGCCTTAATTGATGTGTGCCTTAATTGATGTGTGCCTTAATTGATGTGTGCCTTAAATGATGTGTGCCTTAAATGATGTGTGCCTTAATTGATGTGTGCCTGAATTGATGTGTGCCTGAATTGATGTGTGCCTGAATTGATGTGTGCCTGAATTGATGTGTGCCTTAATTGATGTGTGCCTTAATTGATGTGTGCCTTAATTGATGTGTGCCTTAATTGATGTGTGCCTTAATTGATGTGTGCCTTAATTGATGTGTGCCTTAATTGATGTGTGCCTTAATTGATGTGTGCCTTAATTGATGTGTGCCTTAATTGATGTGTGCCTTAATTGATGTGTGCCTTAATTGATGTGTGCCTTAATTGATGTGTGCCTTAATTGATGTGTGCCTTAATTGATGTGTGCCTTAATTGACGTGTGCCTTAATTGATGTGTGCCTTAATTGATGTGTGCCTTAATTGATGTGTGCCTTAATTAACGTGTGCCTTAATTGACGTGTGCCTTAATTGATGTGTGCCTTAATTGATGTGTGCCTTAATTGATGTGTGCCTTAATTGATGTGCCTTAATTGATGTGGGCCTTAATTAATGAGTACTTTAATTAAATAATCTTATCTTAAAGTTTATTTTCTTTATTTCAAAGCCGGGACTGCACGCCTCTTGCACGAAATTCCAGCGAGGAAGCCCCGTGGTGAGCATCAAAAAGAGAGCACCGGCAATAAGGGCACGCGACGGCACGCAGTTTTGCATAGAACAGGCGGCCCCTGGAAGCGAGGCTCGCAAATGGCCTCCGTTGCTGCGAAAATAATTTTTGCAGTTTCGGAAGTGCCGGCGAAGTAAAACGAGGGCAAGCATTGCAATACCACGCCTCAATGTTTCAGAGGCTACGAAACTCAGCCGCTGGAAATGGGCGAAGTTTCACGGTTCTTGAATACGGTGTTTTCTCGGTAAACACAACACGTGCGAGCGTTAACGGCAAACTTTGTTGGAGTAGGAGGCCTATGCAAAAAGGAAATGTTGGTTTCAGGGTAAAACTAAAACATTATATTACTCTAAATGTTGAAAGAATGGCTTTAATCTATCGCACCATAAACGAAAATAAATCCACGGAAATGAGTATCCATGGTTAAGTATCTTAGACACGAGCAACCCGATCTAAATTCGAGCTTCTAAGAGATGGCGAATCGGACATTTACATCGAATATTACACAGAAAATAGAATATTTTGGGGTAAATTTTTTTTATGTACGATTGAAAATAATTATTCAAGCGCTGATATAATCCTGCATCAATAACCCCCCCTCAGTCCATATGTCTTTCACTCCTTTAAAAAACAATAAAGAACCGGTAGCTGGAAAATTAGCTTACGTACGAAACAAGATAAATAGAGCTTACCTGATAGAAACGTACACGCACCCAGAAAGCTCACAACTGACTCCACATGCAAGAATAATTCCGGAAAAAAAAGCAAACCACGTCAGCAATTGAGGAAGTGGCTCTATCTGTGGTGGCTATATTCGCTGCGGTCAGTCAGAGCCCATCGACATCAAAGCTCTGACCAATATAAGGCAAGCCTTTGCTGACCAACTTCCTTTCTGCCAACACTGCAGTGTGACAAGTGCCTCGTGAGATCTGATAAGGATTTGACAAGGGTTTCAGCGATGTTGTGGCCAAAGCTTGGCCACCGCGTGATGGGAATCTTCCAAGATTTGAAAGGGGTTTGGTATAGACCTTGAAAGGGTCTGACATAGTTTGACATAAGCCTTGAAAGGGTTTGACAAACGTATAGGAAGGTTTGACGTAGACCTTGAAAGGATCTGACAAACGTATGGCAAGGTTTGACGTAGACCTTGAAAGGGTATGACAAATGCACGGCAAGGTTTGACGTAGACCTTGTAAGGGTCTGACTAATATGTGCCAAAGTTTTGGCAAAGTCTAACAATAAAGGTAGAAGTGTTAGTCAAAAATTTCGGAAGGATATATCATGCGTACGACTAGAGTCACGTAAAGTTAAATTAGTTCAAGCCTTCCAAATCAAAACAGACTAAATTAGGAGTTAGTTAAAGCTTCCCAAACTACAACAAAGGCGTTCGAAAGAGAGGAAGAGGGAAGGCATCATTTGATATGGATTTAAGGGAACGCGGATTTCATACAACACAAGGTGCATAAAACAGTAAGTTAAGTAAGAAGTTCCTGAAACAGGATAAAAGTTGAAGAAGAAAGCATTGGATGCTGAAAAACCGGACTGTATTGGACCGAAAAAAAGATGTTCCGTAGCAAACCAGAAAAAAATTATTTTAACGAAAGGAAGGCCGACCTAACCTTCAGCTCGGAACCTCAGAAGTTACGAGGAGGTTTGACAAGAGGACACACACACAAACACACACATAAACACACACAAGAGGTACATTGTAAAGGTCATAGGAACAGCAAGCTCTCTCAACAAAAGTTGCATTTTTAAAACATCAGCCAGTACGAAAAAGACGGACGAGCATTCAAAATTCATTCTATGTAGCGAACAATGTCGTATTTGTTTTGGAATTATAAAGGGAAGCGAATTACATTTTGTTATTCGGTTCGACAGCGTCATAGAAAATGTATTTTCAAAATTTGTGAGACGAGTTTTAGCTTTGACCAAACCGCGTGCTGGCGACGGTGGACAAAGTGCAGCGTTTTGTGCGGCGTGCGTTCAATTGCTTCACATGTTTCATGACGGACTTCTTTTATGCAGGGAATTTATGAAGTCTGTTTTTAAGGTGAATTTAACAAAGTCTGCTTTGAATGGGAATTAAAAAAAATGCTTTTTAAATAAATTTAATAAAGGCTGTTTTTAAAGTAAATTTAGTTTAGTCTACCTTGAAAGTGAATTTAATAAAATCTTCTTCAAACTGAAATAAATATAGGCTGTTTTTAAAGTGAATTCAGTGGAATATCTTTTAATTATCTTACGATAATTCTATGAACTCTGCTCTGAATACCAATCAGCAAATAAGCCCTATGAGGTCAGAGCGAATAATGAGTATTAGCCACACAAATAGTCTCAAAAGTCACCTGTGAACTTTTTATGTGTGAAGCTACACCAAATCAACAAACAAGCTTCTAACACTGCAAGCACGTAATCTAGATTGATAAATCGCCAGCCTTCAACACATGATGCCTCTAGTCTCAAAAATTTAGCACTAAAGTTTTGAGAGATGTTGAACCGTTTAGTTCGAAGCGCTCAATTTTTCCATTTAGACTTTACTATTTGTAATAATAAAATGGCCATTCGCACGGCGATTTTCGCCTTACTTTTCATTTCAAGAATAAGACGCATCAATGCTGATTCAGTTTTAAACTTCATAAAGTTAGCTGCTAAGACACCTCTTGGAAGTCCTATAACCTGCCCTCAACGCGTTGTTTGCGGTACGACCCATCGGTGGGTCGTTGGAGAAAAGTTTCAACAATCTTTTAAAATTAATGGTATTCAATGAACCCAGTTAATGTTTGATATTTATAAAATTTCCAACAACTTCTGAATTTAAATTCGAGTCGAATGTTGAACTTCAGCTTAACCTACCGCAGTGAAAGTGTAAAGACAAGCAAGACACACCGGCGGCCACGGCGCAGCCAAGACACACTTCGGTGGGCATAAATAAGGCGTCTTGAGGAGGCTGTCTCGCTCAGAGGGGAGCAGAGTGGGATAGTCGAGTGGAGTGAAGTGAACCGGATTGAGTGGACCAGATAGAGTGGACCGGATAGAGTGGACCGGATAGAGTGGACCGGATAGAGTGGACCGGATAGAGTGGACCGGATAGAGTGGACCGGATAGAGGGGACCGGATAGAGTGGACCGGATAGAGTGGACCGGATAGAGTGGACCGGATAGAGTGGACCGGATAGAGTGGACCGGATAGAGTGGACCGGATAGAGTGGACCGGATAGAGTGGACCGGATAGAGTGGACCGGATAGAGTGGACCGGATAGAGTGGACCGGATAGAGTAGACCGGATAGAGTGGACCGGATAGAGTGGACCGGATAGAGTGGACCGGATAGAGTGGACCGGATAGAGTGGACCGGATAGAGTGGACCGGATAGAGTGGACCGGATAGAGTGGACCGGATAGAGTGGACCGGATAGAGTGGACCGGATAGAGTGGACCGGATAGAGTGGACCGGATAGAGTGGACCGGATAGAGTGGACCGGATAGAGTGGACCGGATAGAGTGGACCGGATAGAGTGGACCGGATAGAGTGGACCGGATAGAGTGGACCGGATAGAGTGGACCGGATAGAGTGGACCGGATAGAGTGGACCGGATAGAGTGGACCGGATAGAGTGGACCGGATAGAGTGGACCGGATAGAGTGGACCGGATAGAGTGGACCGGATAGAGTGGACCGGATAGAGTGGACCGGATAGAGTGGACCGGATAGAGTGGACCGGATAGAGTGGACCGGATAGAGTGGACCGGATAGAGTGGACCGGATAGAGTGGACCGGATAGAGTGGACCGGATAGAGTGGACCGGATAGAGTGGACCGGATAGAGTGGACCGGATAGAGTGGACCGGATAGAGTGGACCGGATAGAGTGGACCGGATAGAGTGGACCGGATAGAGTGGACCGGATAGAGTGGACCGGATAGAGTGGACCGGATAGAGTGGACCAGATAGAGTGGACCAGATAGAGTGGAGCAGATAGAGTGGAGCAGATAGAGTGGACCAGATAGAGTGGAGCACATAGAGTGGAGCACATAGAGTGGAGCACATAGAGTGGAGCAGATAGAGTGGAGCAGATAGAGTGGAGCAGATAGAGTGGAGCAGATAGAGTGGAGCAGATAGAGTGGAGCAGATAGAGTGGAGCAGATAGAGTGGAGCAGATAGAGTGGAGCAGATAGAGTGGAGCAGATAGAGTGGAGCAGATAGAGTGGAGCAGATAGAGTGGAGCAGATAGAGTGGAGCAGATAGAGTGGAGCAGATAGAGTGGAGCAGATAGAGTGGAGCAGATAGAGTGGAGCAGATAGAGTGGAGCAGATAGAGTGTACTGAAGGAGAGCAAGTCGAGTATAGAAGAGGAGGACGAGTGGGGCGAAGTGGAGTAATTAAAGTGGAGCAGAGTAGAGCAATTTGAGTGGAGTGAAATAGACTAAGTCGAGTGAAGTGTAGTAGAATGGAGCAAGGGAGTGGAGAACTGGAGAACGGAAAAGATAAAGATATAAGTTTGTAACCAATATAAAGAATGAAACAATGCAGGATTGTACTGCGAATTTTCTCCAGAAATTCGCGTGAATTTTAGACAGCACGCCACCTGTCCCTCACCAAAAGGCGTAATGGATTGCAAAAAAATGTCGACAAAGAACGGAAACGTCGCTGAAATTTTTATAACGACTGCTTCTCTTTCGAGAGAAGAACGAAGCTGAAAACCTGGCATAATCAAAGCGCCGGATCGTGTTCTGCCAACCAGCGAGTGAGGGAAGACTTCATCGATGACAAATAATGGTGCGTCGGAACTCTGGGCATTTAATACTTTCACCGCAACGTGAACCACCGGTGGGCACGGAGGTATTTTCATAAGGCTGCTGACCAAACAGTAGCCCCGAACTTACTTCTCAGAATTACTTTATTAATGCCAAATGAAGACCCGATCCAGTTAATGTTTACTATTTTCATAATTTCTCTCCACAGTTGACTTTAAATTCGAGTTGTATACCGAAATTCAACTCGGAACGGAACTCCAAACCAGAACATCCACAAACGCTTCAACACTTTTCCCGAACGAAAGATAAGAAATTCCGGATTGCAACCAGAGCCGAACGGAGCAAACGTGATATTAGGCCACATAATGCTATTCCTACGTAAATTGAGATACATGTGACAAAAGTCTACGGAAAATGGTATCCATGTTTAAGTATCCTCTAAAACTTGAAGAGAAACTCAAACATGAGACAACTGATAAAATGAGAAAAGAACACCTGGAAAAGACAAAAGTAAAGGTAATAGTACAACAAATCTACAGAAACTGAACTCCATATTTAATTATCTTTTAGCACGTGCAGGATAACTTAAACAGATGAAACAGCTAATAAAATGCGAAAAGAAGACCTGGGAAAGACAAAAGTAAAGGTAATAGTACAACAAATCTACGGAAACTGAACTACATATTTAATTATCTTTTAGCACGTGCAGGATAACTTAAACAGATGAAACAACTAATAAAATGCGAAAAGAAGACCTGGGAAAGACAAAAGTAAAGGTAATAGTACAACAAATCTACGGAAACTGAACTACATATTTAATTATCTTTTAGCACGTGCAGGATAACTTAAACAGATGAAACAACTAATAAAATGAGAAAAGGAAACCTGGGAAAGACAGAAGTAAAGGTCATAGGGCAGCTCGAAGCCCACAGCAGCCCAACCCACCGCCCACCAGCCCTACGGACGGCGCTCTGATTATGCGCTTCAAAGAGTCCACTTCAGATGACAAAACTGACGCCCGGTTCGCTCCTGAAAAATTCCACTGGCTGCCCTGCTAATGGCCGGCCTGCTGCAGCAGAGGAGGTACAGGAGATCTGAGAGGCTGAGTGGGTCTAGTAAATGAGTCGAAATGCGGCGCAGATTGTGCAGAGTGGGGGAGAGGGAACGATTGGGGAGAGGGAACGATTGGGGAGAGGGAACGATTGGGGAGAGGGAACGATTGGGGAGAGGGAACGATTGGGGAGAGGGAACGATTGGGGAGAGGGAACGATTGGGGAGAGGGAACGATTGGGGAGAGGGAACGATTGGGGAGAGGGAACGATTGGGGAGAGGGAACGATTGGGGAGAGGGAACGATTGGGGAGAGGGAACGATTGGGGAGAGGGAACGATTGGGGAGAGGGAACGATTGGGGAGAGGGAACGATTGGGGAGAGGGAACGATTGGAGCGAGAAAACGATTGGAGCGAGGGAACGATTGGAGCGAGGGAACGATTGGAGCGAGGGAACGATTGGAGCGAGGGAACGATTGGAGCGAGGGAACGATTGGAGCGAGGGAACGATTGGAGCGAGGGAACGATTGGAGCGAGGGAACGATTGGAGCGAGGGAACGATTGGAGCGAGGGAACGATTGGAGCGAGGGAACGATTGGAGCGAGGGAACGATTGGAGCGAGGGAACGATTGGAGCGAGGGAACGATTGGAGCGAGGGAACGATTGGAGCGAGGGAAAGATTGGAGCGAGGGAACGATTGGAGCGAGGGAACGATTGGAGCGAGGGAACGATTGGAGCGAGGGAACGATTGGAGCGAGGGAACGATTGGAGCGAGGGAACGATTGGAGCGAGGGAACAATTGGAGCGAGGGAACGATTGGAGCGAGGGAACGATTGGAGCGAGGGAACAATTGGAGCGAGGGAACAATTGAGTGGAGATCATTAAGGGGAACGGGAGCGGCGGACATAGAGGATTCAATAAAATTATTAACTTTCCGCCGATTTCGGTGAATGAAAAATGATAACTTGCGTAATCTACTACACGAAACTCTTTTGGTTCTTGAAATTGCTTAATGAAAAAGCAGGGGAATCTATGACAGGAGGATCTCCATGATAAAAATTTGATGTGAGGCCAAAAAGTGCACTAACGAAGACAATTGAGCCCGAGGTCGTTTGCACGGCGCGCAGGCCACCAGAGAGGCCACCGAGTAAATAGCGCGTAAAACTGGCGCCTAATGGCTGCCACCTCAGCAATTTTATCCACAATTTACTTCTGACGCGCAGCCCAAGTACCGAGCGTTATATATAAGAAAATTATAGTAATTATAAATTATGATTACATAATTATCAAGTTTATTAATGATAAATTATAGGAATTATACATTATGTAATCAAATAATTATAAGTTAAAATAATTATAATTATAATTATGTAAAGGATACTGATGAGGGCTGACATAATTAACATTCCACCTCTCAGAACTTATCTACATCCATACTGTAAATATTCATCTTTAGTGAAATGTTTAAAAAAATTATTTTTTCCGTGTGTCAGCACTGACGATGGAATTTTAATAATTTCCGAACGCTTGTAATAAATGTGATGTACGCTTTTACGCAGGTTCTTCTCTTTATTTCACGAGTAAGAATCTCGACGCATGATTGGAAATATATTCATTTAAATCCTCCAAAAAATCCCCCACGATCTCTAAAGAATTATACACAGTAATCTCATACACCCACAAAATGTTACAGTCTCGCGAAAATCTTATCAATCCTCCAAAAATATCTACTTTTCCTATACAGAAATTCTACACATCCTTTACATTATTATCATCATCATCATCATCATCATCATCATCATCATCATCATCATCATCATCATCATCATCATCATCACTATTATTATTATTATTTTAACTATTGTATAAGATAGTTCAAAGCTCCCTAGCCACTACCGAGGCGACTTCAATCGAACAAACAGAATGTAAGAAATAGCGATAACTGTAGAAAACGGGGAATCTATGCACAAGGCGTATTCCCACTCATAACACCCTTTCACAAGGAACAGCTATGTCATAAGGAAGAAAAAGAAACAAAAAAGACAAGGAAAGGATAGCGAAGAAAATATGGAAATTGAAAAAAGCAAAATGGGCACGAAAGCATTAGTCCAAAAGGCCCATCTATAGCTGGGGTAACCTAACAGTACTCCCCTGGGGGCGCTAGTGTGCATAGCATTGGATAGACAAACCTAACAAACTTCAACACATAGCCTATCCTGTGCGTCTGAGATGTCCCATCCTGCTCCTGAATCCCACACAGCCCCAGGGAAATCCCACACAGCCCCAAGGAAATCCCACACAGCCCCAGGGAAATCCCACACAGCCCCAGGGAAATCCCACACAGCCCCAGGGAAATCCCACACAGCCCCAGGGAAATCCCACACAGCCCCAGGGAAATCCCACACAGCCCCAGGAAAATCCCACACAGCCCCAGGAAAATCCCACACAGCCCCAGGAAAATCCCACACAGCCCCAGGAAAATCCCACACAGCCCCAGGAAAATCCCACACAGCCCCAGGAAAATCCCACACAGCCCCAGGAAAATCCCACACAGCTCCAGGGAAATCCCACAGCCCCAGGGAAATCCCACACAGCCCCAGGGAAATCCCACAGCCCCAGGGAAATCCCACACAGCTCCAGGGAAATCCCACACATGACAGAAGGAGCGCTAAATCCCTAAGAGACACCGAAGGACGGTCTCCTAAGCCCTCCCTTGCCCTGCCTTCCACCCTTCGCTTCCCCATTCGTCCTTCCCTTCCTTCCCCTTCCCCCCCTTTCCTCCCCTTCCCCTTTTTCCCTTCATTCCTGTTGTTTCCCGTCTCCACAGGCAGTATTTTTTACCCCAATTTACGGCGGGGTAGCGGAGAAGCTGGCAGCTGAAGTTCTTCCGACAGCTCGGCTGCGTTTTGTGCTGTGTTTATTAAATAAAATTCTTAAACTTAACCCTTTAACGTCCGAATTTTTGTACTCATATTACCGTTAACACAACCACCGTCACTAAACTGGCGCTGGCATCTGGCAGTCACCGATATCAGGATGGGATAAGAACTGCCACTCGGCAGAGAACTTCAAAGAACACATTAGGGAACTAATTGAATAAGAAATAAAATATATTGAAGGGGAATTTTGAAAGAGGACACTGGTGTCCTCTGGGGCGTTAAAGGGTTAAGCCGGAAAATATCAAAATTTTACTCTACACAAAAAAAAATTTACATAACGCAGCCATGTCAACGGAAAAACTTTTGCTTCCTAACGTAACGAACCAACAACGTGAACTTGTTGAAAAAACTGATCCTGGTATATGAGGCTTAAACGCTACATAATGGAGGGAATGTTTGTGTTATAACATTTGGTGGCGCGTCTCATTGGGAGCAAGGGATTTGACTGATCTATGGAAATCTTACTTGAACACTTTGACTGCGACGTGCACCACCGGTGGTACACGGAGGTAATTTTCATCATGCTGCGGACCGGCCAGTAGTAGCATATTCAATTATCGTAAATACTTTAATCAAAGCTAAATGAAGGCATGATCCAGTTCATGTTTGCTATTTTTCAAATAGCTCACTACAAGTGACTTTAAATTTGAGTTTGGTGTTGAACTTAATATTTAGTAGTCGCAGTCAAAGTGTTAATACTATGGAGATCTTATATAAGTAATACTATGGGGATCTTGCTCTAAGTAATTCTATTGGGATCTTACTTCAAGTAATTCTATGGGGATCTTACTTCATGTAATTCTATGGGGATCTTACCTCAAGTAATTCTATGGGGATCTTACTTCAAGTAACACTATGGGGATCTTACTTCAAGTAATACTATGGGGATCTTACATTAAATAATACTATGGGAATCTTACTCTAAGTAATACTATGCAAATTTCACTTTAAATAAACTATGAGAGTCTTACTTAAGCAATACTATGAGGGTCTTATTTTATTACTCAACGCAACTTACGCGTTAAGTTCAGCGAAGTTTTGCCTTCCGAAAGGCAAATCATGTCAGTTCAAACTGAGAGTTGAACTGAATGCATCGACCAATTCAGAGAAAATTATCCACTAGAAGACTTAGGCAACTGTGCTGAACACGAATGCTTTCATTTGGCACTGTTCATAGTCCAGAAAGATCGGCGTAGTGAGTGAAAGTTCACACTATAGACTTTGTAAGAGACTGGCGATGATGTTTTGACGTCAGCGTTAGCTGAATGTCAGCAATCATTCATCAATCTTTAGCTCCAACTGCATTTCAGCAATCGATCGATCTCAAGTGCAAGATTGAGGCGGCGACTCATCGTGGCCTGGAGTTGTGCTCCAAACTACATCTCAGGAGCATTGGGAGCAATCCCACCAAACCTTAGCGCATGCTCAACTTTGGCGCCATCCATTCATCTTACCACGTTGACTGCGACGGGTTAAAATGAAGTTCAATATTCAAATCAAATTTAAAGTCAATTGTGGTAATCAACTTTAAAAATTGCAAACATTAACTGGATCGGGCGTTATTTAGCTTTCATTAGATATTAATAAAGAATGAGTTAGTGACTGCAGGTGGGTTAGCAGCACTATGAAAATCACCTAAGTGACCACCGGTGGGTCACTTCGTAGGAAATGTGGGAGCGTTGCTCAAAGAAAACGTGCTCACCCATGTATTTGGGGCACAATTGTGACGAACATTGACGTATGGTAATTAATATTGCATAATATAACGCATGCCGTTATTATCACCGCATTAATCCCCCACGCCGGCCTGCATTTACAGGAGCAGGTCAGCTGTGCGTCTCGTGTAGCGTCAATGTTTTCGTGAAATTAGAAATGCTGGAAAAAGTTACTTCTGTTCTCAGATTTACGTTGATGTTTTGAAGTGATTTAGTGTTAAAATTCGTGATACAGAAGTACAGTAGCAGTGATAAGTCATTAACGTATGTAGAGTTTAAACTTAACCCTATTTACACGCTACAGAAAGTTTCAGTCGTCACGGCGAGTGTCTGTACAACTGTGTGCTTTGATTCAATTCTGCTGCAGAAAAATGACATAAAATTGCTGTGGTCTTCTATCAGCTTTACGCTTTTGTGAGTAGAGTTATTTGTTAGTCTTTCACCCGCCACAAGAATGGAGGTCATCCCTACACATCGAGCCTGTAATGGTACATCATCTACTGGCATCATAGCACTGCAGTCAAGTACCTCCGTACACGGTGCCTTCGTACCATGTTCTGGTACCCGCGTGCCACATTCTGGCATCTCCGTACCGCATACCAATACCCCTAATTCACAATCTATTATTTCCGGATTACAATCCAATACTTTTATACCACAATCAGGCAAGTATTTACCAGGATCGGGTTCTTCAGAACCTTCTTTTGGTACCTCCAAACTCCCAACTGGTACTTCTAAACTCCAAAATAGCACCTCCAAACTCCAAACTGATATCTCTGCACCTCACTGTGGTACAGGATATGAGGATCGACCGCACGACATTGGAGAAACATGCAGTCACCACAGCAACACCACACCGCAATTTCAACGCGACGTAAAAGATCATTTTTGCGACGACGCTGACGCCCGCAAAAAGTCAGTTCTTGCCCGAGCGGGTTTTGCTGACTGCGCATCGGGCGACGGAACGCGCGACTGGGAACGCCGTGCAAAAGTGCGTCGAGGGAACGGTGAGAAATGTGGCGCTGGTGACAGCAAAATTCCTAAGTTTTACCTTGGTGAAGGCCGTGACAACAATGCTCGTCGCAGGGACATCAATGATGAAAAAGAAGACGAATGTGAAAATGCCTGTTGTGAAAATGGTGGTTATCGCATCAATGATGAAAAAGATAACGAATTTGAAAATGCCTGTTGTTACGAAAATAGTGGTCTTCACAACACCGGGGTCGACAATGATGATGATGATGACGATGACGATGATAATAAAAAAGATTGGAAAAACATAGATGGATATGACCATGAGAACAGAGTGGGCTATGTTCCGCGGATAACAATCCTGGAAGACAACGAAGCCAAATTAAGAAAACAAGAAGTGGTGACACGCTTGGAAGCGTGTTATGGTGTGGTGAGACCTGCAGCACCACCTCACCACCAGCCGTCACCACAACCACATCATAGTTCACCACCTCCACCATTTGGTGAATTCGCTCCACCACTCGGCTTCACCACACGGCGCAAGGTGGTGACTTGCAAAAGTGATGCGCAGCTCATCACTTCCATCACCTCTCGCACGCTGGTGGTGATGGCGGTGATGGTGGTGATGGTGAGCGCCAGGTCACCACTCGCGTCACACGAGGTAAGTAACGTTGTAACATTGAAGGACTATTTATCACTCAGGTCACAATATCGAGTGACTATCACTCAGGTAGAAACTTCCTTCCCTTCCACGCACTTATCATTTAATTTCAACATTTTGCGTCAAGTTCTCTGAGCTGAGAACTACATAAAAAAAATATAGTAAACCTGATTATTTACTCATCCTTAGTCACTCATCATTACCCATCCTTAGTCACTTATCATTGAAGCCACTACCTCCACCCCCATACTTACCTATTATGTAAAAATGGGCCATTTAAAGTTAATGAGGTAACTTAGCATGAGCTTTGTTCATGGCTGCAATGTTTATAACTTCAGCATGCATTGTGAAACGCACACTCGTGCGCACATTAATAATCTGCACTACTTATGGACCTGCCGCATTTTGAGATGCTTTCTCTCATGCATCAGAACAACACGGGAAAGTTACGGGAGGCTGGCCGCGAAATAGTTCGCATTGAATGACGGCTTGAAGAATCAAAAATAAACGTTTGAGAATTTCGAGAAACGTACGATCGCTCTTCTTTGATTATTTTGAAATGGAGTACCAACTGTGCGGAGGGAGTGCTAACCACGTTTACAATTACTGGAGTTACATTGAAGTTCTCTTATAAAATTATTACAGCCATATTCAGCAGTACTCACGCCAAGAAGATTAACTGCAGAAGCACACTCACCTGCAAGGAAAAAAAACAATATTAACATAAAAATCAGGACTCGAAATACACGCACACTGGAGACAGCAGACTCCAATAAAAAGCACGGGAGCTTCAGAACATCACATATTTGCTCTGTTATTTAATACCATATAATAAATATTAATATTAAAGCACAATGTCAATGCTATTAATATTCATCTGGGATTAAAACAGCTCGCTAGAGAGAGGCGTACGTCTGTCTGTACATTTTTCAACGAATACATGCGTTGTTCTTGGAGCCTGCGATCGTACAAAAAAAATTAAATAAACTTGGGAGTGGTCTTCCTTTGGAGATCCCAACTACAACTCCAGACACCCGCCGGAGACCCGAACTTCAACTCCAAACACCTGCCGGAGACCCCAACCCCAACTCCAGACACCCGCCGGAGACCCCAACTCCAACTCCAGACACCCGCCAGAGACCCCAACTCCAACTCCAGACACCCGCCGGAGATCTAAACTCCAACTCCAGACACCTGCCGGAAACCCCAACTCCAACTCCAGACGCCCGCCGGAGATCCAAACTCCAACTCCAGACACCTGCCGGAAACCCCAACTCCAACTCCAGACGCCCGCCGGAGATCCAAACTCCAACTCCAGACACCTGCCGGAGACCCCAACTCCAACTCCAGAAGCACACCCACAGCGCAAGAAGCACGCATGATATCAACGAAGCGGTTGTTTATTTACGGCCGAAATACGGAAAATTTACGGTCGAGATAAGGAAGATTTACGGCGAAGATTGGCCGCTTTTGTAAAGAACGGCGCCTCTCGCATAAGCGGCCACGAAGGTGGACATGGTGGCCATGAGACGGCCATAAAATGACAAAAATGAGGAAAATTCTGACGATCTCCGCGGAAATATTGGCTTAGATGAAAATATTGGCGAGATGAGAATACAAGATGATAATATTGGCTTAGAAAACAATATTGACCGATATGAAGTAAGGCGGTGACGCTGCGACCGATCTTTGTTGGGGATAAGTCGTCTGATAAGAAACGTGGCAGAAATTAACGCAAACTGAAGCATTGAGCGACTCTCAAAACACGAGGATCAATCGAGACCAGCACCTTCGGTGTGGGCTCCAAATTCAAGGTTAGATTATTAGTTAGTTTAAGCCTCCCTATCCGCAACAAAGGCTATCCAAAGAGAGGAAGGAAGACGGCACCATTTAGGATGGAGTTAAGGAAACGCGGAATTTATGCAGAAAGGGCACAGAAACAGAAAGCTAAGAAAGAAGATCATAAAACAAGAAAAAGTTGAAGTAGAAAGTAGTAGGTGCTGAAAACAGGACAGCAGTGAACCGAAAAAAGATGGTCCGTAACGAAACAAAAACCTATTATTATATTACAACAAAAAGGAAGCCTACCTAACCTTTAGCTCGGGCCCTCACATAGTCCCCCCGGGAGCGCTAATCCGAATTCAAGGATGCAATGAACATATTAAATGTTCCTTGACGCGAGCGTTGAGTGTTAGACGGTTCCTTGTCAACCCTTTAACGTGCGCATTTTGTACTCACGTTACCGTCATCACAACCACCATCACCAAACCGGCACCGGCATCATGTAGGCACCGACATCACAACGAGGAAGTGACTGCCACTCGACACCGAACTTCAAAGAACACATTAGGGCACAAATTTCACAAGGAATAAAATAAATTAGAACTGCTTATGAAAGCGGATTTTGAAATCCCCTTTGACGGTAAAGGGTTTCTAGGTTGTGCCTCTGCTATGGTTGTTAGTAAATATCGTTTGTAGTTAATGGGGTCAGTCGCAGGCGCTCTTATGCAAAAATTATTTATTCTTGTACTGGTAAAAATGTAACTTAGCACGTGAAAAAAAAATACGAAAAATACGGAACTGCTTTCCTTGTCAGCTGGTTGACTGACGCCACTCACCACCAGCACCATCTGCCTATCACCACCACCACCTTCCCCCCGTCCCCCTCCCAACCAAAAATCGTATACAAATTACGCGCTAGAATACACATTTCGAAAAAACATTTCACCTCAAAAATCATTTCAAAATTCCTCCAATCGCACTCTGCGAATGCAAGTTTTTGAGCCCAGATTAAGTGAGAGGAACAGAATTGCTTCGCTGATGATGCAGCAGCAGCCGTGAGGGGATGTGAGAAGGAGTCAAAGGGAGAAGGAGTCAAAGGGAGAGGGAGAGAAGAGGGAGAGAAGAGGGAGAGAAGAGGGAGAGAAGAGGGAGAGAAGAGGGAGAGAAGAGGGAGAGAAGAGGGAGAGAAGAGGGAGAGAAGAGGGAGAGAAGAGGGAGAGAAGAGGGAGAGAAGAGGGAGAGAAGAGGGAGAGAAGAGGGAGAGAAGAGGGAGAGAAGAGGGAGAGAAGAGGGAGAGAAGAGGGAGAGAAGAGGGAGAGAAGAGGGAGAGAAGAGGGAGAGAAGAGGGAGAGAAGAGGGAGAGAAGAGGGAGAGAAGAGGGAGAGAAGAGGGAGAGAAGAGGGAGAGAAGAGGGAGAGAAGAGGGAGAGAAGAGGGAGAGAAGAGGGAGAGAAGAGGGAGAGAAGAGGGAGAGAAGAGGGAGAGAAGAGGGAGAGAAGAGGGAGAGAAGAGGGAGAGAAGAGGGAGAGAAGAGGGAGAGAAGAGGGAGAGAAGAGGGAGAGAAGAGGGAGAGAAGAGGGAGAGAAGAGGGAGAGAAGAGGGAGAGAAGAGGGAGAGAAGAGGGAGAGAAGAGGGAGAGAAGAGGGAGAGAAGAGGGAGAGAAGAGGGAGAGAAGAGGGAGAGAAGAGGGAGAGAAGAGGGAGAGAAGAGGGAGAGAAGAGGGAGAGAAGAGGGAGAGAAGAGGGAGAGAAGAGGGAGAGAAGAGGGAGAGAAGAGGGAGAGAAGAGGGAGAGAAGAGGGAGAGAAGAGGGAGAGAAGAGGGAGAGAAGAGGGAGAGAAGGAGGGGAGAAGAAGGAGGGGAGAAGAAGGAGAGAGGTAGAAAAGGAGGGGAATGGGAAAGAATGGAGAGGGAAGGAGGAAAGAAAGGGAAGGTGAGGATGGAAGGAGAGGATGGAAGGAGAGGATTCAAGGAGAGGATGGAAGGAGAGGATGGAAGGAGAGGATGGAAGGAGAGGATGGAAGGAGAGGATGGAAGGAGAGGATTCAAGGAGAGGATGGAAGGAGAGGATGGAAGGAGAGGATGGAAGGAGAGGATGGAAGGAGAGGATGGAAGGAGAGGATGGAAGGAGAGGATGGAAGGAGAGGATGGAAGGAGAGGATGGAAGGAGAGGATGGAAGGAGAGGATGGAGGGAGAGGATGGAGGGAAAAGGGAAGAGGGAAGGGGAAGGAAGGGGGGAGGGATCAAGAGAGCTTTACTGCAATGGGAGTTGGATTGAGGGAGAGCCCAGTGGAATCCAGAGTATCCAGGCGGATTTAGTGTGTGTGGGCGCGCATCTAGACACCAGCAGCAGTTGCGAATTCAAGCTGGAGATTGAACAATAGGGGACAATAAGGGATTTTAACAGGAATTTATGACTCCTTCTGAAATTTGGTAATCTAACCTAACAATACCCGTTGTGTGTTTATTTGTATATTTTTTTGTGTCCGCTTCTTAAGAAACATAAAATGTCTGAGTTTGCGGTATCATAGATACCGAATTCCTCAGTGTATTGAAAGATGGCCTTACTTGAATTGATATGTTCGACATTTTATCAGGATAGCTTCGGCTAGGACATGATAGGTTAGGATAGGTAAGTAATGTTGGCGGAATTTTTTCACGGGTCCACTTAGCTTAACGATGACATTGTCAGTGGAATTTCCACGGGTGCTGCTACTACCTAATAATACCCATGGTTTATTTGTTTGGAGTCCGTTCCTTGTATTTCTCTGTCACGCTCATAATGATAGTTATAATGACCGTATCTGTGATACGAGTTTCACCTGTGCACAAGTATATTAATATTTTTTACCACGGGTACTGTTAGGATGGATATATTTGTTTGTCATCCACATCTGAAAAATTTCTTCAAGAAAGTTATGGAATCCCGTCATTTTCGGCGGGCCGTGCACACTAGTCTATATATGATTCAGGACTTCTGTTCAAAGGCAGGAACTCAAATATAAATCTGAAATCCAAAGAACAAAATCTGAGCTCCAAAAGGACAACATCTGGAGACCATATCATAAAATCAGGCATTCAAAGGAAAGTCTGGAGAACAACGGAAAATCTGGAATCTTAACGGAAATCCGGAATCCAGGTGCAAATAAAGGAACCTGGTAAAATTCCAGAAGAACGCCTATTCAGTATTTCACATTCGTTCAAATTATTTCTAATGATAATATAAAACATTCTAGTCATTTTCGAAAAAATAAAATTATAATCCTGCATTCATCTTTTTGTAACCTCACAACGGATTCTTACGAAAATCAAGACGAAGCTGCAATAAACAAGTAAATTGGGCAGTAAGTTGAGAAAAAAGTTTATTCAACAAGATAGAAGTAGGTGAAATGAGTCGAGTTACTGAGAAAAAGGACCGCAGCGAACCGAAAAAAGATGGTTCGTAAGAAAAATAAAATACCTGATCTATTTCAACTCAAGGAAAGCTCGCCTAGCTTCCATCTCGTACTTCACATTTCAGTTAGAGTGAGCGGAAGATTTCATACACACAATTGTCGTATGCAAGCATGGGTCCAGAATGGGTGCGCAAAAAACTCAGCACTCACTTGAATAGTATTTTAATAGGAATTAAAGAACCCAATAACATTGAAAAAAAGGAAAAAGGTTCAATAAATTTAAACGTACATTTCAAAAAGCTACACAAAATTCACAAGTGTCCCGCCAAGCTCGGCTATCCAGTACTGCCTCGCCGGTCGTGTGCTCATTTAATTTTAAGGAAGGTTTTCCTGCAGCGCTTCAAGCTTCGAGCAAACTTTAACGAGTCCAAACTTGGCACCCAAACTAAAGTTTTAGTTCCGGCTCAAGTGAAGTGTGCGAGAGGGTGCTCCTGTGAGACGACACGAGTCGGGGCTTACGGGCACGGAATGGATGGCTCTTTAGATCGTCTTCACCACGAAGAAGCGAGAGTCCGTACACTGCCAGCGCTAGGTATACTGGCATAGCCTAGAGGTCTAGCAGCGCAGGGGGAATGAGTCAAGACAGTGTAGTTAACCTGATAATACAGCGCTAGGTATACTACCTGTACAGGGTACGTGTCAAGACAGTGTAGGTAATCTGATAATACAGCGCTAGGTATACTGGCACAGCCTAGCAGCACAAGGTAAATATTTGAAAACAATATACAGTAGATACTTTGAGAATACAGCACTATATCTACAGTACTGACACTGCCTATAGGTATAGCAGTGAAGGATAAATGTTTCAAGACAGTGTAGGTAATCTTCGAGAACAGGCCAGATCGCACGCACGGTCTGAGTGAGACGAGGTTAAGGAATTTGAACCTTCCATAAGAGTTCGAAGTGCATTAGATGCGGAGCTGGTGTGTTACTGAAGGAAAATCGAGTTCCACGTTCAAATCTATGTTAGTTGTCCTGAAACGCCAAGCTCAAATAAGCAAAGGCTGGAGTGACAATAATATTTGTAGAAACTAGGACGTGGCAAATGCAACCTTTGTGCAGCAATAGATGTGACCGAAGAAATTATGAAGAAAAAGAACATCACAGCAGGAGAAGCCTGTTACTCCTTTAACTGAATCGGACAAATGAAGTGCAACGATCAACAGAAGTTAAGTGAGTCACTCACATGTATGAAAAATAAACGAAACGTAAATTTGAAAATGATGAAAACAGAAACTGACAAATATTTTGCCTAGAAAACTGTGAAAGCTATCAATAACAGCAGACTGTATTAACGGACGAGTCAGCCTGTACGACTCAGCTGAAATTTGTTGTTCCCTTCTTGTGGTTCCCTTCAGTAGGAATTTCCATCTCAAATAAACATTCCTGAAAACAAAAGAGGGCACGAAGGCGAAGCCGACAGAATTTTACCGAAAAGCAGGTATCCAAAATAACGTCTCGGGAGCGTGGGCGTTACCGTTCACACTTACCAGAAAAACTCAAGAATTTCAACACCTGCGAGAAAAAAAAATTTCTGGACACGGTCTGAAGGGAAAGCATCAAAGGAAGGCAAGCAGGCAGAACAAATCAGGCGAAGATATTTCTGCTGCCAAACGATGCCTCGTATCGCCAATGCGATCTGCCCTCGTGCCCTCATAGGGTTCCATCGCCTCGAGATGAGGGTAAACGGGCGGTCGTGCCTAGTTTAGGCGAGCGAGTCTTGTGCCGGGAGAAACAGAGGGGAAATGGGGCAGTTAGGGGAGATAAAATGAGGGAAATAAGGTGAGATTGGTGAGGGAAATAAGGTGAGCTTGGTAAGGGAAATAAGGTGAGCTTGGTAAGGGAAATAAGGTGAGCTTGGTGAGGGAAATAAGGTGAGCTTGGTGAGGAAAATAATGTGAGATTGGTGAGGGAAATAAGATGAGATTGGTGAGGGAAATAAGGTGAGATTGGTGAGGGAAATAAGGTGAGATTGGTGAGGGAAGAGGGGAAAATAGAAATGAGTGTTGAGCTGAGGGGAAACATGATCAATGAAATTCGTAACCGGTGAACAGGGACGAAACGAAGCGAAAAAGTGAAATATGAAGATAAATGAAAATCTGATTAAAAAATGAAGCAATGGAAATAGGTAGGTGATATACAGAAGAAAAAGGCCCATGAATACATATCATCTCTGTAGCGGTTTTATCCTTGAGTGAAGGATTAAATCCGGCTAACTTCACGATGTCACTCCCGTAGGCACATAAACCCATTTAATGCGGACTATAAAAAATCAAAGCTAGAAGCAAACAAAATCACAACCTCGGGCCAAAAAAATAATTATATCATTTCGGTATGAATTCAGAAGAGCAACACTGAAAAGTCCACTTCAGTTCGTAAAAAACTTTTTCAAGCTTCATAAATGAATGAAATATTCAGTAACTTCTCCTTGAAACGTCGCTACATGGAGGCCAGTAGAGTTCACAGACGCTATCCAAGCTCTGTCTCTCCAAGGCAGTGCAACAAATACTCCTTAATCTGCCTCGAAAGGTGTGAGTAACAAATAAAATTTCAATACTTCTTACTCTGCCTCGAAAGGTTCGAAAGGTTTGAATAACAAATAAAATTTCAATACTCAATACTTCTTGTGCAATATAATGGCACTAGCTGACCATTACGTCTCTCTCACAGCTGTGTTCTCTCCAGCTCTCGGAACACAAGAAGTACACAGCACATTGTGCGGCGGGGTTTCACGAGCCACCACTGCTCATTTTACCCTAAAATTCAAAGCAAGACGCAAGGGTTTGTTTAGACCGATACTGGTGGGGTTGTCACGAGCAGCCGCTGCTCATTTTACCCTAAAATTCAAGGCAAGCCGCGGGGCTTCTGTCAGAGCGGCAGTGGCGTGGTTTGGCTTCTTTCATTTATTGCAGAAGCCGGCGCGCCCCTCCGTGGATTTTTTTGCCTTACATTGTGGTAAAAGCAAAAGCTTTCTTTGCAAACTAGGAACTTGTTTTGAAAATAGCTCACGAAAGAAGGCCGCAAAAAGAATGGAACCAAACCACACGCAGGTGCCAAGAAAATGCTTCGAGCGCGAAAAAATCTAGGCAGAGTCTGGAACAGGTCAATTAACATCAAAACTTATTACGACAAATTACAAGCTTTCCTCAAAATTAGAGTCGCGGTTTTGATGTAGTAACGAGTGTAAATAAATGGTGTAAAATGGAGTGATTCAGAACCAGAAAATAATATTGGCAGAGCTCTACCCAAACAAGCATCATATTGTACTTTTAACCTCCCAACATTTTACGAAATTGGACGTTCTAAGAACGACTAATTTGCATCTTTAAAATGAACGATAAATTTGGGCGTTTGAATGAAATGACGAGTTCAAAAGTTTGAAAAAATATCATGTTTACACTTTTAAAAAATGACAAAATTACGCGTCAAAAAATGATACATTACGAAGATAAATGTGCGTTAATTGTGGTGCCATAATTGTGCTGAGGATACAACAATAAAACAAAGAGGTTAGAAGAAAAATTTCAGAAGCAAAAAGGACCGAGCCGAGAAAATTTTGCTGCGGATTAAGCGTGATAATAATGTTATACCAATGATGAATTGCAAAAGAATGAGCAAGCGCATAACGAGGGCAGGCTCAGCCGCAGTATGGGGAGTGGAGAGGAGAAGAGTGGAGGTGAAAGAGGGGATGAAAAAAGAAAGAAGAAAGGGAGAAAAAGGAAATAAGAAGAAAGAAGGGGAAGCAGGGAAAGGAAAAAAGGAAAATAAAAGAAGGGAAATGGGGAGAGTGAAAAGAGGGAATGGAAACGAAGTGAGGAAAAAGAAGGGAGGGAGAAGAGGAAAGGGAAAAAGGGAAGGAAACGAGGGACGGAAACGAGGGAAAGACAATGAAGGAAGGAAAACGGAGGAAAGAAAACGAAGGAAAGAAAACGAAGGAAGGAAAACGAGGGAAGGGGAGAAAAGGGAAGGCAAAAGAGGGGAGGGGCAGCGTGACCACACTAGGCCCACAACAGGCCTGCGGACCACGCCCTGACCAGACCTGGACACGTGCGGGCTGCTGCTCTCAGTCTTTATTTGATCAATTCAGTCTGGGCCTCATGGACGGCCTCCATTTACTCCACCGCACCCATTGCATATGTCTCACCCAGTTACTCCCCCATTTATTTTACCGCACCCATTAAATAGGTCTCATTAATTACGTCTAAACAGATATTCCCTTTCTTTAAATCGAACATTCACTAAAAATTTAAATACGAGGAAAATGCTCACATAAATTTTGGTCATTTTATTTAAACGAAACAAAAAATCGAAAACGTTTCGGAGACCGGCTCTATCATCCGCTCCGCGTCCAGCGCTGCCATTTGATTTGGGCGCTAATTGGCTCTGATTTGCGAGTCTCGGGTCCGTGTTGAGAATTTTCGAACTTTGGTGATTTGTGGAACGTAGACGGTATCTGAAGTGTGGACCATTTATGGGAGCAGACGGTATTTGAAGTGAGGACCATTTATGGGAGTAGACGGTATCTGAAGTGTGGACCATTTATGGGAGCAGACGGTATTTGAAGTGTGGACCATTTATGGGAGTAGACGGTATCTGAAGTGTGGACCAATTATGGGAGTAGACGGTATCTGAAGTGTGGACCATTTATGGGAGTAGACGGTATCTGAAGTGTGGACCATTTATGGGAGCAGACGGTATTTGAAGTGTGGACCATTTATGGGAGTAGACGGTATCTGAAGTGTGGACCATTTATGGGAGTAAACGGTATCTGAAGTGTGGACCATTTATGGGAGTAAACGGTATCTGAAGTGTGGACCATTTATGGGAGTAAACGGTATCTGAAGTGTGGACCATTTATGAGAGAAGACGGTATCTGAAGTGTGGACCATTTATGGGAGTAAACGGTATCTGAAGTGTGGACCATTTATGGGAGTAGACGGTATTTGAAGTGTGGACCATTTATGGGAGTAGACGGTATCTGAAGTGTGGACCATTTATGGGAGTAGACGGTATCTGAAGTGTGGACCATTTATGGGAGCAGACGGTATTTGAAGTGTGGACCATTTAGGGGAGTAGACGGTATCTGAAGTGTGGACCATTTATGGGAGTAAACGGTATCTGAAGTGTGGACCATTTATGGGAGTAGACGGTATTTGAAGTGTGGACCATGGATTTATGAAATGTAGACCATTTTCGAGATGTATACCATTTTTGAGATGCATAACACTTATAAAATGTAGACCAACTGTGAAATGTACAACATTTATGAAATGAGGATCATTGACGGAATTTGATCTAATTTTAGAACATAGATCACTTATGAAATTTTGACTAGTATTGGAATGGGGCGAGCAGCAGAATTTATCTTCAGTCAAAATTGTCCCTCTCACTATATAATATTCCATTTTGTTGATATCCATAACTTTTTATCAGGTAGGGGTGAAAATCATACCTGGAAACTTTTTCTTTTTCGCTGACATGCCCAAACAATTTGTCGGCTGCAGCATAATTTGATAGCGTCGCTGATTTCAAGAAATTCCGCTCTCATTTACGTTGTTTTTCCTTCCAGAACGCCGAGGTCAGGATAAATTCGGGCAAAAATTCTCCAAACCCGAGGGACGACCTGAACCCGATCTCAGAAGACTATCCCTGGGCGTCTCAAAACTCGCAAAAATCCACGGAAGTTGATCACCAGGAGTCAAAATCAGAGCGCGATGTTTTTACGAATGACCCCATCGCTGGAATACCTGAGGAAGCTTTTCCACCACAAGACTTCATAGGCCAATACTTGGGCGTCTACAACGACTCCTCGTCCGAAACGGTGCATGAAACTTCAACCTCCATTACTGAAGACCTCGGCCTTTTTACAGACGACCCTTTCTTTTATCTTTTCCAGTCGTACATGCACGGAGACGCGGTACTCGATGAAAATGGGGGCACAGAACACCACGCGTACGAAGCACAAGAGGAACTATCAAACTCCCACGAATTCAAACTTTATTTTCCTGAAACGAGTAATTTCGTTAATGGAGTCTCGGCCAGAACGCCCGCTAGCGGACAAGAAAAACCTTCCGTTTTAGATGATCAAATTCCAAACGCACCTCAAAAAGACACAAACGATGCTCCAAAAAATGCCGACTACAGCAGCAGCAACAACAATGTCACAGGCCGAAAAAAGAAGAAAAAGAAAAATGCCGGTGAAAAATCCAGCAAAACAGAGCACAGAAAGGCAACGTCTGCAGAAATGCTGGCAATGCTGAGGGCAAAAGTTAGCAGCGGAGATTGGAGCGGGGAAGAATTTGACAGCAGCGAAGAATTATTAAATATGGAAACACAAGACCTGGCATCGATTGCGAAGCCTGCCGCAGGAGACGGGGCCGAGGCAGTCGTATCGTACCCAGCAAAACATGAATCGCATCCTGCGAAACCTGAATCGTATCCGGCAAAACCTGAATCGTATCCGGCGAAACCTGAATCGTATCCGGCGAAACCTGAATCGTATCCTGCGAAGGATACGAGTCAGAATTCTGACGGACGCGATGCAGGGAATGACTTGGAAAAACAAATACACGACACCAAACCTTATCAAGTTCCCAATGAAAAATTCATGAAGCTTCCAAAGCCTTATTTGAATGTACACAACGAATTGTCGAAGGACTATTCTAGAAAAGACAAATCTTTAGATGTTAATATTGACAGATCGTCTGAGAATGATCTGGCGTCCATAAATAATTTAAAAAGTGACAATTCGTCTATGAAGGATTCAAAGTGTGACAAATCGTCTATAAATAGTTCAGATTGTGAAAAATCGTCTAAAAATGACTCAAAATATGACCAACCATTTAAGTACGATAATCAAATAAAAAATGCTTCAAACTACGACAAATCAGCTAAAAATGATTCAAACTATGACATATCAACCAAAAATTATTCAAACCACGACAAGTCATCAAAAAATGATTCAAACTACGACAAATCCCCTAAAGAACATTCAAGTTACCCCAAATCAGGGAAGAAGAACCGCGACTACGACTTTTACGACGACGCCGACTACCCGAACGACTTCCCTCACGTGAAGCCCTCGAAGCTCGAGGACGAGAACTACTACCAGTCCCCCTCGGCGGGGCTGTGGGGACACTCCGTGCTCAGTCCTCCCCAGTGGTCCCACTACCCCAAGATCTACCGAGGCATGAAGAGGGACAGGCTCGCTCGAAAGAAGAAGAAAACCAGTAAAGTCAACAAAGGGGTGAGTAACAGCAAATCGGAACAGTAAAGGGAACAAAGAGGTGATTAGTAACAGCAAGGAGAACAAAGAAGTGAGTAACAGCAAGGGGAACAAAGGGGTGAGTAGCAGCAAGGAGAAAAAAGGGGTGAATAACAGCAAGGGGAACAAAGGGGTGAGTAACAGCAAGGGGAACAAAGGGGTGAGTAACAGCAAGGGGAACAAAGGGGGTGAGTAACAGCAAGGAGAACAAAGGGGTGAGTAACAGCAAGGGGAACAAAGGGGGTGAGTAACAGCAAGGGGAACAAAGGGGTGAGTAACAGAAAGGGGAACAAAGGGGGTGAGTAACAGCAAGGGGAACAAAGGGGTGAGTAACAGCAAGGGGAACAAAGGGGGTGAGTAACAGCAAGGGGAACAAAGGGGTGAGTAACAGCAAGGGGAACAAAGGGGGTGAGTAACAGCAAGGAGAACAAAGGGGTGAGTAACAGCAAGGGGAACAAAGGGGGCGAGTAACAGCAAGGGGAATAAAAAGGCGAGTAACAGAAAGGGGAACAGAGAAGTGAGTTACAATTGAGTGAACGAACAGGGGAGTGGGAGTAAGATAAGAAGAAAAGATTCAAGCTGGGGAAAAGATTCAAGCTGGAGAAATGAACACGTATATTTCATCTCTCAATCAGACAAATACATTTTATGAAAGTACAATGTTGTTAGAAATTTCCCGGTACCCCTGAATGAATAAATCTTAAATCCTGCGTAGAATACTCAGCTTCTCTATAAATACTCAAGACTGCTCTGATATCAACTAAACAAGAACTGCCGCGTGATTCAAGATACAAGACTGGACTGCAGCGTTATGAAAGATACGAGACTGCAGCGATATAAAAGATGCAAGACTGCAGCAATATAAAAAAAACCTGTAGCGAAATTAAAGAAACAAAAGACGGCTCAAAAACAGCAGCAAGAGCTGGCAAAGATACAAGACTGCAGCGCTACAAATGAAACAAAAATCCAGCAACATAAAGGAAACAAAAGGAAAAAAAAGCAGCAGCAGCAGGAGCTGGTAAATTAAAGGATTGCAGCGATACAAGAGAAGGCACAAATACCAACAGCAAGGCTGGTGTGCTCACTTTAAAGCCGCCTCGCCGCGCGTAGCCGTGATACGGGCGGCGGAAGCAGGCACAAATGGCCGGTGTTGTGCCCAGCAAATGCTGGCTCTTGCGGCTCAAAATTACAATATGAGCGCGTCAAAATTTCGCCCAGTTCTTATTTTAGCGAGAACTCTGCTCCAAACTTACAAAGCTGCCGAGTTTTGCCTCCAAGTTTCTCCATTAAACTCCTCGTAAGAAACTATTATGGTTCAATTAATTATCGTTTTTACGCAGACAGATTCCTCGGAAGAATTTTTGCGAGCCTCTTGAAGGGTAGGCCGGGCGAAAGAAGCCTAATAAAATGCGGCGACTTAGGCGTAAGCCGCTCATAGGCTCAGGTTGGGAGAGGGGAAGACAGAGGGGAAGACAGAGGGGAAGACAGAGGGGAAGACAGAGGGGAAGACAGAGGGGAAGACAGAGGGGAAGACAGAGGGGAAGACAGAGGGGAAGACAGAGGGGAAGACAGAGGGGAAGACAGAGGGGAAGACAGAGGGGAAGACAGAGGGGATGACAGAGGGGATGACAGAGGGGATGACAGAGGGGAAGACAGAGGGGAAGACAGAGGGGAAGACAGAGGGGAAGACAGAGGGGAAGACAGAGGGGAAGACAGAGGGGAAGACAGAGGGGAAGACAGAGGGGAAGACAGAGGGGAAGACAGAGGGGAAGACAGAGGGGAAGACAGAGGGGAAGACAGAGGGGAAGACAGAGGGGAAGACAGAGGGGAAGACAGAGGGGAAGACAGAGGGGAAGACAGAGGGGAAGACAGAGGGGAAGACAGAGGGGAAGACAGAGGGGAAGACAGAGGGGAAGACAGAGGGGAAGACAGAGGGGAAGACAGAGGGGAAGACAGAGGGGAAGACAGAGGGGAAGACAGAGGGGAAGACAGAGGAGAGAGAGTCGCGCGTTGTGTGACGCAGGAAATGGCTTGAATGATGAAAGGAAAACAGTTTGTAAGATAATTTCAACTTTACGAGATGCAGGAGAAAATAAAAGTTGAATATAATGAGAAACCGTCAACACGCGCCTCAATAAAAGTAAGATAATGTGTTTACAATTCTATTTAGGTGAAGTAAAATAAAATTCTTCAATTTTTTCAAGTGAATTAGCAGCTTCTATAAACGTACCGACGTTTTAATTTTGACGAATTTCATTTCATGATAATTATATGAAAGCTCATACCCACTAGGCGGCCTCATGAAATGAAAGGACTCATTCATCCTGTATGAATTCGTACTTCTAATGATTCGAATTCATATGTCAGTACAAATTGCGTGACCGTTAAACTGAGGCGTTGTACTGCCATGCCAACACTGAGACGATACTGCAAATGTGCAATGAATTCAAATTGAGGAATCCTCAGCTCTTCGCGTTGAGAAAATTTACGATTTAGCCAGAAGTGAAGAGCCAGATTGCTGAGTCCAGACCTCAAGTCTTTGTATTAATTTGTGTAATGTTGAAGGATACCGTCAGTACGACTTGCGGACATGGTGTTATGTTGCTGCTGTGTCGTTGTGTTGCTTTTGTGTGGGATAATTTTGGATTGCGATATGGTAAATGTCATTTACTGGGCAGTAATGCTGCTGTACAGTACATTAATGTTGTATACAGAACACTTCCCCACACACCCAGCGTTTCCCCACTCCCCCACCCGGCATTCCCCCACTCCCCCACCCGGCATTCCCCCACTCCCCCACCCGGCATTCCCCCACTCCCCCACCCGGCATTCCCCCACTCCCCCACCCGGCATTCCCCCACTCCCCCACCCGGCATTCCCTACTCACACACTCATCATTCCCCCACTCCAACACCTGGCATTCCCCACTCCCCCACCCGGCATTCCCCACATCCCCACCTGGCATTTCCCACATCCCCACCTGGCATTTCCCACATCCCCACCCGGCAATCCCCACTTCCCCACCCGGCATTCCCCACTTCCCCACCCGGCATTCCCCACTTCCCCACCCGGCATTCCTCACTTCCACACCCATCATTCCCCCACTCCCCCACCCGGCATTCCCCCACTCCCCCACCCGGCATTCCCCCACTCCCCCACCCGGCATTCCCCACTCCCCCACTCGGCATTCCCCACTCCCCCACTCGGCATTCCCCACTCCCTCACCCGGCATTCCCCACTCCAACATCCATCATTCCCCCACTCCAACATCCATCATTCCCCCACTCCCCCACTCGGCATTCCTCACTCCCCCACCCGGCATTCCTCACTCCCCCACCCGGCATTCCCAACTCCCACATCCATCATTCCCCCACTCCCCCACCCATCATTCCCCCATTCCCTCACACCCGCACACTCCCCTAACATTCCCCCCCTCCCCCCAGGGAGCCCGCATCCTCGCCTCCTCCCACTACGAGCTCCAGTACATCCTGGGGCGCAAGATCATCTTCCTGTGCGTGGCGAGAGGCAGGCCGAGGCCGCGCATCACCTGGTTCAAAGATGGCGTCGAGCTCTACACACACAACTACTTCCAGGTGAGGGCAGATCTGAGGGTAGATCTTAGGATCGATCTTAGGATCGATCTTAGGATCGATCTGAGGATCGATCTGAGGATCGATCTGAGGATCGATCTGAGGATCGATCTGAGGATCGATCTGAGGATCGATCTGAGGATCGATCTGAGGATAGATCTGAGGATAGATCTGAGGATAGATCTGAGGATAGATCTGAGGATAGATCTGAGGATAGATCTGAGGATAGATCTGAGGATAGATCTGAGGATAGATCTGAGGATAGATCTGAGGATAGATCTGAGGATAGATCTGAGGATAGATCTGAGGATAGATCTGAGGATAGATCTGAGGATAGATCTGAGGATAGATCTGAGGATAGATCTGAGGATAGATCTGAGGATAGATCTGAGGATAGATCTGAGGATAGATCTGAGGATAGATCTGAGGATAGATCTGAGGATAGATCTGAGGATAGATCTGAGGATAGATCTGAGGATAGATCTGAGGATAGATCTGAGGATAGATCTGAGGATAGATCTGAGGATAGATCTGAGGATAGATCTGAGGGTAGATCTGAGGGTAGATCTGAGGGTAGATCTGAGGGTAGATCTGAGGGTAGATCTCAGGGTAGATCTCAGGGTAGATCTGAGGGTAGATCTCAGGGTAGATCTGAGGGTAGATCTCAGGGTAGATCTCAGGGTAGATCTCAGGGTAGATCTCAGGGTAGATCTCAGGGTAGATCTCAGGGTAGCTCTCAGGGTAAATCTGAGGGTAGCTCTCAGGGTAAATCTGAGGGTAGATCTGAGGGTAGATCTCAGGGTAGATCTGAAGGTATATCTAAGGGTAGCTCTGAGAGTAGTCCTGAGGTAACGGCAGCTGAGAAGGAAAAGTAAACCAGAGGGTAACTCAAAGGAAGTGTTGTTCAGAGGGAGGGTTTGTTCAAAGGAAATGGTAATGGGTCTGTCAAAATGTCAAAAAGGAAGGGGTACACACAGGTGAGAGTAGCTCGAAGGGAAGGGTAACTCGAGAGAAATGACTAACTCAGAGGGAAGATGAGGGTAACCCAGAGCGGGGGTGACGGTCATCAGATTATAATGATCATTACAATAGCCATGTAAATGTTGTTACTGACGCAGAGGTGGAAAGCGTTTTGAATCTGCGTGTGTGTGTGTGTGCATGTGTGCTGCAGGATGGACTCGTGTATCAAGGATACGACGCGACGATTAGGAGGTATTATTATAATGATGGCAGTGGATGATAACGTTCTTTATGTCTGCGTGTCTCGCACAATAGATCTTTGTTTCACGGATGCCTCGCAATGATAAGTGGACACCACCGTAATGATGAGTGGGCACCCGCGTAATCATAAGGCTGCATTACCGTAATGATAAAGCTGCATTACCGTAATGATAAAGCTGCATTACCGTAATGATAAAGCTGTATTAGCGTAATGATAAAGCTGCATTACCGTAATGATAAGAGCACTACCGTAATGATGGTGGTGGAGGAAAGGCAATAAATCTAAAGCGGTTGGCATGTCACAGGTGCACGAGTGGGAGATCGGGCGGTACAAACTGAAGAGCAAGATGGAAATCGACCCGGCCACTCCCATGGACGCGGGCTACTACAAGTGTGAAGCCAACAACGAGAAGGGCGTCGACCAGACCGGCTTCCGCACCAAGTACCGCGTCCAGTAGTCGGGTCATGTGGGCTACGGAGCAGAGTTAGGCTGAGACCACGGTAGAAGGAACAAGGTAGGGTCAAACCAGGATTTTTGTCGTCAAACTGATAGCAGTGCTCATAGTGAATCTGGCAACACTGTTAGCCCCAAATTTGGAACCATTATAGGCCTAACGACTTTTCGCAATGGTGATGTCATTGCAACGGACCAATAGCAGCGCTCATATGACATCTGGCAACACTGCTAGCCCCAAATCTGGCACCACTATTGGCCTAACAACCTGTCGCAACAGTGAGGTCATAAAGTATGTTTGAAATAAAGCCGTTCTATTGGCTAGCCGAATATTGGCTAGCCGAACAAGAGGTGTTTCCCCCCCCCCCCCCCCTATAGAAATTACTCTACCTTGTTTCCTCTACCGTGACTCGGACTTGAGCTTTCATAAGCTTAGTTAAGCTTTCCATAGTGCAATAAAATGGGTCGTGGTGGAGGGTTGCAGGGTGGTTAGACGGTGTAATGATATGGGTTGTTGTAGGCAGGAGAAGGGAGGGATATACCCTGACTTTAAAGATTATTAAAATGGTTGTGGTGGAGGGTTACAAGAAAGGTACAATGATATGAATTGTTGTAGGCAATTGAAGGGGATATGTGATGATTTTAGAAGGAATAAAATGGGTTGTGGTGAATATGGTGGATGGTAACGCCGTGACTTGACGCTATGGTAACGCAAAAAGACTTATAATAGTAAAAAGCTTCAGAGGTGAGTTACACCATGAACTTATCGTATGATAAAGAGGGTTGTGGAAATGGAAGTGAAGGGTTATGAGGTGACTTTAGTGCGTAATGATAAAAGTTGCTATGGGCCGTAGAGAGGGGTTATAAAGAGAATTAATCGTACAAGAAATGCGTGAGGTGACTTGAGGTTTAATCGTTGAAGATAGTGATTGAGGGATGGAAAAAGTGGTCAAACGGGTAGTTAACTATCATTGTTTTTGGTGTTGACGTAAGTGACCATGCAGGACGGGCACGTTTGATGAATACATGGTAATTCAATCCAACTATAATGTTAAATCATGAGTTAATTCATATGATTTCATGAACGAATTGTGCGTTGTGATTTCATTTGTGATCGCTGATTACTGCATTGGATTATACGAAGGGCTGCTGATAAGGGTTATAATTATTTAGCGGTTTCTGTCGATAAAATGGTTATTTACGGGTAAATGGTGATTTACGAGAACATAAATGGTTATTTACAAGTAAATGGTTAATTACGAGTAAGTAAATGGTTATTTACGAGTAAGTAAATGGTTATTTACAAGTAAATGGTTATTTACGAGTAAGTAAATGGTTATTTACGAGTAAGTAAATGGTTATTTACGAGTAAGTAAATGGTTATTTACGAGTAAGTAAATGGTTATTTACGAGTAAGTAAATGGTTATTTACGAGTAAGTAAATGGTTCTTGACGAGTAGGTAAATGGTTCTTGACGAGTTAATGGTTAGTGACAATTAAATGGTGATTTTCGAGTAAATAAATAGTTATTTTCGAGTAAACTGTGTGCATCTATGAAGTGCGGCTCTGCGCTATGATGAGGTACAGGCACGAACACGCGCACGAGCACGACCTCGAGCACGACCTCGAGAACGAGCACGAGCACGAGCACGAGCACGAGCACGAGCACACGAGCATGAGCACACGAGCATGAGCACACGAGCACGCGCACACGAGCACGAGCACACGAGCACGAGCACACGAGCACGAGCACGAGCACACGAGCACGAGCACACGAGCACGAGCATGAGCACACGAGCACGAGCACGAGCACACGAGCACGAGCACGAGCACACGACCTCGAGCACACGACCTCGAGCACACGACCTCGAGCACACGACCTCGAGCACACGACCTCGAGCACACGACCTCGAGCACGAGCATGAGCACACGAGCACGAGCACACGAGCACGAGCACACGAGCACGAGCACACGAGCACGAGCTCACGCACGAGCACACGACCTCGAGCACGAGCACACGAGCACACGAGCAGCGCGTGGAGGGATCATGCGAGCTGTAACGACGCGAATTTCACACAGAGTTCGGGCGCACGAGCTCAGTTCTGTTTTGTGCGAGGAAAACTGTTCACTGTTGTTTATTTACCTCAGGAGTGTTCATTCCGACGTATTTTTAATGATTATTTCATTCCTGTGTAAATGATTATGGGTCACGCACATGAATAGTCAAGCGAAAAATTTATTAAGGGATTTTTAACAGCTTAGAATGACAATTTAACAGTAACTTTGTTAATTTTAAAGCAGTTGTGATGTGATTAACGAGACATGTTATTGCTGGTGCTACAGAATATTACTGATACCGCAAAATGGAATGTCAAGGACATCAAGAATACCAAGGATATCCTTGATATGTATCATGGATACAGAACATCACAGATACCGCAAAAAATAATTTCACTGATGCTGCTAAAAATAACGCAGACACCGCAAAACTACCATGGGAGACCGAATGGTATCACTGATGCATTGACTTATCATTACGAGACAGTCGTTTCCTCGAGATAGAAAAGCGAACATCCCGGAAGTAGCTAAGTTCACTTGAGTTCTGGTGAACTTGTGTCTTGCTAGTAACGCAAGATGAGTTAATAATTAGGTGAGTTGTGTGGTGATTGCGAGCAGATTGGGAGAGGAGGTTGTGTATAGATTGAGAACTGTGATTTGTTACAGACTGAGAACAGTGATTTGGTATAGATCGAGAACAGTGATTTGGTCTCTAGACTGAGACAGGTGATAATGTATAGAATGACGCAAATGATTATGTATAGATGAAGACGGACGATTAACCCTTTAACGCCCAAGTGGACTGAACGGTTCTCTTTCAAAAATAATATATTGTATTTCTTATTCAATTTGTTTACTAATGTGTCCTTTAAACTTCACTGCCGAGTGGCAGTTCCTTCCCCATCTTGATAACAGTGACTACCTAATGCCAGTGTCTGTTTAGTGATAGTGGTTGGCATAACGGTAATATGAGTATAAAAATGTGGGTGTTAAAGGGTTAAGAATAGATTCGGTTTGTAGACTACTGGTATATTGGGAACCATTACATTGAGACGAGTGATTTTAAGTATTTAGGTTGATGATTACCAGTAAATTGAGAAGGGTATTTAGAGTAACTCTCGAATGGCCGGTTGGCTCGAATCAGTTCGAATCGTCAGTTCTTCTATGTAAGTTTTTAATTTTCGCGATCGTTAACAATCTAAAACCCAACCCGTGAGGCGTGTAGCAGTGTGATCTACTGCACGCCTACGGGTTGAGTTTTCGGATCGCTTCCGAGTGCAAAAATAGAGAATTAACATAGAATAACCGACGATGTGGACCGGCCGGCCATTCGAGACTAGCCCTGCTCTCTAGCACGACGCGCTAGAATGGGTTTAGTTCGATCAATCTTACGTGAAGACATTCCAGTTTGAGCAGAAAATAAAGACAGCTTTGAAAGCACCAAAAGTGGTGCTGCACGGTAATTTCCTCATGAATATTCCCTATATTAAATTTAAAAGGTCTTACTGCAAAGTGTTAATGTAGGTGAAAAGGTAGAGTTTGGAGGTGCTGATGCTAGCACTACTAGGGAGTTAGAATATCGTGTATGTGTGCACAAATACCTTCCTATCTGAGCAAATTAGCATTTAAAATACCTTCCTGTCAGAGCAAAGTAGAATATTTAAATACCTTCCTATCACAGCAAATTAGCATTTAAAATACCTTCCTATCAGAGCAAATTAGCATTTAAAATACCCTGCTGTCAGAGCAAACTAGTATTCTGTAGAAGAAAACTGAAGTCCCATTCAAGTTTGAGTTGCCAGTGTAGCCAAAACTAAAGTTAGAAAGTGGTGCTATAGCGTGGTATCACTGATACCATAGAATGATATCTATGATATCGCAAAACCATTAACTGTTGATAGTGATACTGTAGACGCTGAAAGTGTTTTTATATTATTATTGGAAAAATAGAATAGCTTTCTCGCGACTGCGTAGATTGAGAAGCTAGATACACTTTACAGTAGCTTATGAAAACTTAAGTTAATGTGGTATTCGATAGGAAAAAAAGCAGAAACCCGCACGGAAAATTTCATTTCATTGCACTCGGCTCGCTTTCAAGTGTACTACAATCCTTTTCGTTGAGGTAATTTTTTTATTATATAACAACAAAAATACTGGACAAGAATAATGAAACGTTGTAATACCAATATAAAGTTACAAAAACTAGTCATGACGAACAATTTTGAAAAAGTATTTACACGTAACTTAGCCAATTTCCATATTTGAAAAATTGTTCGAAATATTTGTTCGTTATGATGCTCATGAGATTAACCTAAAAAATTTAACCTAACCTAAAAAACTAAAGGTTCAAGACACTTGGTGTAAAAGTTGTCTTGAAATAACCAAGTTATTTAGAGCCCGGACTTTAGTGTGGGCATGTGTGCACAGTTATGCATGAACCCTCGTATGACATATCAGTAACTGATACCGTCTCTATTGTGAGACGGTGTCTCTCAAATGATCCCAAGTATCGCTATAAATGTATTTGTATCAAAATATAAACTAAAGCATAAGACAGAAAGTTTAACTGTGAAAGTAAGTGATAAATCCTCTGATGTCTGCATATTGTCGTTATAGTTCACTACATATTTTCTGCCCGTACGAAGCAATCACCACCGTGTAGTGTTACTCAGTAGTAATTTAGTGTAAATACACCGTAAATAATCAAGGTTTTAACGTTTTGATTGCAACCTCTGCATCTGGAGGGAAATTCTTCAGCTTTGATAGAAAAAACTTGAGCGGGACACTCGCATAAAACAAATTAGTTTGACTTGAAGACAGAACTTCAGTAAGAAATAACGAACCACCACTGAACTAACGACAGTTTTGGTCAATGCCTGTGGCAATGCACTGCAAGTGTTGGTTTAAATACGGTTAGATACAGGTGATATAGAATGATATTACCAACACCTGAGGATGATATCACACACACACACACACACACACACACACACACACACACACCTTAGAATATCACCAACACCTGAGAATGATATTACCGACACCTGAGAATGATATCACCAACCCCTGGGAAGGATATCACCCACACCTGAGAATGATATCACCAACACCTGAGAATGATATCACCAACACCTGAGAATGATATCACCAACACCTGAGAATGATATCACCAACACCTAAGAATGATATCACCAACACCTAAGAATGATACCACCAACACCTGAGAATGATACCACCAACACCTGAGAATGATATCACCAACAACTAAGAATGACATCACCAACAACTAAGAATGACATCACCAACACCTGAGAATGATATCACCAACACCTGAGAATGATATCACCAACACCTGAGAATGATACCACCAACACCTGAGAATGATATCACCAACAACTAAGAATGACATCACCAACAGCTAAGAATGACATCACCAACACCTGAGAATGATATCACCAACACCTGAGAATATCACCAACACCTGAGAATGATATCACCAACACCTGAGAATGATATCACCAACAACTAAGAATGACATCACCAACAACTAAGAATGACATCACCAACACCTGAGAATTATATCACCAACACCTGAGAATTATATCACCAACACCTAAGAATGATATCTCCAACACCTGAGAATGATATCGCTAACCCTCAAAAGTATCATTTACGATAACGCCAGGTCAGTAGCCAGGATACAACTGAAGGCACATTTTCCAAAGGTGCTTTGACGAGACTTTCAAGTTTAGAACAACGGTTCAGTGCAGCTCAGAATTATTCAACTGCATCTCAAGAGGTTGCAAGCGCTTATGAAAAATAAAAATAACCCGTCACTTGAGAGCAAACATCACTCGGAACCAAAACATGATGTGAAGAGAAAGAGTCGACACGTAGGAGGAGCAGCAAGAGGTCAATGCTTCTCCGCCTTGACAACAACACAAGTCGGTGAGCAAGTCACGCTTTGACTCGAACATATAGGATTGTTTTCAAGCGAGTATATAGGATTGTTTTGGAGTATAAAAGATTGTTTTCAATTCAACTTAAAGGATTTTTTTCAAGCGTGTATCTAAGGTTGTTTTTAAGTAAATAAATAGAATTTTTCTCAAGCGAATATATAGATTGTTTTCAAGCGATGACTGTTGTCAGTCATCACTTCACTCACCACACTCACTCTTTTTCTAGGGTACTGATAGCCGTACTGTGTTGGGTGTGATGTCAGGTAGAGGAAACAAGGTAGGTTCAAACCAGTCTTTTTTTTGTTGGCGGTGTGGTTTTGCTAACGTCACGGCAACGAACCAATAGCAGCGCTCATATTGCATCTGGTAGCACTGCTACCCCCAAATCTGCCTCCACTATTGGCTTAGCGACATTTTTTTTTGATGACGTCACAAAGTTTGATTGAAATGAAGCCTTTCAATTGGCTAGCCGAACAAGAGGAGGTGTATTTTCTCCCAAAGAAATGACCCTACCTTGTTTCCTCTACCGTGATGTAATGTCAGGGTGCTGGTCGCACAATACATCAAGTCATTTATCAAGGTGTTATCTCTGATGAATTTACAACCAATTATGCACGAAAAGATTCATTATTCTATCATGCGGAGGCTATGTCTTGGCTTATTGGTCACAGTATTTTTCACATGTTAACCAACTTTTCTCAACATTGAGCAATTCCCGTTTTGTTATTCAATGAAACGACTTTGCGAAGATGATGTTCGAGTGCGAGCTCCAACTAAGAATCACATCATTAACGAATTAGACAAATGTTCCTTCATGTTGACATAGAAGCACTAAAAAAATTAAATAAAATAATGACCGCAGGGATGTGACATATCGACTTATGTTATAAGTACGCAATATTTATCGTGTGTGAATGTATGCTATGCTGAATGAAATACTTATCAAGAGCGATATGCCGTACCTGCATACGTATAGCTGCATATATCCCAATAAAGCAAGAACGTACTTTACCGCAAATTGACATATCCCAGAATTAAGGATATATACATAAATAGATATATATATTGACAATTTAATCGTGTTCAGTAAACGGAGCCCTAACGCAAATGTGCTTTTTATTAGCCTTCCTTCACAACATAGGCTGGCACCGTAAGCAAGAAAGGAACTCGAGTCGACACATTCATTGCGGTGTGACCCACCGGTGGGTCATGCTGAAGTTTTTCCAGCTGCATTATTATTATTATTATTATTATTATTATTATTATATAAGAAAGTTTTAGCCTCCCTTAACCACGACAAAGATGTTCCAAGAGAGGAAAGAGGAAGGCACCATTTAGTATGGAGTTGAGGGAACGCGGAATATATGCACAAGGTGCACAGAAACAGTAAGCTAGGAAAGAAGTTTATGAAACAAGAAAAAAGTTGAAGAAGAAAGTAGTAGGTGCAGAAAAACAGGACAGCCGTGAACCGAAAAAAGATGGTCCGTAACAAAACAAAACCTATTCTATTTCAACAAAAGGAAGCCTACCTAACCTTTAGCTCGGGCCCTCACATAGTCCCCCTGGGAGCGCCAATTCCCATAGATACAATAGTTGTGTCCCCCTGAGGGTTTTTCCAGCTGCAAAACGACGGGTCGTTTGAAAAATTTCAACAATCATCTTAAATTCACGGTATTTATTTTAGCCAATTAATGTTTTTTATTTATAAAATTTTCAACAACTCTTGATTTTAAATTTGAGGTAAATATTGAACTACAGTTTAACCCATCGCAGTCAATGTGCTGACAGAGCGAAGCTCGACGGAGCGCTGTACTGATGAAACGTTGCCCTCTAGTGAGGGGCGTTTGATCTTAGGTGGTGTGCCTTCGATCTGCGCGGGGGGAGTGTGGGGAGAGAGAAGGGTGAGTGTGGGGAGAGAGAAGGGTGAGTGTGGGGAGAGAGAAGGGTGAGTGAGAGGGAGAGAGGGGGCAAGTGAGAGGGAGTGAGAGGGAGTGAGAGGGAGTGAGAGGGAGAGAGGGGGCAAGTGAGAGGGAGTGAGAGGGAGTGAGAGGGAGAGAGGGGGCAAGTGAGAGGGAGTGAGAGGGAGTGAGAGGGAGAGAGGGGGCAAGTGAGAGGGAGTGAGAGGGAGTGAGAGGGGGAAGTGAGGGGGGCAATTGAGGAGTGAGGGGTGGGCAAGTGAGAAGGAGTGAGAGGGAGTGAGAGGGAGTGAGGGGTGGGCAAGTGAGAGGGAGTGAGGGGTGGGCAAGTGAGAGGGAGTGAGGGGTGGGCAAGTGAGAGGGAGTGAGGGGTGGGCAAGTGAGAGGGAGTGAGGGGTGGGCAAGTGAGAGGGAGTGAGGGGTGGGCAAGTGAGAGGGAGTGAGGGGTGGGCAAGTGAGAGGGAGTGAGGGGTGGGCAAGTGAGAGGGAGTGAGGGGTGGACAAGTGAGAGGGAGTGAGGGGTGGACAAGTGAGAGGGAGTGAGGGGTGGACAAGTGAGAGGGAGTGAGGGGTGGGCAAGTGAGAGGGAGTGAGGGGTGGGCAAGTGAGAGGGAGTGAGGGGTGGGCAAGTGAGAGGGAGTGAGGGGTGGGCAAGTGAGAGGGAGTGAGGGGTGGGCAAGTGAGAGGGAGTGAGGGGTGGGCAAGTGAGAGGGAGTGAGGGGTGGGCAAGTGAGAGGGAGTGAGGGGTGGGCAAGTGAGAGGGAGTGAGGGGTGGGCAAGTGAGAGGGAGTGAGGGGTGGGCAAGTGAGAGGGAGTGAGGGGTGGGCAAGTGAGAGGGAGTGAGGGGTGGGCAAGTGAGAGGGGGTGAGGGGTGGGCAAGTGAGAGGGGGTGAGGGGTGGGCAAGTGAGAGGGGGTGAGGGGTGGGCAAGTGAGAGGGGGTGAGGGGTGGGCAAGTGAGAGGGTGTGAGGGGTGGGCAAGTGAGAGGGAGTGAGGAGGAGGCAAGTGAGAGGGAGTGAGGAGGAGGCAAGTGAGAGGGAGTGAGGAGGAGGCAAGTGAGAGGGAGTGAGGAGGAGGCAAGTGAGAGGGAGTGAGGAGGAGGCAAGTGAGAGGGAGTGAGGAGGAGGCAAGTGAGAGGGAGTGAGGAGGAGGCAAGTGAGAGGGAGTGAGGGGGGCAAGTGAGAGGGAGTGAGGGGGGCAAGTGAGAGGGAGTGAGGGGGGCAAGTGAGAGGGAGTGAGGGGGGGCAAGTGAGAGGGAGTGAGGGGGGCAAGTGAGAGGGAGTGAGGGGGGCAAGTGAGAGGGAGTGAGGGGGGCAAGTGAGAGGGAGTGAGGGGGGCAAGTGAGAGGGAGTGAGGGGGGCAAGTGAGAGGGAGTGAGGGGAGCAAGTGAGAGGGAGTGAGGGGGGCAAGTGAGAGGGAGTGAGGGGGGCAAGTGAGAGGGAGTGAGGGGGGCAAATGAGAGGGAGTGAGGGGGGCAAGTGAGAGGGAGTGAGGAGGCAAGTGAGAGGGAGTGAGGAGGCAAGTGAGAGGGAGTGAGGGGTGGGCAAGTGAGAGGGAGTGAGGAGGCAAGTGAAAGGGAGTGAGGAGGCAAGTGAGAGGGAGTGAGGAGGCAAGTGAGAGGAAGTGAGGGTGGCAAGTGAGAGGGAGTGAGGAGGCAAGTGAGAGGGAGTGAGGAGGGCAAGTGAAAGGGAGTGAGGAGGCAAGTGAGAGGGAGTGAGGAGGCAAGTGAGAGGGAGTGAGGAGGCAAGTGAGAGGGAGTGAGGAGGCAAGTGAGAGGGAGTGAGGGGTGGGCAAGTGAAAGGGAGTGAGGAGGCAAGTGAGAGGGAGTGAGGAGGCAAGTGAGAGGGAGTGAGGAGGCAAGTGAGAGGAAGTGAGGGGGGCAAGTGAGAGGGAGTGAGGGGGGCAAGTGAGAGGGAGTGAGGGGGGCAAGTGAGAGGGAGTGAGGGGGGCAATGAAGAGAGAGAGAGAGAAGGGAGAGAGTTAAAGAGAGAAGGAGAGAAGAGGGGAGAGAAGAGGGGAGAGAAGAGGGGAGAGAGGAGGGAACACAAAAAAGAGAGAGGAAACAAAGAAGAGAGAGAGAAAGAAACGAGAAAAAGGAAGGGAACAAGAAAAAAAACAGAGAGCAAGACAGAGGGATGGAGAAGAAATAAGACACAGGATACAAGGAATCGAAGAATGGAGGACAAAAGAAACGAGTGAGAACTAAAGGTAGGAGTGATATGAGAGGTAAAAAAAATAGAGCAAGAAAAATCGAAAGAAAGTGACAAAAGACATGCCAGGGCACGGAGGCAAGTCGAGTTCCCACAGAAACACAAGCTCTGCCACACAACTTCTGTGTGCACACAGAACACACATCACAGACACGACACGTGTGTGCGTGAGTCCACACATAACCATAAATTACGCACACGTGGAGCGTTGTTATTAGCACAGCAAAATGCTGGTCATCACACACGATAGCCTGCTGGCAAACGAAACCAGTGAAATGCTGGGAGCTAATTCCGTGGAGTTTTGCAGGGCAATATTTCTCTGGAGAAGACTACAGTGTTCGCTGTAATCCAAGCGCTCATTTGGTGGCCAGAAATGCGATAACCTCGCACAAATGAGCTTAGTGGCTCAGGTACGAGGGGGAGTGAAGAACGCTGGGCTTGTTCGTTAGGACAGTGGAGGAATAAAAAGATTACCGCAAAAAAGGGCCTCATTAAACGTGCCCTCGTTGTTGACCTCTGTGGCTTGTTCCAACAGGAAAACCCTTCATGAATCAAGACGTGTACACCCGACCCGGGATTTATGATTAAAGAACAAAATTACGTCACCTAGGTCACAAGATTTAAATGCGCCAAGGGTATGAAACTCGTCTGAGTGTAATAGGAAAGTCGAAGTATTCTGTACATGAATATTGCTGACTTGAAAACTCTACGGAATTTACTACCAGTATTCAACTTACTCGATGAAATTTCAAATTGTCCAGCAGATGAGGCACACGCTACAGTATGCGTGCAGCTCGAGTAAAATTCCATTGCAATAGGGTATTTTTTCTGAAATTATTACGTAACGAGAATAGTTGGATGGTGCAATATAATTGGATGTTGCCCCCGGTCTTCAATGAGCAATTCTGTCCAATCATTGAGCGACTAAGTCTCTTGTTCAACACATGGCAATTCGAAACACAAAATCTGAAAACTATAATACAAATTATGCGTATTACACAAGAGGTAAAATCAAGGGCAAATTCATGTCCTAGCACATGGTCCCACGAAAAACAAAACCTGAAATGAAAATAACACAATTCTATAATTATTTACTGCATTTTTATTCCGTTTCGACTACATTCTTTGTTGAAATCTTTAAGCAAATACTTCACGTATTGATAAAATGTTTCCATGAATATTTACCTGTATTTACTATACTGAAGGCTGTCAGAAACATGTTTGTGCAAGTGAGTCATGCAATAAAATGTATCCGCAAGAATTCAACTTTTATTCGAGTTGTAGGAAAATTATCAACATTATCTGTACACTGAGCATGTAGCTATGATACCAATGTCTGAGCGCGCCAGTCATGTGAATCTCCCTACCTTAACAATCTCATATAACTATTATATTTATTGAGTTACAGTTAAATCTTGATAATTTCAAACTATTTTACCTTTCCTACTACAAGCTACACACAGGCCTCCAAGATCCCCAGATCTAACACCCAGTGAATGTTTTCATGGAACACTGAGGGGCAGAAGAATATTCTAGGCCGCCTAAAACCTCCGAAGAATTGAAAGAATCAACAACGATTTCCAGTTACTTAAAAACGATCGGCAGTTAATCAAACGAAGAGTTGCGTCGATGCCATCGAGATCTTAAAATTTCGATGACAAAAATGGACAACATTTGCAAGAAATTAAACCATGTGTACAATATTTTCAATAAATTGATTTAATACATAGTGGTTGAAAATACTTCTTTTCAAAAACTCAAAATAAAGTTAAGCTGTGGCGTGTACTTTTGTTGTTTTATTCTCACGCGCAAACACGTTCTGGCAGTCTTCAGTAATGTAATTAGAGGCTTATATCTCTGAAGATATCTTATTAAAACGCATGGCGTTTGTTTAAAAAAAATAATAGAAGAACATGGTCGAAACAATAGATTATAGGTTAGTTTAAGCCTCCCTAACCGCTACCAAAAAAGAGCGTATCGAAAAGAGGAAGGCACCATTTAGTATGGATATTAATTAGGGAATGCGGAATCTATGCAGAAAAGGGCATAGAAACAGTAATTTGGGAAAGAAGTTCCTGAAACAAGATCAAAGTTGAAGAAGAAAGTAGTAAGTGCTGAAAAACAGGACAGCAGTGAACTGAAAAGAGGTGGTGCTTAACATAGCTAAAAATATTGTATTTAAACAAAAAGAAGACCTACCTAACTATCAGCTCGGGCCCTCACATCTTCCCCCTGGGAGCGCTACGGTTGAAACATGAAAAATGCAGCAAGTAGTTTCTGAATTATATTATTATGCTAGATTCGTTTCTAGAGGGTCACCCTGTACAGCACAAACATCACTAAGAGCATCACACATCACTAAGAGCATCACACATCACTAAGAGCATCACACATCACTAAGAGCATCACATTTTCATTCCTTGGATTCCAACGGAGAGCATCAGGACAAGCAGATGACGCGACAAATGCGTCAAACACAAAATAAACAAAACATCACAAAATAAACAAAACATCACAAAATAAACAAAACATCACAAAATAAACAAAACATCACAAAATAAACAAAACATCACAAAATAAACAAAACATCACATAATAAACAAAACATCACAAAATAAACAAAACATCACATAATAAACATAACATCACAAAATAAACAAAACATCACATAATAAACAAAACATCACAAAATAAACAAAACATCACATAATAAACAAAACATCACAAAATAAACAAAACATCACAAAATAAACAAAACATCACAAAATAAACAAAACATCACAAAATAAACAAAACATCACAAAATAAACAAAACATCACAAAATAAACAAAACATCACAAAATAAACAAAACATCACAAAATAAACAAAACATCACAAAATAAACAAAACATCACAAAATAAACAAAACATCACATAATAAACAAAACATCACAAAATAAACGAAACATCAATGAGCTCCGGGAAAAAATATAAATAAAACTTGGAGAGGACGCTTTAAAATGAAAACTTAAAAGTGAAAGCGAAGTGTGGCTCAAAAAATAAAACTATGAACAAGCAAAAAAAAAGCGAAAAACAAACTAGGATCCTGCGCGGTTTTCCCTTTATTTTGAGGTATCAAATTTCCTGTTAAACGAAATTAATTAAAGATCCAGTGAGCAAACTGCCGCAATGCGCGGTCCGACGCAGCATTAATCTTTACTCAGCTCGACGGCGCTAAATTGGAAACAACGGGAGACAAAACCTGTGTGGGGGAGTCGTGTGTGCTGTGGGGGAGTCGTGTGTGCTGTGGGGGAGTCGTGCGTGCTGTGGGGGAGTCGTGTGTGCTGTGGGGGAGTCGTGTGTGCTGTGGGGGAGTCGTGTGTGCTGTGGGGGAGTTGTGTGTGCTGTGGGGGAGTCGTGTGTGCTGTGGGGGAGTTGTGTGTGCTGTGGGGGAGTCGTGTGTGCTGTGGGGGAGTTGTGTGTGCTGTGGGGGAGTCGTGTGTGCTGTGGGGGAGTCGTGTGTGCTGTGGGGGAGTTATGCGTAATCCGTATCTAAGGGTGGATATTGAGTAGACGAGAAGACTTCAACGTGTACTTGACGTAAAGAGGTAGTAGATCCAAATGCGCCCTGCAGCGCTGCACACATCCTATTTATAGCTTATGATTCGCTGACTCAGCAGCGCACACTATGCCCGCGTCGCAGCTTAGGGTTGGCATACGTACGTACCGACATGGGTACGAACAAGTACGTAACCAGGTCGGCACACACCTCCCCCACCATGCAGGTAAAATACCCTTCTTGAATCAAAACAATCAATTTGAAGAACATAACTTCAAAATTCAACAAGTGTATCCCAATGCATCAGTGTTTACAAGTGAAAATTACTAATTCGGAACAATTAGTCAGATAAACATAGCAACTGTAATTCGATTTTGGTAAACCAGTTAAAAATTGTTAACATACCCCCACCAACGAAAGATAAGTTGAGCCGCAGGTAAATATTACAATAGTGAAAGATATTCTCGTTTTGAAACAAAAACTGTATTGAAAAACGCACTAGTACAACAACAAGAATATATTTATTGAAACAGAAAAACATCCGTAAATAAAGGTAAAACGCGTCGAAGTAAGTTCGACAAGAAGCGCAACACAACAATATCAGCGTACCGCAAAAATAGTTAAGACATTCAGAAATATCGTTCCAAAAAAATCTACGGTACAAGATATCAACATTTAACTATCTTAGGTCGTTGAAAAACATCCGAAAGTAAACGTCGAGTGAAAAGAAAATAATTTAAAAAGACTAATGCATGAAGGAACAGCCTCATTGTCAAAACATGTACGCACGATTGTACACCAAAAGGGAATAAGCAAATTCGCAAAAAAAATATTTTATTTTTGAACACAAAGAAAAAATTCCAAAAAAAATCGTTTAAGCATCACGCATGTAGACAATTAAGTTTAATTAAACATCGCCTATATTAGTTACAACAATATTTGCCCTGAAATCGCAATTACCGAATACATTTAACCAAGAGAAACAGTTAAGTGCTAAATGCAGGAGAACTAAAATAGAAAATTGCATCGTTGAAAATAATAATTAAAATACTTTTTATTCAAACAAAATTGAAATAAAGATTTATGCGTACCATGAATTCGTAGTAAGAACATTACATTCGTGAAATATAAGAGTAATCAACCATGAAAATAAGTCCAGCGCATTGTCTATGAAATTTAGTTGATCCAAAAATCGCATAACATTTTTTTGAATTCGGAAACCAGTTAATACATACTGAGTTACGTGAACGTTAATATTTTTTGAATATCAATGCTAAAAATTAGAAGGAATTACCACAAAAATAAAACTCGAATCAACTTAGTACCTTATAACTAATTCCTGAGGTATATGTTAAACATAAAACTAGAATTCCGTTTTATAACGCATGAGAAAAATAGTGTCGCTTAGAAGACACGCAAAAAAATAAAGTCCACATATTTAAAAAAAACAAGGAAAACACATGCTTCACTGACACCTAAACTTCGCTATTTGCTTGCAGGTGACGTAGCGGTTGGTCAGCGTTGCTCGATCTGAGCTGCTGACGACGGAGTAATGCATCTTCAGCGCGAAGGCGATCCGCCAGCAAGTTAAGTTCACGACGAAGATAGAGGAAGGAAACCCCTAATCCCAGAGTTAAAGGAAAGAGAAGGAGAATACCTAAATCAGAAATGCGGTCGGGAAGGATATCGACAAGGGCGTTTGCCTTCACCCAATCGGAGGACACTCTTCCCTGGTGTTGCTCCAGGGCATTAGTGAGTGCCTCCACCGACACATGGGTCATCCTATTTCCCATCGTGGCGGGCAGGAACGTGAGCGTGCTCGGTCTGAAATTGAAACAAACACAGAGTTCAATTAGCATGGCCATACAAAAAAATTTTTATCAATCAATTATTATTACGTCAAATAAATTAAAGAAACCAATAGTCACAGGTGGTGACAGCTGCTATGAGAAAAAAAACAAACATCAAATCTGCACGTAGCTGATCCCACACGGCATCGACAGCTGCGCACCTATTTGGAAAACAAATCGGAGCCAGCCTTCGCTCCCACAGCAATGAGGGGCCGCGTTTCGAAACACAGGATGTTATTGAACCGAGCAAGCTGTTATTCAACTGAGCAAGCTGTTATTGAACTGAGCAAGGCTCTCGGTCAAATGTAAGCCTTCGTGGTAAAGTTAATGGGTACAGACTCAATCACGCACGTAATAACACGGTACACCAAATACGAAATGAAAAAATAAGGTAAATACATACGGTTATATAAGGAAAGTTCCAGTTAAAAATATACGTAAAATTAACATCGAAACAAGAATCACACAATAGTATTATGTGAACATAGCAACACCGTCAGTCTTAAGTCGCATAGTTTTCATTCAACACTTTTTACGTAAAAGTAGTACATGGTTTTTATTACTCCTGAATGTTTTATTGCCTATTTTGATTTCTACGTAATTTCGGTTAATTTTTGTTATAATACCTGGCCCATTCCAGGTCAGATCAAGCTTATGCTTTCGCGTATGATTGCGCAATAACACTCTGTCGTTTAGTTCGAAATTTTTATTTTTGCGTCGAAGGTTGTGATACATGGTTCTTTCACTGGTGTTATTTATTATTGTAGCTCTAACGTTTTCAACAATGCGGGCAGCTTCCTGAGCTCGGAATCTTATTATATCAACGTTCGTGTCGTGACTGTAATTAGGTTCGAAAGTTACAGCGCTAAAGCTCGGGCACGTATCGCGATTGAAAACAATGAACGAGGGTGTATCCCCCAATGTGGTATTTAAACTATTGTTTATCGCGTTCTCTGTGCTGTTGAGACACTGATCCCATTCCGTATGCGCTAACGAATTAATGTAGAGTTTTAATAAATTCGTAATTTTGCGATTATTACGTTCAACAATAGCGTTACTGTGAGGACTCCAAGGGAGGACCTCTTTTTTCGCAATACAATGAATTTGAGAGAATTTTTTAACTGCCGCAGACTTAAATTCAAGAGCTTGGTCACTTAGGAGTGTTTTAGGATAGCCAAAGGTTGAGAAGCAGCTGTCTAGACAAGAGACAACTGTATCTGCTAATCGATCTGCTGTCGCGTAAAGCTTACAGTAACGCGAAAACAAATCGATCACAATGAGAATATATTTATTTTGCTGATCTGTGACAGGTAGAGGACCAAGGAAGTCCATTGATACCACCTCGAACGGTTCTTTAGCGATGGGAGCGTCTAATATTTTAATAGGTACAGTACAGTTGGCTTTGAGAATCTTACATACATCACACATTTTGACAAATTGACGGATTATACTCGTTTCTAATAAATGAAAATAACGCAACTTAAATTTAAACAACGTATGCGTGGCATCAGTATGGTACAAGGAATGGATACTCAGCACCGCCTTGTGCATGAGCGATGTCGGTATAACCGAAGTGAGAATAGTACTTTCCCTAGAGTCTATTTGTCGTCGTCTATACAGTATGTCGTTTAGAATTAAGTATTTTTGTAAGTCAGGGATCGTAGACTGTCTACGAGATAGTAATGCGTCCCTAACTTCAGAACAGAATGGGTCGAGTTGTTGCTCATTTCGAAATTCGTCTAAAGTCCATGATACGTCTTTTAACTGAGGTACGTAGTCAATCAGTCGGGGTTTTTCAGTTGATTCTGGCGCCACTTGATTTGAGGGCGTCGTGTCTGTATCGTCTACGTCGGCGGTCAGTGCACCACGGCGTGTAGTCACTGGGAAAGCGTCGACCTCATTGAACTCTGCACATTCTTCGAGATCTGAGATAGTTAGATGCTGGGGTAATCTACTTAGGCAATCGGCAATGAGATTCTGTTTCCCGGGGAAATATTTTACTACGGGTTCGAAGTGTTGAACTGTTAGACACCATCTAGACATAGCAGAATCGTCAGGAAGCTTTTTGAAAAACAAGGGCTGTAAGGGTTTGTGGTCTGTGTATAAATAGATCGGATATCCAAGAATGAGATATTTAAATGCCTTCAGCGCTCTTACAATTGCTAAGAACTCTTTTTTCGTCGTTGAATAGCGCTTTTCTGTTGAATTCAAACTTTTACTGTAGTATGCAATAGCTTTCATGGATTTTTTTGAATCATTATCTTGTTGCAAAAGTACTGCTCCAATGCCATAGTTTGAAGCATCTGTAAATACATGAAAAGGCTTGGAAAAATCAGGGTGCTTTAAAACGGTATCTGATGTTAAGACAGATTTAATCTTTTCAAAAGCTTTCTGACATTCAGGCGTCCAGATAAATTCAACGTTTTTTCGTAACAATTGATAGAGAGGATATGAAATTGAACCAAACATCGGGATGTGATTGCGGAAATAGTTCGCCACACCTAGAAAACTTTGTAGTTCTTTCACATTTTTTGGAATCGGGAATTTTTGTAGTTTTTCCGATTCTTTGCAACGGATTCCGTCTGCCGACACAATGTGTCCAAGATATTCAATTGAGCTTTTTAGAAAATGACATTTTTCAAGTTTAAGGGACAGATTTCCACTACGTAGCTTCTCAAAAACACTCTGTAAATCTTTCAAATGTTGGTTCATAGTTTTGGAAAATACTAGTATATCATCAAGGAATACAAAACATAATTTACCGATGATATTTGCAAGAACAGAAGAAATAATTCTTTGAAAAACTGATGGACTCGAGGATAACCCGAATGGCAACCTCTTGAACTGAAATTTCTCGTAACCGATACTGAACGCGGTGAATTTACGGCATTTTTCTTCCAACTCGACCTGATGGAAGGCTGAGCGGAGATCAAGACTTGAAAAAATGCTATTACCACCTAAGGAATAAAGAACTTCGTCAATGCGTGGAATTGGGTAACTTTCCTTGATAATTATTTTATTTAATTCACGAAAATCTATGACGGGTCGAATCTCGCCCGACTTCTTTTTCACAACGATTAAAGGAAAATTATATTCTGAACTTGAAGGCTCGATAATTCCTTGATTCAACATCTGTTTATTGGCTTCCAATAATTCATTTTGATATTTATGTGGAATTCGATATGGAGGGATGTTAAGTACTGGAGCATCAGGTTTCAATTCAATAGCATGTCGCATGACATTCGTGACTGCAATAGTTTCGCCTTCTAGAGTAATTACGTCTCTAAAATTGTTTAATAAATTCATCAGTAATGGTTTAGCATCACCAATTTCACAATTTACATCGTCACTCGTCAGAGGACGTCTCTCTTTAATATCCCCTTCTCGGACAACATCGTTTTTTGCTTTATTTCCCACTTCATCAACACGATTATCGTTACCACAATGCCTCGTTTCTGCAGATACTAAACCAACGTCTTTACCAGAGATGGCATTGAAACTTCCACCATTAACACTGTCGACTTTGGGTAGATCCGCATTATCATGGGCATCGCACAAATTCGCATCTCGCACAGCTTCGTGCACGGTAGACATGTAAATCTCGTGTTCAATTTCCTTGTCGTTAATTTCTTCAATCGTACTTAACATCGTATTGTCGCTCAAATATACCACGTCTTCCGAGACGTTCAAAAGCATTACAGGGACAAAACCATTTGACCTGATGTCCACAACTGATTCGGCGACATAAATACCATTCGCGAGAATTGTCTTATTCATAATATACCTTCCGGGCTTAGCCTTTTTGACATACCCATTAATAACACGTAAACAATTTCTGGGCATTTCCACCGCTCCACAATGAACGACTATTTCTCGTTTTTTACTATATTTCAAACCTCTCGCATGTTCCTTAGTTTCTCTTATTTTCTTCGCATGCGTTTCATTTTTTACTTTCCCATTATTTTCTCGCCCTGCCGTTGGGCTTGGGATACCCCTCTCTTCTGCAGTATTTATCTCTAGGCTATTTCCTTGCCTACCGCCATTTTCTTGGCCTGTAATTCTTGTTTCCTTCTGCTTCAGCAGATACTTCTCAATACGCCTCCTACCGGCAAGCACGTCAGCCATCAGGCATTCTGGTTTACTTATAGTATTCATAAATATCTCCTTTCTACTTCGCTCGTGCAATTCCTGCACATCATGAAACGGTACTTTAACTCCGTCAAGAACGATAAAACCTTCTTTAAAATTTAGCACGGCATCCTGCAAAATATCTCTGCCAAGGATCACGTCATATTTAAATTCGGCATTCTTCAAAATCAAAGCGCTGGTATTGATTTCCTTACTATTGGGCAGCGTAATACAAAGATCGAGTTCTCCTGATACTTGGCTTTTTGAATTGACACCGCTGATACTCAGAGCACTGGGCTTAATTTGCTCGTTTATACCTTTTAAATTCCGGTAACTCACTAAACATCTGTCGCTACCGCTGTCGATTAGAGCGCTCATCAATTTGTTATCATGACGTAATATAATTGTAGGCTTCTTAGAACGCCTTAATGAGAATAAACCATCGCTTTCTTTCCTTAAACGACCTTCTTTCATTATCGTCGCTGACAAACAGACTTCTACAGGTAGTTCAGAATTTGCACCTACATCAAGTTCTTGTTCACCTAGTAATTCGAATTTATTTTTACACAAGAAAAGCGGATCCACCACAGAAGTCGACTTTATAATAGTATCTGGTTTCAACACCACATTTTTGTTGACGAGGATAGCAGCTCCAACCCCGGGCACTGGCAACTCCTTCTCTACTGCAAGACACTCTGAATTTTCCGATTTTTCTTTGTCTACTCTAAAAAATTTTCACCCTCGCAAGATGCGGCGTAGTACGCTTCACCTCGTCCTCTACTGCGACCACGCGAAATACATTCACGTGCAAAATGACCCGTCTTCCCACAAGCGTAGCAAGCATGGCCTCGGAAATTTGATTTGCTTTGGCCTCTTTTACTCGTGCACATACTTTGAACATGACCTGCGGTATTGCACAGTGAACAAAACGACTTAGATTTATCATTATTAGTCTGTTGTGGGTTTACCACCTGAGCCTCGTGGCACTCCAAAGAACCTAAAGGTCGATCTCCGAAGTAAGCATGCTGTCTACCCCTTGGAAATCTAGCAGGTCTCCAATTGCTTCTAAAAAATGGTCTCCGACCTTGAAATCGTCGGCTGGTATTTTGTGATGCATAGAAGACCTCGGAGGACGAATCTTTCTCATCCCACTCTCCTTCTTCGGGCACGACTGCAAGATAAGTCTCCCTTGTTTGATACGGGAACTGGGTATTATTTTTGCGCGCAAGTATTTCTCTTCCCTCAGGGTTATTACGCACAGCGGAAACTAGACGAGCTAAAAGTTCCTCTGAACTTATGAATGGTCGTGAAAATATTTTTTACAGAAATTCTCTTCCAATAATGGAGCAAGGATCGCTGTAGCAAGGCTGAAAACAACTAGATCTCCAGAGAATTTTTTCAATTCGTTTTGATTTGTACTAGCAGTTACAAATGGATGTCTTTGTATTGCTACTTCATTACTATTAAGAATATGATCACTCAAATTTCTTATTTTTGACATTGCCATAACCAATTGAGCAGACAATCCTTCGTTTCGTAACAGCCGTAGCTGGTTCAGGTCGCAAGCCAAGGCATGTACAGAGCGTTCACCTTTCGCTACGTAGATGTCATCGAGAATATCGATAACTTGATCAAATGAATAATTAATAGCAGGGTCTACTAATTTTGTGACGACGCCATTAAAGTCGCCGACGCTTTTGTGTGCACTGCGTACAAGTAACTCTTTTTTGGCGTCATCTGAAGTGACGTCGGGTAATAAACACATATACGATTTAAGATTGGCCACATGCGTTCGAAAACTTTTCGTTTCACAGAAAATCGGATCTCTGACCCTCTGACGGCCCTTAAATAGAGGTAGCTCTGCACTGGACAAAATAGTACTGCCCCTTTGTAACGTGGATGTTACACCACCACCTGTCATCGGTCCGCTAGAGGACGACATTGTACTAACACTCGGCGTACTGAACGACACGGTCTGCGTGCTAACCGTGGTCGTAATTACTGTCGTGGTCTGTGGTCCAGACATAGTCACACTTGTTGGAGTATGTGCGCACGTACCAGGTAACGTACCACTAAATGCTGGAACAGAAACTCTACCGCTACCAGTAATTATACTCGTCGAACGGATAAATTCAGGATCGGAGTCAGAATCTCCCATCACTTATTAAACAAGAAAACAGCAAAAACGCAAAACTCAATTTCAACAATCCCATTCACCGACGCAGAATTTCTACGCCGCAAAAAAAAACGCTTGACACCGAATAATCTCAAAATCCTATCACTCAAAAATAATTTGAACGACGCGACAGCGCGTTAAAAATCTATCTCTCAAAATGAATGTGATCCCACCGTAAGAATTAACCTCACGGTACTAACTACAATAAAATTATCGTCAATATAAATACCAAAATCAATATGCTATCGCAGCAATTCACCTAAACACAATACCAAACAATACCTTTATACAATAATAATCGCACCGCCACCAAAAAAGTCTTTTAAAACGAAACGATCACTATTACAGAGCATCCAATTACTACAAAATCAATTGAACGTCCGGCAGCAAACCACAAACTATTTTTAAAAATGAGTTACCGTAATGACCTCAGTGATCCCACAAAATAACCAAACAAATTACTAACAAGGGAATACTGGTACACGATTCCAATGTTATTAGTCACTTAACAACCAAATTATCGAAAAGAACTAGACGAAGAGAAAAAAAACTGACTGAGTCACACTGATTATGTCCTAAAAATGCAAGAAAAATTTATAGTTACAGGATCACTTAACTGATAACTCAGCAACGTCGCCAATGCAGCGCAGTAGCCACAGGCAGCAGGCAGAACAGCTACAGCTGATGTCACGGACGTCCAAGTAGACTGCCCAGCAACAGGAGTACCAGACGCGGCGCCGATCTCAAGGTCGTCTGGGTAGCACAGGCACGGCACAGCCAGATGTCGAGAGTGCCGGATGCCAAGGTCGTAAGGTAGCGCCGACACACAGCGTAGCAGTAGGTTGTAGCACGTAGCACGTCTCTAGTATTTTTGACGTATGTTCACGCTTCCTGAATGTGCGTAATTGCACAGATCACTGTTTATTTATACGTATTAATAACGGGAACACAGTTTCTTTAAAAACTCGAGTAAAGACACTTGGGTATGCAATCTAGTTATCACATACACGTTTCACAATGTTCTCGAAGTTGTAGTATCACAGTAAATGTTCGTAGAATTTTATGAACACAACCACTGATGCATTCAACTGGTAATTGACCACGTTACTTTTTTCGATGGAAATTTACGCACAATTTTATGACGCACTGATCTCCTTCTTGCTCCAGGTCGACACGCGCTTTGTAGGGCACTCCTACGGGTATATCGAAATTCAATAGGTAAGAATCCAGCATATCTTTCTCAGGAACACGTTTCACCAAGAATTTAAAAACATTGTTATATACTTGCGGTGCTTCCTCAATTTCTCTTCCCGTTTCTTTAGATTCCTCCATAATAATATTGACGCTTGATCCAAAAGATTCTCTTCACACGAAGCGATGAGCAGTCCTCCACACTACGAGAAGTTCCGTAAAAACACGATCGAAGTAGAGTCACCGACGAAGCTTTTGACTCAATCTTCCGTTCCCTTCAATCACAGAAGTCACTGAACCACGTTTATAGCACAAGTCGCAAAATTACAACACTTCGTGGGTACGTAATCAACTGGTCCACCAGTATGCGTAATCCGTATCTAAGGGTGGATATTGAGTAGACGAGAAGACTTCAACGTGTACTTGACGTAAAGAGGTAGTAGATCCAAATGCGCCCTGCAGCGCTGCACACATCCTATTTATAGCTTATGATTCGCTGACTCAGCAGCGCACACTATGCCCGCGTCGCAGCTTAGGGTTGGCATACGTACGTACCGACATGGGTACGAACAAGTACGTAACCAGGTCGGCACAGAGTCGTGTGTGCTGTGGGGGAGTTGTGCGTGCTGTGGGGGAGTTGTGCGTGCTGTGGGGGAGTCGTGTGTGCTGTGGGGGAGTCGTGTGTGCTGTGGGGGAGTTGTGTGTGCTGTGGGGGAGTTGTGTGTGCTGTGGGGGAGTTGTGTGTGCTGTGGGGGAGTTGTGCGTGCTGTGGGGGAGTCGTGTGTGCTGTGGGGGAGTCGTGTGTGCTGTGGGGGAGTCGTGTGTGCTGTGGGGGAGTTGTGTGTGCTGTGGGAGAGTCGTGTGTGCTGTGGGGGAGTTGTGCGTGCTGTGGGGGAGTTGTGCGTGCTGTGGGGGAGTTGTGTGTGCTGTGGGGGAGTTGTGCGTGCTGTGGGGGAGTCGTGTGTGCTGTGGGAGAGTCGTGTGTGCTGTGGGAGAGTCGTGTGTGCTGTGGGAGAGTCGTGTGTGCTGTGGGGGAGTTGTGCGTGCTGTGGGGGAGTTGTGTGTGCTGTGGGGGAGTCGTGCGTGCTGTGGGGGAGTGGTGTCTGCTGTGGGGGAGTTGTGCGTGCTGTGGGGGAGTCGTGTGTGCTGTGGGAGAGTCGTGTGTGCTGTGGGAGAGTCGTGTGTGCTGTGGGAGAGTCGTGTGTGCTGTGGGGGAGTCGTGCGTGCTGTGGGGGAGTCGTGCGTGCTGTGGGGGAGTCGTGTGTGCTGTGGGGGAGTCGTGTGTGCTGTGGGGGAGTCGTGTGTGCTGTGGGGGAGTTGTGCGTGCTGTGGGGGAATTGTGCGTGCTGTGGGGGAGTTGTGCGTGCTGTGGGGGAGTTGTGCGTGCTGTGGGGGATTCGTGTGTGCTGTGGGGGAGTTGTGCGTGCTGTGGGGGAGTTGTGCGTGCTGTGGGGGAGTTGTGTGTGCTGTGGGGGAGTCGTGCGTGCTGTGGGGGAGTGGTGTCTGCTGTGGGGGAGTTGTGCGTGCTGTGGGGGAGTCGTGTGTGCTGTGGGAGAGTCGTGTGTGCTGTGGGAGAGTCGTGTGTGCTGTGGGAGAGTCGTGTGTGCTGTGGGGGAGTCGTGCGTGCTGTGGGGGAGTCGTGCGTGCTGTGGGGGAGTCGTGTGTGCTGTGGGGGAGTCGTGTGTGCTGTGGGGGAGTCGTGTGTGCTGTGGGGGAGTTGTGCGTGCTGTGGGGGAATTGTGCGTGCTGTGGGGGAGTTGTGCGTGCTGTGGGGGAGTTGTGCGTGCTGTGGGGGATTCGTGTGTGCTGTGGGGGAGTTGTGCGTGCTGTGGGGGAGTTGTGCGTGCTGTGGGGGAGTTGTGCGTGCTGTGGGGGAATTGTGCGTGCTGTGGGGGAGTCGTGTGTGCTGTGGGGGAGTCGTGTGTGCTGTGGAAGAGTCGTGTGTGCTGTGAGAGAGTCGTGTGTGCTGTGGGAGAGTCGTGTGTGCTGTGGGAGAGTCTTGTGTGCTGTGGGAGAGTCTTGTGTGCTGTGGGAGAGTCTTGTGTGCTGTGGGAGAGTCGTGTGTGCTGTGGGAGAGTCGTGTGTGTTGTGGGAGAGTCGTGTGTGTTGTGGGAGAGTCGTGTGTGTTGTGGGAGAGTCGTGTGTGCTGTGGGAGAGTCGTGTGTGCTGTGGGAGAGTCGTGTGTGCTGTGGGAGAGTCGTGTGTGCTGTGGGAGAATCGTGTGTGCTGTGGGAGAGTCGTGTGTGCTGTGGGAGAGTCGTGTGTGCTGTGGGAGAGTCGTGTGTGCTGTGGGAGAGTCGTGTGTGCTGTGGGGGAGTCGTGTGTGCTGTGGGAGTCGTGTGTGCTGTGGGAGAGTCGTGTGTACTGTGGGAGAGTCGTGTGTGCTGTGGGAGAGTCGTGTGTGCTGTGGGGGAGTCGTGTGTGCTGTGGGAGAGTCGTGTGTGCTGTGGGAGAGTCGTGTGTGCTGTGGGAGAGTCGTGTGTGCTGTGGGAGAGTCGTGTGTGCTGTGCGGGAGTCGTGTGTGCTGTGGGGGAGTCGTGTGTGCTGTGGGGGAGTCGTGTGTGCTGTGGGGGAGTCGTGTGTGCTGTGGGGGAGTCGTGAGAAGAGCACTGCTGGCATAAGTCTGCAGGAATGGATACAAAGAACAAAACATAACAAAAAGTTAACGTAACTTATTTAGTCAGAGCGAGCGAGGGTAAAATAGATCCTACATCCACCTTTCAACTTGAGCTCAAACACAGACCCCTTAACACACACGCAACACGCACACACAACACGGAATATGTACACCACACAGAAACTACACACAACGCGCTTCTCAACGAAGTCCTAATTGGAAACAAAAATCTGACAAGTACGATGCATTTTCAAGTTTTGCAGTAAGCGAAACTTTATTTCATTTTTGCGATATTGATTCATTGTAGCTCCGGCGTAGGCTGGGCGAATGGATTAAAATAACAAAATGCGCACAAAATGTAATGGTATAATTCAAATTTTAAAAACGCGTGTTCTTTTGATATTAAATGTCAGATTCGAATGGATTTAAGTTAACTAAACGCGTAAAAAATGTAACGGTAAAACTTAAATTTTAAAAATGAGCGGGTAATTTTGGTTTTAAAGGTCAAATTAAAATGAGTTTGTACAAACAAAATGAGTAAAAAATTTAATTGAGGTATTCAAAATATAAAAAATCTACGGTATTTTGATACCAAATGCTAGATGAGAAACTCCCACCCGCATTACAGACGTCCAGGAAGGTCGGCGCGGTCTCTAAAAACATCACCTAACAAAAGAAGCTCCGTTCAAAGAATTACTGTGAATTATAAATATTATTATTATTATTATTATTATTATTATTACTATATAAGAAAGATTTGGTCTCCCTTTACCCCGACAAAGATGTTCCAAGAGGGGAAGGAAGATTGCACCATTTAGCGTAGAGTTAAGGGAACGCGGAATCTATGCAGAAAGGGCATAAAAACAGTAAGTTTAAAAAGAAGTTCATGAAACAAGAAAAAGTTGAAGAAGCAAGTAGTAGGTGCTGAAAAACAGGACAACAGTAAACCAAAAAAAGATGGTCAGTAACAAAACAAAAACTAATTCTATTTGAACAAAAAAAGCCTACCTAACCTTTAGCTCGGGCCCTCACATAGTGCCTCTGGGAGCGAATTACTGTGAAATTATCCCAAACAATGAGACTGAAGAGCACAGCAAAGCCCTACAAAAGCACTCTAATGGGCCGTGTTTGCACACAGTAAATTATTTAAGCGCAGAAATACTGTGGAAAAGAAGAGAAAATCTCCAGAGTTACAGGAAGCCGTAGGCTGGGCAGGCCTACGGGGCCTGGCCTAAACAAACACGAGTGAGGGCGGCTCAATATTGGTCTATTAGGGCTTTTTGTTGAGGGTAGGCCGAGCGAGGGGGAGGGGAACTATGGGGAGCAAAGGGTTGAACTAGGAGGAAGGAGTTAAACTACTAGTGAGAAATGGGTTAAACTACTAGTGAGAAATGGGTTAAACTACTAGTAAGAAATGGGTTAAACTACTAGTAAGAAATGGGTTAAACTACTAGTAAGAAATGGGTTAAACTACTAGTAAGAAATGGGTTAAACTACTAGTAAGAAATGGGTTAAACTACTAGTAAGAAATGGGTTAAACTACTAGTAAGAAATGGGTTAAACTACTAGTAAGAAATGGGTTAAACTACTAGTAAGAAATGGGTTAAACTACTAGTAAGAAATGGGTTAAACTACTAGTAAGAAATGGGTTAAACTACTAGTAAGAAATGGGTTAAACTACTAGTAAGAAATGGGTTAAACTACTAGTAAGAAATGGGTTAAACTACTAGTAAGAAATGGGTTACAATACGAGGAAGACTTACGCTGTTATGAGACGCGTGTACGTTTCTCATCTAATGATTTTTACGTGAAGATATTTTGAAAAAGGCAGATTTGTACATCTTAGAAAGGCTCAACCCCTATGTTATTTTTATGTCAATTTTGTAGAAAATAAACTCTTTTCTCTTTTCTTTGCGCTTGGTCTGGCAGGGCAGATTGTTTTTTTTTTAATTACGTTTGTTTTTGTGCAGACACCCCACTCTGTCTGGTGTTGGTCGTATCCTGCCGCCGGATACTGACATCCATCTCCTGCCCCCGGATACTGACATCCATATTCTGCCCCCGGATACTGACATCCATATCCTGACACCGGATACTGACATCCATATCCTGACACCGGATACTGACATCCATATCCTGCCCCCAGATACTGACATCCATATCCTGCCCCCGGATACTGACATCCACATCCCGTCGCCGGATACTGACATCCACATCCCGTCGCCGGATACTGACATCCACATCCCGTCGCCGGATACTGACATTAATCCATATCCTACCTGCGGATACTGACATTATCCATATCCTACCTCCGGATACTGACATTATCCACATCCTACCTCCGGATACTTACATATCCACATCCGGCCGCCGGATACTGACATAAGCCCTATCCGGCGGCCGGATACCCGAGCACATGCCAAAACAGCTCAGTTCTGAGTTCACTCGTATCCTGGATACTCGCATCCATCGCGCTGTTGCCACATCCACCAAAATTGTGCGAAAAAAATTGCCACGTGTGTCCCTGTAACGACCCACTCCGCTCGATTCGATGCGCCGATTTGTTTTTATTGGCAACGATGATGTGGGGGGGGGAGGTAGGGGGAGGGAGGGGAGGGGGGGGAGTGGAGGGAGGGGAGGGGGGGAGTGGAGGGATGAGGGGGATGGAAGGGAGTGGATGGGGATGGGTGATAGTGGGGGTGTATAGGGGCAGTGAGGGTGGAGTAATTGGGAAGGGTGAAATATGCGCATAGAATGAGTATATCGAAAAGCAGGTTTATGAAAAAGATAAAAGTTGAAGATGAAAGCAGCAGGTGCTGAAAGACAGCACAGCAGTGCACTGAACAAAAAATGTCCGCAGCAAAACACGAATCTTATTCTGTTTAAACATAAGGAAGGCTTCAGCTTAGGACCTCACATTTTCCCCCATAGGGGCGCTAATGCACAGACATAATAACAATTGCATTCTTGTGATTGTAGGAAGATCTCGCTTCCAGGCAACAAAAAGCTTCTCTTGCACAATAATTCTACACACGCACACAACAAATTCTGATGAATCAAGAATATGCGAAAGAAGCTCTCATAAAGACAAAATTAAAAGGATTTCCCTTCACTTAGAGATAGAATAAAAATTTCAAGAGTGAATTTTGATTTTTTTAAATACAAAAATGGTATTCAGTACCATTTCCTTTTGTACCATTTATTAACAGGCTTACTCATGAAAAAATGGTTCCATTCTAAAATTTGCCAGAGGCAGCACTAACAATTTAGCTCAAGAAAAAAATGGTTCAAAACTAAAATTAAAAATTTTTATCTCATCAAAAATATCCTTAATTTAATAATTAATTCACCTCACTTTACATTGACAATTTTATCTCATCAAAAAATCTCCTGCCTTCACTTAATAATAATTAATTCGCAATCTCCTGCCTTCACTTAATAATTAATTCAAAATCTCCTGCCTTCACTTAATAATTAATTCGCAATCTCCTGCCTTCACTTAATAATTAATCCAAAATCTCCTGCCTTCACTTAATAATTAATTCGCAATCTCCTGCCTTCACTTAATAATTAATTCAAAATCTCCTGCCTTCACCTAACAATCGATGCACTTGCACCCGGTATCAGTGATACGAAACACGTTGCAACCAATGAAGTCCGGAGCAATCAAATGAATTCGCGCACGCTGAAAAAACTGACAGGGCGAAGTCTGCTGCAATCAAATGGATTCGAACTGAGCAAAAAGAAAACCTTTAGAGCTGCTAAAAAGGCACAGAGCTGCTAAAAAGGCACAGAGCTGCTCGATTGAAATCTGCTCATGAATGAGACCGATGACGATCGATCGGTCCGAGGAAGTTTTCTGCGTATTGACGAAACTAAAATTTTACGACGTGGGCGGCTGAAGAACTTGAGTTTCGATGAAAGAGAGCGCTGCTTTTGAATTGAAGAACTCAAGTTCAGGAGGGAAACGTGATGTTGTCCATATAATAGTCGGGAGATATTCTATACACAGTGTTGGCAATTCTGCTGTTTTAAATAACAGGCAATACTTCAATTTTAAATAACAGACAACTTCGCTGTTTTAAATAACAGGCAATACTGCTGTTATAAATAACAGGCAACACTGCAGTTTTAAATAACAGGCAATACTGCCGTTATAAATAACAGGCAACATGCTGTTTCAAATAGCAGGCAACACTGCCGTTATAAAAGGTAGGCAATGAGGCAAATTCAAATGGCATAACACGCAATTGCTTTGAATGGTACAGCCATCGCCGCAATATAATAAGATATTTTTGACAAAAACTCGCTGACTTCACCAACAAAGTCTGTTAGGAATCAGAGAAACATGGGAAAAAATCAACAGAATGAAATTTTCTACACCGGTAGAAGCAGTATAAGCTTGCCGTATAAGCTTGACGTCAAATGAAAATGAATTCGGCCACTTTGTCTTTCCTCTGCACCCGCAATTAACTTTCCTTCCTACCACAATAGATGCCATGCTCACCTTCCTCCAACTATTGTACTACCGCTTTGATAATTCGGTTGTCTGTTCGATGCAAAACCTATTCTTGCGTCTTACTAGTAAAAATGTACCAACAATAACACCTACAATAATGGTCACTAACACGGTGGGCATTTCACGCGCTAGCAGATGAAGCAAAGGGCTGTTGGTTTAGGAGGTACTCAGCTCTGGTCGCTTGTTAGCTTTCGTGTCACTGGGTTGTTTCTTACTTCGTGCAGTTCACAGTTCTTTCTCAGACCGTGGTTCAGGACCTGGGTTCGAGCGAACCCAATGAGGTTCGGTGAGCCGAACCCTTGGGCTCGGTATGGCACAGTTTGTGCACTAATACAGTATATAGTAACCTAAACATGTTTTGAATTTGAAGAAAAGAAGCGCATTCTATTTTTACAACCACGAATAGCTCGATGAATGCATGCACGGAACCAGTGGGGTTCAGTACCTCCAACGAGGTTAAGACCCGCTGGTGTAAGACAAGCCGTGGCTTGCATTAGAGGCCGGGACGCAGTGATGGCGCTATTGGAACGCTGTCCGTGTGGGGTACTGCGTTCTTCACACGCTCTACCATGTGCCTGCATTTCATTATACGCTGCAGTTCATTGATATTAGGCTGTAAATTGATATTAGGTTGGATATTGGGTTGTAAATTGATATTAGGTTGGATATTGGGTTGTAAATTGATATTAGGTTGGATATTGGGTTGTAAATTGATATTAGGTTGGATATTGGGTTGTAAATTGATATAAGGTTGGATATTGGGTTGTAAATTGATATTAGGTTGGATATTGGGTTGTAAATTGATATTAGGTTGGATATTGGGTTGTAAATTGCATCAATGCACTCAGAGGGGTCGTAAGTTAGATCGTTAGGCCTAAATTGGGCCGTGAATGACATCGATATGCTTGAATTCAGTCGTTAATTAAATAGATACGCTTAGATTTAATCGTTAATTAAATAACAACGCTTAGATTGATTTGTTAATCAAATAGAAACGCTTAGATTGATTCGTTATTTAAACAGAAGCGCTTAGATTGGGTCGTTAATTAAACAGAAACGCTTAGATTAGGTCATAAATTACACTGCCACGCTTCAATACGGCTATGATTGACATCGACACGCGCAGATTGGGTCGTAAATAAGACCAATCTTAAGCGCCAGCAACCTCAATCAGAAGGTCCCCGTTCACCCGAGCTTTGCCTGCGTGGAGGCAAAGTAAATTAAAGACACGCGCAGCTGTGCACTGATTACTGCAGTAGACCCCGCAGGGGGCGTGCATGACGCAGGTAACTCCACGGCGCCCCCACGCCACTTACCGGACTTGACACATCAGCAGGCGGGCCCTGCTGACACCGCCTGCTGCAATCACAGCAGCTGACGGACCCGGGGGTAGGGAATGGGGGGGGTAGGAGGGTGGGGGGGAGATATGGGGGATATGAAGAGGGGGGTATAGCGGTGGGAAAGGTGGAGAAACCGGAAAGTAAAAAATGAGGTGTATTAAACGAAATGTAAGGGATAAATGAGGGGGATATGAGGGATAAACGAAAAAAATATGAGGGATAAATGGAGGGAAAATGAGGGATAAATGGAGGGAAAATGAGGGATAAATGGAGGGAAAACGAGGGATAAATGGAGGGAAAACGAGGGATAAATGGAGGGAATATGAGGGATAAATAGAGGGAATATGAGGGATAAATGGAGGGAAAATGAGGGATAAATGGAGGGAAAATGAGGGATAAATGAAGGGGATATGAGGGATAAATGAAGGGGATATGAGGGATAAATGAAGGGGATATGAGTCATAAATGAAAGGGATATGAGGGATAAATGAAGGGGATATGAGGGATAAATGAAGGGGATATGAGGGATAAATGAAGGGGATATGAGGGATAAATGAAGGGGATATGAGGGATAAATGAAGGGGATATGAGTCATAAATGAAATGGATATGAGGGATGAATGAAGGGGATATGAGGGATAAATGAAGGCAAAAAGATGGATAAATGAAGGGGATATGAGGGATAATGGAATTGAATATGACGGATTAAGGGAGTGAACATGAGAAATAATTAAAAGGGGGCAAATGGGTGAGAGAAAGATGGGAAGGGACAGATGGGACAAGGATGACAAGGAAGGATGAGTTAGGGGAACGTAGAATCTATGCACAAGGCGTGTTCCCACTCAGGATCCCTTAAGCATAGGAGCAGCAAGTTTGAAAAACAGTTCATGAAACGCGATGAAAGAAGAAGAAAAAAGTAGGGGCGCTGCAAAACAGGACAGCAGTGAACCGAACAAAATATGTCTTTACCAGCTGAGGACTTCATATATAAACGAAAATCTTTTCATTTTAACATAAAAAAGGCCTACCCAACAAATTTCTCAACTCAAAACAACTCACAGCACAAATCTCAACACAGAACAGGACACAACAAACAACACAACACAGGGCACCAGGTCGCTGCTGGCTGTTGGACAAAATGGCGTCGATATCCCGGCCTTATGGCGCTCTGGGCCGAGGGTAATGAGGGGCTGTGGGAGAATATGAACAGGGGGAGAAGGTGGACAGAGGGAGAAGGTGGACAGAGGGAGAAGGTGGACAGAGGGAGAAGGTGGACAGAGGGAGAAGGTGGACAGAGGGAGAAGGTGGACAGAAGGAGAAGGTGGACAGAAGGAGAAGGTGGACAGAGGGAGAAGGTGGACAGAGGGAGAAGGTGGACAGAGGGAGAAGGTGGACAGAGGGAGAAGGTGGACAGAGGGAGAAGGTGGACAGAGGGAGAAGGTGGACAGAGGGAGAAGGTGGACAGAAGGAGAAGGTGGACAGAAGGAGAAGGTGGACAGAGGGAGAAGGTGGACAGAGGGAGAAGGTGAACAGAGGGAGAAGGTGGACAGAGGGAGAAGGTGGACAGAAGGAGAAGGTGGACAGAGGGAGAAGGGTGACAGAGGGAGAAGGTGGACAGAGGGAGAAGGTGGACAGAGGGAGAAAGTGGACAGAGGGAGAAGGTGGACAGAGGGAAAAGGTGGACAGAGGGAGAAGGTGGACAGAGGGAGAAGGTGAACAGAGGGAGAAGGTGAACAGAGGGAGAAGGTGAACAGAGGGAGAAGGTGAACAGAGGGAGAAGGTGAACAGAGGGAGAAGGTGGACAGAGGGACAAGGTGGACAGAGGGAGAAGGGGGAGAGAGAGGAAGAAGAACGTCAGAAGGAAAAGATGGCAGAGGGAAAAAGGATGCGAGAAAGAGAAAGAAATGCTAAGGCAGATGTTGAGGGAAGTGTGAGACGTGAGGAAAGTGTGAGACGTGAGGAAAGTGTGAGACGTGAGGAAAGTGTGAGACGTGAGGAAAGTGTGAGACGTGAGGAAAGTGTGAGACGTGAGGAAAGTGTGAGACGTGAGGAAAGTGTGAGACGTGAGGAAAGTGTGAGACGTGAGGAAAGTGTGAGACGTGAGGGAAGTGTGAGACGTGAGGGAAGTGTGAGACGTGAGGGAAGTGTGAGACGTGAGGGAAGTGTGAGACGTGAGGGAAGTGTGAGACGTGAGGGAAGGGTGGGACGTGAGGGAAGGGTGGGACGTGAGGGAAGGGTGGGACGTGAGGGAAGGGTGGGATGTGAGGTCAGGGTGGGACGTGAGGTCAGGGTGGGACGTGAGGTCAGGGTGGGACGTGAGGGAAGGGTGGGACGTGAGGGAAGGGTGGGACGTGAGGGAAGGGTGGGACGTGAGGGAAGGGGGGGGCGTGAGGAAAGAGTGCGACGAGAGGGAAGGGTGGGACGTGAGGGAAGAGTGCGACGAGAGGGAAGGGTGGGACGAGAGGGAAGGGTGGGACGTGAGGGAAGGGTGGGACGTGAGGGAAGGGTGGGACGTGAGGGAAGGGTGGGACGTGAGGGAAGGGTGGGACGTGAGGGAAGGGTGGGACGTGAGGGAAGGGTGGGACGTGAGGGAAGGGTGGGACGTGAGGGAAGGGTATGACGTGAGGGAAGGGTGGGACGTGAGGGAAGGGTGGGACGTGAGGGAAGGGGGGGGCGTGAGGAAAGAGTGCGACGAGAGGGAAGGGTGGGACGTGAGGGAAGAGTGCGACGAGAGGGAAGGGTGGGACGTGAGGGAAGGGTGGGACGTGAGGGAAGGGTGGGACGTGAGGGAAGGGTGGGACGTGAGGGAAGAGTGCGACGAGAGGGAAGGGTGGGACGTGAGGGAAGGGTGGGACGTGAGGGAAGAGTGCGACGAGAGGGAAGGGTGGGACGAGAGGGAAGGGTGGGACGTGAGGGAAGAGTGCGACGAGAGGGAAGGGTGGGACGTGAGGGAAGGGTGGGACGTGAGGGAAGGGTGGGACGTGAGGGAAGGGTGGGACGTGAGGGAAGGGTGGGACGTGAGGGAAGGGTGGGACGTGAGGGAAGGGTGGGACGCGAGGGAAGTGTGGGACGCGGGGAAGTGTGGGACGCGGGGAAGTGTGGGACGTGATGGAAGTGAGATAAGTGAGGGTGTACTTGAATAATTTTGCAAATTGTGGATCAGAAAAACGAATGCCGTGCAAACCTTTCGTTGTGTTTCTCTTGAACGAAAGTCTCGAGGATTAACACATGGCGGAAGAAGACACCGAATGTGCAGCTGCAAAAACAATGCAAGAACAAGCACTCCCACACAAACATAAAAACAGGCAAACAAAACCCAGAAAACACAAACATACATGAACAAATACACACTCACCCATACACGCACGTATAAACACACAAACCAACACAAAGATAAACACATGCAAATAAATACACGCTCATACACACATACGTATAAACACACTCACAAGGAAACTCACAGATATACATACTCAAATAAGCGCACACACATACACACATAAACACACACATAAACACACACATTAACACACACAAACAAGCCAGTCCACTGCCCCAAGGCCTAGTCTCATAAGTGATGTCGAAAATAGCAAGCATTAACTGGATTGTGCCTTCATTTAGCTTTAATTAAGTATTTATGAAAATTGATTTTGTGACTACTGGTTGGTCAGAAACATTATGAAAATCCCCTCCGTGGCCACCGGTGGGTCACGTTGCGCTCAAAGTGTTGACACGTTGACTGCGTATTGGTACAAATGTGTACCTAAATTGCTCTTTCTCGCACAGGTATGAATGAATAGCATTCCAATTATGCCACACTACCTACGAGTATATTTAAAATAAACTGTAGCGTTCAAATCAAGATATAATAGTGCAATTATATTATAACTTTTTCGGTTCTCGAACGGTATAAAAATTGAATGCCGGTTTTCAAATTTCGCAGCTTTCAACCCAACTAAGCCAACCGAAGCAACCGTGCACACGTAGTCAACATAATAATACCAATAAGCGTGACCGAGAGTTTGGATCAATTATGTCTTTTACTGCCAATCATCCAGAACTGTAAATCTTTAATGCGATCGTTCACAGAACACCGGCTAGCGTTCAGATTATTATTATTTTTTTTTTATCGCGATGAATTTTTATTGCCGGTCATTCAGATCAACGATTCATTACAGTCGGAAAACCTTATAATTTTTCAAGGATTTTAAGTTTTCCAGTTCATTTTTATTAGTACTAGTCCATCCCCCGTAATTTGAAATGAGAAAGAAGGCGAAATAAAAGAAAGGCTGTCAGAAATAAAAAATTCAATCTGTCGAGAGTTGATGAGGCCGAGTGCACACGGCCCGTCAAAAATGTACAATAATGTTCGAAAAATCATATGACAGACGTTCCTATTTCCTATAAATTCACGTGATATTCATTCCTACTCGAATGTGATGGATTAATGCACTGGAAATCTTGTATCACAGATACGCTCATCACACACTGCAGGCTGGCTTCAGACAGACGGACGCGGCTCTCATTATAGTATAGATTTATAAAGTATTTATGCATATATAAGCAACACACTACCTCGAATACAGAACGCGATGGCTGCCATCGCTTCACCAAATTCAAAAACTCGTGACATCTCGCGTTGAACTTGCATAATTGAATAATAAACAAAAAAATTAGCCCACTCACACAGATAAACATATTCACACAGATAAACATATTCACACAGATAAACATATTCACACAGATAAACATATTCACACAGATAAACATATTCACACAGATAAACATATTCACACAGATAAACATATTCACACAGATAAACATATTCACACAGATAAACATATTCACACAGATAAACATATTCACACAGATAAATATATTCACACAGATAAACATATTCACACAGATAAACATATTCACACAGATAAACATGTTCACGCAGATAAACATTCACGCAGATAAACATATTCATGCAGATAAAAATATTCACACAGATAAACATATTCACACAGATAAACATATTCACACAGACAAACATATTCACACAGACAAACATATTCACACAGACAAACATTCACACAGATAAACATATTCACACAGATAAACATATTCACACAGATAAACATATTCACACAGATAAACATTCACACAGATAAATATATTCACACAGATAAATATATTCACACAGATAAACATATTCACACAGATAAATATATTCACACAGATAAACATATTCACACAGATAAACATGTTCACGCAAATTAACATATTCACGCAAATAAACATATTCACGCAAATAAACATATTCACACAGATAAACATATTCACACAGATAAACATATTCACACAGATAAACATTCACACAGACAAACATATCCACACAGATAAACATATTCACACAGATAAACATGTTCACACAGATAAACATGTTCACACAGATAAACACACTCATACATAAATATATGGACACAAACTCAGAAACAAACAGGTAAGGTGAAATAAGGTGCAAATAATGCAGAGCAAGATACTTAAATCTTAGGAGTGAAGTCCGTAGACTTAAATCCCTAGAACTATTCGATCTTGATTATAAGATAGTTTTAGCCTCATTGACCAAATCAAAAATGTTCTAAGGGAGGAAGGATGAAAGCCCCATTTAGTATGGCGTTAAGGGAACGCGGAATCTATGCACAAGATTTGTTTCCGCATAGGATCCCATGCGCAAAGATACAGTAAGTTGAAAAAGAAATTTCTGAAACAATTTTCATATTAAAAAAAAGTAGCTGGCGCTGAAAAACAAGACAGCAATGAACCGAAAAAAAGATGGTTCGCAACTAAACAAAAAACGTACTCCATTTCCCCAAAAAGGAAGGCTTACCTAACTTTTAGCTCGGGACCTCACATATTCCTGCTAGGAGCACTAATTCCCATAGAAACGATAGTTGTATCCTCCTGAGAAGGCAGCTTCGTTCATTAGTCTACCTTCGTCGTTGCCTACGAATAAGTTTCGTAGACCATCGATGTGTGACGATGTTATTTACTTCTACATGTCCAAGTATATTCCAAACATCACCCTACAATCCTAACGCTATTTCGTTCATGACATTAGGTCAAAAGTTCTCACACATACCAACCCTTCAGCTAGCACATATCAGTTCTTGCATCCCCCACCAACACCACCCCCTTTCCACCCACCAACACCTTCCCTCCCCCCTCCACCCCACACACCTTAACCAACACACCTCTCTCCCCTATTCTTCCACGAACACCTGTCCCCTCCCCCACCAGTCCCCTTCCCCTCCCCCATTCCACCCTCTAACACCCTTCCCCTCTCCCCCATTCCTCCCATCAATACCCTTCTCTCACCCCATTCACCTTACCAACACCCTCCCTCATTCCCCCCATTCCCCCGACCAACGCCCTCCTTCCTACCCTCCCTCCTTCCTTCCCCCCCCCCCCCCCCACCACCATTCATCCCAACCACACCAACCACACCACCACCCCTCCCAGCAGAGCTGGACGATGACACACGCAAGACGAGTGGAGTGACAGTGACGTTAAAAGCATTCCAGAATTCCTGTTCCAGGACACGACAAGCGACAGGAATCAGCAGTCGTGTGCGATGACCGCTGGAATTGAATCTGGAAACTTGAAATTAGAACAACTTGACGAGACTCAGACCTCGCCTCAGCTTCATGTGCAGTTAAATCCTGGTCTTGAAATCCGTGGATATTTTTGGAAAAATGTCAGTGTTGCTCAACTTCTCAACTCCTCAATGTTCCACGTGTAAAATAATCATGTTTGCCAAGCTCAAAAATACCAGGGGTTACATTCTTTGGCTCACACGAAGTCCAGTTTATACGGAATGCTTGATATATTTCATCAAAGTTCATTACAATGAGTTTCACTCGACCTTCTGCACCTTTTTTACTAAAAGAAAATTTCTGAAGCTTCGAAGTGTTCTAAAAATAAAAACACTCACTGCGCCTGGCAATTTACAGCGATTTCAAATTAAGATGTAAAAGATTGATGAAAAAGGGCAGCTTATTGTTTTTAACGTCCACGCTTTCACGATGCCAATTTTTCTGAAATGCTCCATAACGCGAGGGAACATTGGTGTAATTAAATAACTGTTTCAAGGGAAAATTCAAAATTTTCATTCAAGTTTATGCATTAGTTTTCACTCAATTAAGGCTGTCACCACAGTGAAGCACAATAATTTTTCAAATGGCGCCACAAACAAGCGGTCTTGTCTTTGAGTTGTCACAGCCCACTGTAGCCTGTCACAAATTCGGTGCAAGCATCCTCACAGGTGCGAAAGTTTTGGGCCTCAATATTTAAGAAAAATAACGAAGACATTTGTCGATGAAGTCGTTACGCTGTATATCCTTTACCCTCTTTCGAGAGAAAGTGAGGACAAGTTAAAGGCTATTCATCTTAATTGACGGAAAGACTCGGTTTCGTTAATTGAAAACAATAGTTGCTTACACTGACCATGTCTTACGCTGACGAAATTATTATGAAATAGGGCACATAACCTGCAAATCATGTCGAGCGAGATACTTAAATATCAGGAGTGAAGTCCGTAGACTTATTTCTTAATATATTTTTTCTCGAATTTCCTATGTTTCTGGCAGAGACGCCACAAGCGCTCACAATACGCAAAGAAGATCAACAAATCCTTCTTACTCTTCACGACATTATCATAATTCATAATATCATGCATGAGAATAGCACCGTAATTAGCACAAACTCGGCAAAAAAAGCCCTATAATTACCGAAATGACGCAGCCGCAACCTGAAAAACAACAAGAACTTGTGCATAAAAACAAGGCATGAACAAAATCAGCCATGAAGTCATCGCCCCTGAGGCTACATGAAGAAAAAACAAATTATCGGAAGGGAGGGCCTACGAAGTTAGCGGCCAAGTTGTCTGTTTTAAGAGAAGTTATGGAGAAAATTAGTTAGACGAGCTGGAGGAACTTGCCGAGTTTTGGTGCTGCATTGGTGATGTTCTTTTGCTGTAGTTAATTTCAACGCCATTACTACGCAGCTGCTACGGGGTGTCCCAAGTACAGAGTGTCCCCAGTACAGAGTGTCCCCAGTACAGAGTGTCCCCAGTACAGAGTGTCCCCAGTACAGAGTGTCCCCAGTACAGAGTGTCCCCAGTACAGAGTGTCCCCAGTGCAGAGTGTCCCCAGTGCAGAGTGTCCCCAGTACAGAGTGTCCCCAGTACAGAGTGTCCCCAGTACAGAGTGTCCCCAGTACAGAGTGTCCCCAGTACAGAGTGTCCCCAGTACAGAGTGTCCCCAGTACAGAGTGTCCCCAGTACAGAGTGTCCCCAGTACAGAGTGTCCCCAGTACAGAGTGTCCCCAGTACAGAGTGTCCCCAGTACAGAGTGTCCCCAGTACAGAGTGTCCCCAGTACAGAGTGTCCCCAGTACAGAGTGTCCCCAGTGCAGAGTGTCCCCAGTACAGAGTGTCCCCAGTACAGAGTGTCCCCAGTACAGAGTGTCCCCAGTACAGAGTGTCCCCAGTACAGAGTGTCCCCAGTGCAGAGTGTCCCCAGTGCAGAGTGTCCCCAGTGCAGAGTGTCCCCAGTGCAGAGTGTCCCCAGTGCAGAGTGTCCCCAGTGCAGAGTGTCCCCAGTGCAGAGTGTCCCCAGTGCAGAGTGTCCCCAGTGCAGAGTGTCCCCAGTGCAGAGTGTCCCCAGTGCAGAGTGTCCCCAGTGCAGAGTGTCCCCAGTGCAGAGTGTCCCCAGTACAGAGTGTCCCCAGTACAGAGTGTCCCCAGTACAGAGTGTCCCCAGTACAGAGTGTCCCCAGTACAGAGTGTCCCCAGTACAGAGTGTCCCCAGTACAGAGTGTCCCCAGTACAGAGTGTCCCCAGTACAGAGTGTCCCCAGTACAGAGTGTCCCCAGTACAGAGTGTCCCCAGTACAGAGTGTCCCCAGTACAGAGTGTCCCGAATACAGAGTGTCCCGAGTACAGAGTGTCCCGAGTACAGAGTGTCCCGAGTACAGAGTGTCCCGAGCACAGAGTGTCCCGAGCACAGAGTGTCCCGAGCACAGAGTGTCCCGAGCACAGAGTGTCCCGAGCACAGAGTGTCCCGAGCACAGAGTGTCCCGAGCACAGAGTGTCCCGAGCACAGAGTGTCCCGAGCACAGAGTGTCCCGAGCACAGAGTGTCCCGAGCACAGAGTGTCCCGAGCACAGAGTGTCCCGAGCACAGAGTGTCCCGAGCACAGAGTGTCCCGAGCACAGAGTGTCCCGAGCACAGAGTGTCCCGAGTGCAGGGTGTCCCAAGCGCAGGGCGTCCCAAACGCAGGGTGTCCCAAACGCAGGATGTCCCAAACGCAGGATGTCCCAAATGCAGGATGTCCCAAATGCAGGATGTCCCAAATGCAGGATGTCCCAAATGCAGGATGTCCCAAATGCAGGGTGTCCCAAATGCAGGGTGTCCCAAATGCAGGATGTCCCAAATGCAGGATGTCCCAAATGCAGGATGTCCCAAATGCAAGGTGTCCCAAATGCAGGATGTCCCAAATGCAGGATGTCCCAAATGCAGGATGTCCCAAATGCAGGGTGTCCCAAATGCAGGATGTCCCAAATGCAGGGTGTTCCAAATGCAGGGTGTTCCAAACGCAGGGTGTCCCAAACGCAGGGTGTCCCAAACGCAGGGTGTCCCAAACGCAGGGTGTACCAAACGCAGGGTGTACCAAACGCAGGGTGTACCAAACGCAAGGTGTCCCAAATGCAAGGTGTCCCAAATGCAAGGTGTCCCAAATGCAGCATGTCCCAAATGCAGCATGTCCCAAATGCAGCATGTCCCAAATGCAGGATGTCCCAAATGCAGGATGTCCCAAATGCAGGATGTCCCAAATGCAAGGTGTCCCAAATGCAAGGTGTCCCAAATGCAGGATGTCCCAAATGCAGGATGTCCCAAATGCAGCATGTCCCAAATGCAGCATGTCCCAAATGCAGGATGTCCCAAATGCAGGATGTCCCAAATGCAGGATGTCCCAAATGCAGGATGTCCCAAATGCAGGATGTCCCAAATGCAGGATGTCCCAAATGCAGGATGTCTCAAATGCAGGATGTCCCAAATGCAGGATGTCCCAAATGCAGGATGTCCCAAATGCAGGATGTCCCAAATGCAGGATGTCCCAAATGCAGGATGTCCCAAATGCAGGATGTCCCAAATGCAGGATGTCCCAAATGCAGGATGTCCCAAATGCAGGATGTCCCAAATGCAGGATGTCCCAAATGCAGGGTGTCCCAAATGCAGGATGTCCCAAATGCAGGATGTCCCAAATGCAGGATGTCCCAAATGCAGGATGTCCCAAATGCAGGATGTCCCAAATGCAGGGTGTCCCAAATGCAGGGTGTCCCAAATGCAGGGTGTCCCAAATGCAGGGTGTCCCAAATGCAGGGTGTCCCAAATGCAGGGTGTCCCAAATGCAGGGTGTCCCAAATGCAGGGTGTCCCAAATGCAGGGTGTCCCAAATGCAGGGTGTCCCAAATGCAGGGTGTCCCAAATGCAGGGTGTCCCAAATGCAGGGTGTCCCAAATGCAGGGTGTCCCAAATGCAGGGTGTCCCAAATGCAGGGTGTCCCAAATGCAGGGTGTCCCAAATGCAGGGTGTCCCAAATGCAGGGTTTCCCAAATGCAGGGTGTCCCAAATGCAGGGTTTCCCAAATGCAAGGTGTCCCAAATGCAGGGTGTCTCGAACGCAGGGTGTCCCAAATGCAGGTTGTCCCAAATGCAGGATGTCCCAAATGCAGGATGTCCTAAATGCAGGATGTCCCAAATGCAGGGTGTCCCAAATGCAGGATGTCCCAAATGCAGGATGTCCCAAATGCAGGGTGTCCCAAATGCAGGATGTCCCAAATGCAGGATGTCCCAAATGCAGGGTGTCCCAAATGCAGGGTGTCCCAAATGCAGGGTGTCCCAAATGCAGGGTGTTCCAAATGCAGGATGTCCCAAATGCAGGATGTCCCAAATGCAGGATGTCCCAAATGCAGGATGTCCCAAATGCAGGATGTCCCAAATGCAGGGTGTCCCAAATGCAGGGTGTCCCAAATGCAGGGTGTCCCAAATGCGGGGTGTCCCAAACAAAGGGCGTCAAAAACAAAGGCTGTCCCAAAAAAAATTATTTATTTATAACTGACGATAACTCACGCAGTCTTTGCATTTTTACGTGAAACTAAGTTCTTCTTTTATGGCAAGATCATTTTTACCAGTTTAATATTCTTTCCTTTGATTGAATTCATTATCATTGTATCTACGCCAATGAACACCGACATCGAAGCCTAACACATGAGCACAGAGCAGTGAAAGAGTGAGTACATTTTATCAGTACACACTATGTACACACCAAACCCAATATAGGACGGGAGGGTGAGCACTGAGCTGTGCTACAGACACATAATGATACTTTGCACCGCGTCAAAAAATAATAACTGCCCAAAGTAGGCAAGTTTGAAGCAAAACAAGAGATGAAGAACAAAAGAAGCGATGACCAAATTCTGCAGCTGATGGGACACAAGATAAGCATATGGCATCCAATACCACAAAACTAAAATGAGACACCTTGGCCGATACCTTTAGAGAAATGTCCTAATGACGATGACTAAAATGCGTACAACAGAAATACGGAAAAGAATTGACTGACGTCAGGAAGACTTGATGCGTGCAGGAAGTGAAATGGTTGGAAAATACGCCTGTCAATATTGCACTAGTAATCACGTGCAAATATTGCGCTGGCAATCACGTGCCAATATTGCACTGGCAATCACGCGCAAATATTGATCTAGTAATCACGCGCCAATATTGATCTAGTAATCACGCGCCAATATTGCACTGGCAATCACGCGCCAACATTGCACTGGCAATCACGCGCCAATATTGCACTGACAATCACGCGCCAATATTGCACTGACAATCACGCGCCAATACTGCACTGACAATCACGCGCCAATATTGCAATGACAATCACGCGCCAACATTGCACTGGCAATCACGCGCCAACATTGCACTGGCAATCACGCGCCAACATTGCACTGGCAATCACGCGCCAACATTGCACTGGCAATCACGCGCCAACATTGCACTGGCAATCACGCGCCAACATTGCACTGGCAATCACGCGCCAACATTGCACTGGCAATCACGCGCCAACATTGCACTGGCAATCACGCGCCAATATTGCACTGGCAATCACGCGCCAACATTGCACTGGCAATCACGCGCCAACATTGCACTGGCAATCACGCGCCAACATTGCACTGGCAATCACGCGCCAATATTGCACTGGCAATCACGCACCAATATTGCACTGGCAATCACGCACCAATATTGCACTGGCAATCACGCGCCAACATTGCACTGGCAATCACGCGCTAATATTGGCAGAGCAATGCGAGCACGGGCGGCGATATCGTGTGTCACAACCGCCTCTAATTGGACGACGCGGTGTGACGTATTGAGCTAAGTTTACTGATGGTCATTGATGTGAGTTGCTGTTGTGTTGCCGTCTGGCTACTGCGGCAACAGCCGGCACACATCAGGCAACAGACGGCACACATCAGGCAACAGCCGGCACACATCAGGCAACAGACGGCACACTTCAGGCAACAGACGGCACACTTCAGGCAACAGACGGCACACATCAGGCAACAGACGGCACACTTCAGGCAACAGACGGCACCCATCAGGCAACAGACGGCACCCATCAGGCAACAGACGGCACACTTCAGGCAACAGACGGCACACTTCAGGCAGCAGACGGCACACTTCAGGCAACAGACGGCACACTTCAGGCAACAGACGGCACACTTCAGGCAACAGACGGCACACTTCAGGCAACAGACGGCACACTTCAGGCAACAGACGGCACACTTCAGGCAACAGACGGCACACTTCAGGCAACAGACGGCACACTTCAGGCAACAGACGGCACCCATCAGGTAACAGATGGCACCCATCAGGCAACAGACGGCCCACTTCAGGCAACAGACGGCACACTTCAGGCAACAGACGGCACACTTCAGGCAACAGACGGCACACTTCAGGCAACAGACGGCACACTTCAGGCAACAGACGGCACACTTCAGGCAACAGACGGCACTCATAAGGCAACAGACGGCACTCATCAGGCAACAGACGGCACTCATCAGGCAACAGACGGCACCCATCAGGCAACAAACGGCACACTTCAGGCAACAGACGGCACACTTCAGGCAACAGACGGCACACATCAGGCAACAGACGGCACACATCAGGCAACAGACGGCACACATCAGGCAACAGACGGCACCCATCAGGCAACAGACGGCACACTTCAGGCAACAGACGGCACACTTCAGGCAACAGACGGCACACTTCAGGCAACAGACGGCACACTTCAGGCAACAGACGGCACACTTCAGGCAACAGACGGCACACTTCAGGCAACAGACGGCACTCATAAGGCAACAGACGGCACTCATCAGGCAACAGACGGCACTCATCAGGCAACAGACGGCACCCATCAGGCAACAAACGGCACACTTCAGGCAACAGACGGCACACTTCAGGCAACAGACGGCACACATCAGGAAACAGACGGCACACATCAGGCAACAGACGGCACACATCAGGCAACAGACGGCACACATCAGGCAACAGACGGCACACATCAGGCAACAGACGGCACCCATCAGGCAACAGACGGCACCCATCAGGCAACAGACGGCACACTTCAGGCAACAGACGGCACACTTCAGGCAACAGACGGCACACTTCAGGCAACAGACGGCACACATCAGGCAACAGACGGCACACATCAGGCAACAGACGGCACACATCAGGCAACAGACGGCACACATCAGGCAACAGGCGGCACACATCAGGCAACAGACGGCACACATCAGGCAACAGACGGCACACATCAGGCAACAGACGGCACACATCAGGCAACAGGCGGCACACTTCAGGCAACAGGCGGCACACTTCAGGCAACAGGCGGCACACTTCAGGCAACAGACGGCACACTTCAGGCAACAGACGGCACACTTCAGGCAACAGACGGCACACTTCAGGCAACAGACGGCACACTTCAGGCAACAGACGGCACACTTCAGGCAACAGACGACACTCATCAGGCAACAGACGGCACCCATCAGGCAACAGACGGCACACTTCAGGCAACAGACGGCACACTTCAGGCAACAGACGGCACACTTTAGGCAACAGGCGGCACACTTCAGGCAACAGACGGCACACATCAGGCAACAGACGGCACACATCAGGCAACAGACGGCACACCTCAGGCAACAGACGGCACACCTCAGGCAACAGACGGCACACATCAGGCAACAGGCGGCACACATCAGGCAACAGACGGCACACTTCAGGCAACAGACGGCACACATCAGGCAACAGACGGCACACTTCAGGCAACAGACGGCACACTTCAGGCAACAGACGGCACACTTCAGGCAACAGACGGCACACATCAGGCAACAGACGGACATGCACTCCAGACTTGCAAATAAAGCACTCCCTTTCTCAAAATCTACTCTACGTCCCTAATTACAATGTCATCAGATCAGAGTCATTAAAAACTTTGTGAAAATAATTTCATGAATTTGAGTGTAAAATCGTGTAAATGAATTTTTACCTTTCGATGTTCCAGAAGCAGGTGCAGGGGAAATCGGCAGCAAATCCTGAGCGAGAAACTTAAATCTCAGGAGTAAATTCCGTAGAGTTTCAATTTTTTTTTCAAGCATTTGCAATTTAAGATTGTTTCGGCAATTAATTTTCTGCGAAGGAAAAAAACAACACTTGCGATGTTTTTAAAGTAAAGTCCAATTGATGAACATTCAACAATTGATGAACACGCAACAATTGATGAACACTCAACAATTGATGAACACTCAACAATTGATGAACACGCAACAATTGATGAACACGCAACAATTGATGAACACTCAACAATTGATGAACTCTCAAATTGTAGTATGCACTAACGGTAATGAAATTCTACTCAGTAGTACGTTTTCTAAAGATTTTAGAAAAAATGTTCAATAAGTTATAACTTGTAAGTCAATAAGAAAACACTTTCCTGCTTCAATTTATTTCCAAGTATCCTTCGTAATTATTACATCAGAAATCACGAACAAAGGAAGCGCAAAACTGTAACAAAAGATTTTGCTAACGAAAAACCTCTCCTCTCATCTACAGTATCAAATGAATAGAAGAGAACGAATGTACTCACAGCTGTGAAAAAGAAAAACGAGATCACGCAAAACAAGACTTTTGTTGGAAACGTTTGCAAATTCAGCAAAAGATTTGAATGCGATCACGAGCAGCGTGAATATGTTGGAAATAATACATTTTCTACTAGAAAATTACATTGTACACAGCACGTACACAGCCTCACGCTGTGTACACTGGGTGCTGCACGCACACAGCCTCACGCTGTGTACACTGGGTGCTGCACGCACACAGCCTCACGCTGTGTACACTGGGTGCTGCACACACACAGCCTCACGCTGTGTACACTAGGTGCTGCACGCACACAGCCTCACGCTGTGTATACTGGGTGCTGCACACACACAGCCTCACGCTGTGTACACTGGGTGCTGCACGCACACAGCCTCACGCTGTGTATACTGGGCTCTGCACACACACAGCCTCACGCTGTGTACACTGGGTGCTGCACGCACACAGCCTCACGCTGTGTACACTGGGTGCTGCACGCACACAGCCTCACGCTGTGTACACTGGGTGCTGCACGCACACAGCCTCACGCTGTGTACACTGGGTGCTGCACGCACACAGCCTCACGCTGTGTACACTGAGTGCTGCACGCACACAGACTCACGCTGTGTACACTGGGTGCTGCACGCACACAGCCTCACGCTGTGTACACTGGGTGCTGCACACACACAGCCTCGCGCTGTGTACACTGGGTGCTGCACACACACAGCCTCGCGCTGTGTACACTGGGTGCTGCACACACACAGCCTCGCGCTGTGTACACTGGGTGCTGCACACACACAGCCTCGCGCTGTGTACACTGGGTGCTGCACGCACACAGCCTCGCGCTGTGTACACTGGGTGCTGCACACACACAGCCTCGCGCTGTGTACACTGGGTGCTGCACGCACACGGCTCAGCGACCCGCCAGAAACCAACCCGAACTAATGGCACAAGACACACCTCGCCAAGTCACTGCGCAGAAAGCCAATTCCAGAAGTTGATTCCCAGCGCTAAGTCAATTCCCGCCATTACCGGTCCCTCGGCAGCGCAGGCAAGGGGCGTAAGATCCTCGTGCCACTTAGGCCATTTTGGCCATTTTCTCTTATGCAATCTCAAATGAGAACCTTTTTCTCGCACGCATTCCCCTTTTCTGGCACGCATTTTTAACTGTGAACCTTTTCTGGCACGCATTCTCTATCGTGAACCTTTTCTGGCACGCATTTTTAACTGTGAACCTTTTCTGGCACGCATTCTCTAACGTGAACCTTTTCTGGCACGCATTCTCTATCGTGAACCTTTTCTGGCACGCATTCTCTAACGTGAACCTTTTCTGGCACGCATTCTCTAACGTGAACCTTTTCTGGCACGCATTCTCTATCGTGAACCTTTTCTGGCACGCATTCTCTAACGTGAACCTTTTCTGGCACGTATTCTCTAATGTGAACCATTTTCTGGCACGCATTCTCTAACGTGAACCTTTTAAGGCACGCATTCTCTATCGTGAACCTTTTCTGGCACGCATTCTCTAACGTGAACCTTTTCTGGCACGCATTCTCTAACGTGAACCTTTTCTGGCACGCATTCTCTAACGTGAAAACCTTTTCTGGCACGCATTCTCTAACGTGAACCTTTTCTGGCACGCATTCTCTATCGTGAACCTTTTCTGGCACGCATTCTCTAACGTGAAACCCTTTTCTGGCACGCATTCTCTAACGTGAACCTTTTCTGGCACGCATTCTCTAACGTGAAAACCTTTTCTGGCACGCATTCTCTATCGTGAACCTTTTCTGGCACGCATTCTCTAACGTGAAAACCTTTTCTGGCACGCATTCTCTAATGTGAACCTTTTCTGGCACGCATTCTCTAACGTGAAAATCTTTTCTGGCACGCATTCTCTAACGTGAAAACCTTTTCTGGCGCGCATTCTCTAATGTGAACCTTTTCTGGCACGCATTCTCTAACGTGAAAACCTTTTCTGGCACGCATTCTCTAATGTGAACCTTTTCTGGCACGCATTCTCTATCGTGAACCTTTTCTGGCACGCATTCTCTAACGTGAAAACCTTTTCTGGCACGCATTCTCTAATGTGAACCTTTTCTGTCACGCATTCTATAACGTGAAAACCTTTTCTGGCACGCATTCTCTAATGTGAACCTTTTCTGGCACGCATTCTCTAACGTGAAAACCTTTTATGGCACGCATTCTCTAATGTGAACCTTTTCTGGCACGCATTCTCTAACGTGAACCTTTTCTGGCACGCATTCTCTAATGTGAACCATTTTCTGGCACGCATTTTCTAATGTGAACCTTTTCTTGCACGCATTCTCAAATGTGAACCATTTTCTGGCACGCATTTCCTAATGTGAACCTTTTCTGGCACGTATTCTCTAATGTGAACCATTTTCTGGCACGCATTTTCTAATGTGAACCTTTTCTGGCACGTATTCTCTAATGTGAACCATTTTCTGGAACGCATTTTCTAATGTGAACCTTTTCTTGCACGCATTTTCTAATGTGAACCTTTTCTTGCACGCATTCTCTAATGTGAACCATTTTCTGACACGCATTTTCTAATGTGAACCTTTTCTGGCACGTATTCTCTAATGTGAACCATTTTCTGGCACGCATTTTCTAATGTGAACCTTTTCTGGCACGCATTTTCTAATGTGAACCTTTTCTGGCACGCATTCTCTAATGTGAACCATTTTCTGGCACGCATTCTCATATGCGCTCATCAAAACAAATTTTGCCTTTGTATAGCATAATTTCCTTTTAAAAAAAAATATATAAGACAAAGCCGCTGACAATGCCGCTGTGTGATCAAAATAAGAATATATACATGCATAATATAGCAGCTGACCGTCCTGCAAGAACACGCAGACAATTTCAGGTAAGTTGAGTCGCCAGCGAGACGAGTTAGCGGAAATTCGAGTTGTTTGCACAGACCGCCTAAAGGCCGCTTTGAGTTGCTCCTGCTTGCCTACACCTCGCCGCGACGCGGATGCCCGAGGCAGAAGCCAATTAAGGCACAGTGTAGACATACTAGAAACAAGACGATTGTCGTCACGGAAGGGAACAAGAACAGGACACATTATGGGAACAGGACACAACATGGGAACAGGACACAACATGGGAACAGGACACAACATGGGAACAGGACACAACATGGGAACAGGACACAACATGGGAACAGGACACAACATGGGAACAGGACACAACATGGGAACAGGACACAACATGGGAACAGGACACAACATGGGAACAGGACACAACATGGGAACAGGACACAACATGGGAACAGGACACAACATGGGAACAGGACACAACACGGGAACAGGACACAACATGGGAACAGGACACAACATGGGAACAGGACACAACATGGGAACAGGACACAACATGGGAACAGGACACAACATGGGAACAGGACACAACATGGGAACAGGACACAACATGGGAACAGGACACAACATGGGAACAGGACACAACATGGGAACAGGACACAACACGGGAACAGGACACAACACGGGAACAGGACACAACACGGGAACAGGACACAACACGGGAACAGGACACAACATGGGAACAGGACACAACACGGGAACAGGACACAACACGGGAACAGGACACAACACGGGAACAGGACACAACATGGGAACAGGACACAACATGGGAACAGGACACAACATGGGAACAGGACACAACATGGGAACAGGACACAACATGGGAACAGGACACAACATGGGAACAGGACACAACACGGGAACAGGACACAACATGGAACAGGACACAACACGGGAACAGGACACAACACGGGAACAGGACACAACATGGAACAGGACACAACACGGGAACAGGACACAACACGGGAACAGGACACAACATGGGACAGGACACAACACGGGAACAGGACACAACATGGAACAGGACACAACACGGGAACAGGACACAACACGGGAACAGGACACAACACGGGAACAGGACACAACACGGGAACAGGACACAACACGGGAACAGGACACAACACGGGAACAGGACACAACACGGGAACAGGACACAACACGGGAACAGGACACAACACGGGAACAGGACACAACACGGGAACAGGACACAACACGGGAACAGGACACAACACGGGAACAGGACACAACACGGGAACAGGACACAACACGGGAACAGGACACAACACGGGAACAGGACACAACACGGGAACAGGACACAACACGGGAACAGGACACAACACGGGAACAGGACACAACACGGGAACAGGACACAACACGGGAACAGGACACAACACGGGAACAGGACACAACACGGGAACAGGACACAACACGGGAACAGGACACAACACGGGAACAGGACACAACACGGGAACAGGACACAACACGGGAACAGGACACAACACGGGAACAGGACACAACACGGGAACAGGACACAACACGGGAACAGGACAACACGGGAACAGGACACAACACGGGAACAGGACACAACACGGGAACAGGACACAACACGGGAACAGGACACAACACGGGAACAGGACACAACACGGGAACAGGACACAACACGGGAACAGGACACAACACGGGAACAGGACACAACACGGGAACAGGACACAACACGGGAACAGGACACAACACGGGAACAGGACACAACACGGGAACAGGACACAAAGGACACAACACGGGAACAGGACACAACACGGGAACAGGACACAACACGGGAACAGGACACAACACGGGAACAGGACACAACACGGGAACAGGACACAACACGGGAACAGGACACAACACGGGAACAGGACACAACACGGGAACAGGACACAACACGGGAACAGGACACAACACGGGAACAGGACACAACACGGGAACAGGACACAACACGGGAACAGGACACAACACGGGAACAGGACACAACACGGGAACAGGACACAACACGGGAACAGGACACAACACGGGAACAGGACACAACACGGGAACAGGACACAACACGGGAACAGGACACAACACGGGAACAGGACACAACACGGGAACAGGACACAACACGGGAACAGGACACAACACGGGAACAGGACACAACACGGGAACAGGACACAACACGGGAACAGGACACAACACGGGAACAGGACACAACACGGGAACAGGACACAACACGGGAACAGGACACAACACGGGAACAGGACACAACACGGGAACAGGACACAACACGGGAACAGGACACAACACGGGAACAGGACACAACACGGGAACAGGACACAACACGGGAACAGGACACAACACGGGAACAGGACACAACACGGGAACAGGACACAACACGGGAACAGGACACAACACGGGAACAGGACACAACACGGGAACAGGACACAACACGGGAACAGGACACAACACGGGAACAGGACACAACACGGGAACAGGACACAACACGGGAACAGGACACAACACGGGAACAGGACACAACACGGGAACAGGACACAACACGGGAACAGGACACAACACGGGAACAGGACACAACACGGGAACAGGACACAACACGGGAACAGGACACAACACGGGAACAGGACACAACACGGGAACAGGACACAACACGGGAACAGGACACAACACGGGAACAGGACACAACACGGGAACAGGACACAACACGGGAACAGGACACAACACGGGAACAGGACACAACACGGGAACAGGACACAACACGGGAACAGGACACAACACGGGAACAGGACACAACACGGGAACAGGACACAACACGGGAACAGGACACAACACGGGAACAGGACACAACACGGGAACAGGACACAACACGGGAACAGGACACAACACGGGAACAGGACACAACACGGGAACAGGACACAACACGGGTACAGGACACAACACGGGAACAGGACACAACACGGGTACAGGACACAACACGGGAACAGGACACAACACGGGAACAGGACACAACACGGGAACAGGACACAACACGGGAACAGGACACAACACGGGAACAGGACACAACACGGGAACAGGACACAACACGGGAACAGGACACAACACGGGAACAGGACACAACACGGGAACAGGACACAACACGGGAACAGGACACAACACGGGAACAGGACAAAACACGGGAACAGGACACAACACGGGAACAGGATACAACACGGGAACAGGACACAACACGGGAACAGGACACAACACGGGAACAGGATACAACACGGGAACAGGACACAACACGGGAACAGGACACAACATGGGAACAGGACACAACACGGGAACAGGACACAACACGGGAACAGGACACAACACGGGAACAGGACACAACACGGGAACAGGACACAACATGGGAACAGGACACAACACGGGAACAGGACACAACACGGGAACAGGATACAACACGGGAACAGGACACAACACGGGAACAGGACACAACATGGGAACAGGACACAACACGGGAACAGGACACAACATGGGAACAGGACACAACACGGGAACAGGACACAACACGGGAACAGGACACAACACGGGAACAGGACACAACACGGGAACAGGACACAACACGGGAACAGGACACAACACGGGAACAGGACACAACACGGGAACAGGACACAACACGGGAACAGGACACAACACGGGAACAGGACACAACACGGGAACAGGACACAACACGGGAACAGGACACAACACGGGAACAGGACACAACACGGGAACAGGACACAACACGGGAACAGGACACAACACGGGAACAGGACACAAACAGAAGAGGAGCGAATGCCTCACATCACACTCAGTGATGCAGCAAGAGTCAGTGAAGGATTTGGTCAGTCAATAGTTTTTTGTTGGAATGGTGGCGCTAACGATGATCACAGTCAACCGAGCCCAGTCAACCGAGCCCAGTCAAACGAGCCCAGTCAACCGAGCCCAGTCAAACGAGCCCAGTCAAACGAGCCCAGTCAAACGAGCCCAGTCAAACGAGCCCAGTCAAACGAGCCCAGTCAAACGAGCCCAGTCAAACGAGCCCAGTCAAACGAGCCCAGTCAAACGAGCCCAGTCAAACGAGCCCAGTCAAACGAGCCCAGTCAAACGAGCCCAGTCAAACGAGCCCAGTCAACCGAGCCCAGTCAACCGAGCCCAGTCAACCGAGCCCAGTCAACCGAGCCCAGTCAACCGAGCCCAGTCAACCGAGCCCAGTCAACCGAGCCCAGTCAAACGAGCCCAGTCAAACGAGCCCAGTCAAACGAGCCCAGTCAAACGAGCCCAGTCAACCGAGCCCAGTCAACCGAGCCCAGTCAACCGAGCCCAGTCAACCGAGCCCAGTCAAACGAGCCCAGTCAAACGAGCCCAGTCAAACGAGCCCAGTCAAACGAGCCCAGTCAAACGAGCCCAGTCAAACGAGCCCAGTCAAACGAGCCCAGTCAAACGAGCCCAGTCAAACGAGCCCTGTCAAACGAGCCCAGTCAACCGAGCCCAGTCAAACGAGCCCAGTCAAACGAGCCCAGTCAAACGAGCCCAGTCAAACGAGCCCAGTCAAACGAGCCCAGTCAAACGAGCCCAGTCAACCGAGCCCAGTCAAACGAGCCCAGTCAAACGAGCCCAGTCAAACGAGCCCAGTCAAACGAGCCCAGTCAAACGAGCCCAGTCAAACGAGCCCAGTCAAACGAGCCCAGTCAAACGAGCCCAGTCAAACGAGCCCAGTCAAACGAGCCCAGTCAAACGAGCCCAGTCAAACGAGCCCAGTCAAACGAGCCCAGTCAAACGAGCCCAGTCAGCCGAGCCCAGTCAACCTAGCACCACCTCACCAAATTCGCAGAACTCGACCCCAAGGTCGACTTGGAATGCAGGACGAGTTCCTAGATTCCCGAGTGAGAAACTTCGGCCACGTGGAGCAGCGAAGCATGAAGTGGGAATGGGAATGATGTTAAAACATCATGCAGGAATGGGAATGTAGCTGCAAAATGAATGGGGACTAAAAACTGTGAGCAGGAATGGAAATAAATCTGCGAAAGAAATGGGAAAAGATAACAAAAGAGAATGAAAATAAGCGCACAATTACAGACTACACAAAGAAAAATTAAAAAACAATATCACTCAATTGCGTTCAAACAAACCGTGAAGAAACTAAATTAAAGGATAATTTTACTAAAACAGCAAAAACCAAATCACTAAAATGGGAAAAGAGAAAACTGAAAACCAAAATATTTATTCAATGAAATTCCACGAAATAGTACAATAACAGTCCACAAAATAGTAGAATAGCAGCCTACAAAATAGTAGAGAACTATTATAAACAGAAACAAAGGCATCCATTGATTACGACATCTGAAGAGAGCAGCGCGCCAATAAGAACGTAGAGCGAAATTAGAAGCAAACGAAATGGAAATTGCGTTCTCATCAACATAAAAAATCGAATCAAAATCTTTCTGTCGGCTGCCGGGCACAAAGCAAGCATTTCAAGACTGCGGAGGGCGGACTGGAATAAATAAGCCGCAAATATCGTTAGTGCCGCACCCTCTTCCTCGGGGGAGGTGTGAGGCTGGGGAGAAAAAAAAGGTAGTGTAGAAATGAGAAGATGGCAACAGAGAAGACGCAAAATGTGAGCATAGGAGAACCAAAATGGGAGCTTAGGGGAACCAAAATGGGAGCTTAGGGGAACCAAAATGGCGGCGCAGCAGAAGCAAGATGGCGGCGTGGGAGAAGCAAGATGGCGGCATGGGAGAAGCAAGATGGTGGCATGGGAGAAGCAAGATGGTGGCATGGGAGAAGCAAGATGGTGGCATGGGAGAAGCAAGATGGTGGCATGGGAGAAGCAAGATGGTGGCATGGGAGAAGCAAGATGGCGGCATGGGAGAAGCAAGATGGCGGCATGGGAGAAGCAAGATGGCGGCATGGGAGAAGCAAGATGGTGGCATGGGAGAAGCAAGATGGTGGCATGGGAGAAGCAAGATGGTGGCATGGGAGAAGCAAGATGGTGGCATGGGAGAAGCAAGATGGTGGCATGGGAGAAGCAAGATGGTGGCATGGGAGAAGCAAGATGGTGGCATGGGAGAAGCAAGATGGTGGCATGGGAGAAGCAAGATGGCGGCATGGGAGAAGCAAGATGGCGGCATAGGAGAAGCAAGATGGTGGCATGGGAGAAGCAAGATGGTGGCATGGGAGAAGCAAAAGGGTGGCATGGGAGAAGCAAGATGGCGGCATGGGAGAAGCAAGATGGTGGCATAGGAGAAGCAAGATGGCGGCATGTGAGAAGCAAGATGGTGGCATGGGAGAAGCAAGATGGTGGCATGGGAGAAGCAAGATGGTGGCATGGCAGAAGCAAGATGGCGGCGTGGGAGAAGCAAGATGGTGGCATGGGAGAAGCAAGATGGTGGCATGGGAGAAGCAAGATGGTGGCATGGGAGAAGCAAGATGGTGGCATGGGAGAAGCAAGATGGTGGCATGGGAGAAGCAAGATGGTGGCATGGGAGAAGCAAGATGGTGGCATGGGAGAAGCAAGATGGTGGCATGGGAGAAGCAAGATGGCGGCATGGGAGGAGCAAGATGGCGGCATGGGAGAAGCAAGATGGTGGCATGGGAGAAGCAAGATGGTGGCATGGGAGAAGCAAGATGGCGGCATGGGAGAAGCCAGATGGCGGCATGGGAGAAGCAAGATGGTGGCATGGGAGAAGCAAGACGGCAACAGAGAAGAAACAACATGACGGCCTTCGCGTATTTCACGAGATGTACGACACTACGCAGCCAGATTGAAGATTAAGTAAATGTGAAAATATGAAGTTGAAATCTCAACCAGCGGAATTACTCCTCAATCATTCCATAGAACCACGCAAGACATGCAAGTATGGTGGGTGCCGCAACAATGCCACACCCACACAAACACGCACACAATCAACTACGCTCAACGAACCTCACAGGCCGATCGATTGTAATATTAACTCGTGCTTTACGTACTTTAAGTACACACACGTACCGTAAGTATACACACACGTACCGTAAGTATACACACACGTACCGTAAGTATACACACACGTACAGTAAGTATACACACACGTACAGTAAGTATACACACACGTACCGTAGGTTTACACACACGTACCGTAAGTTTACACACACGTACCGTAAGTTTACACACACGTACCGTAAGTTTACACACACGTACCGTAAGTATACACACACGTACCGTAAGTATACACACACGTACCGTAAGTATACACACACGTACCGTAAGTATACACACACGTACCGTAAGTATACACACACGTACCGTAAGTATACACACACGTACCGTAAGTATACACACACGTACAGCAAGTATACCCACACGTACCGTAAGTTTACACACACGTACCGTAAGTATACACACACGTACCTCAAGTATACACAAACGTACCGTAAGTATACACACACGTACCGTAAGTATACACACACATACCGTAAGTATGCACACACGTACCGTAAGTATGCACACACGTACCGTAAGTATGCACACACGTACCGTAAGTATACATACACGTACCGTAAGTAAACACACACGTACTGTGAGTACACGCATACACACACACGTACTGTACATACACACGTACTGTAGGTACACATACGGACTCGCGCCTGAGCTTTGAACACAAAAAAGCTTGTCAACACGTCAATAGGAGCTTGTCAACACGTCAACAGGAGCTTGTCAACACGTCAACAGGAGCTTGTCAACACGTCAACAGGAGCTTGTCAACACGTCAACAGGAGCTTGTCAACACGTCAACAGGAGCTTGTCAACACGTCAACAGGAGCTTGTCAACACGTCAACAGGAGCTTGTCAACACGTCAACAGGAGCTTGTCAACACGTCAACAGGAGCTTGTCAACACGTCAACAGGAGCTTGTCAACACGTCAACAGGAGCTTGTCAACACGTCAACAGGAGCTTGTCAACACGTCAACAGGAGCTTGTCAACACGTCAACAGGAGCTTGTCAACACGTCAACAGGAGCTTGTCAACACGTCAACAGGAGCTTGTCAACACGTCAACAGGAGCTTGTCAACACGTCAACAGGAGCTTGTCAACACGTCAACAGGAGCTTGTCAACACGTCAACAGGAGCTTGTCAACACGTCAACAGGAGCTTGTCAACACGTCAACAGGAGCTTGTCAACACGTCAACAGGAGCTTGTCAACACGTCAACAGGAGCTTGTCAACTCGTCAACAGGAGCTTGTCAACTCGTCAACAGGAGTTTGTCAACACGTCAACAGGAGCTTGTCAACGCGTCAACAGGAGCTTGTCAACACGTCAACAGGAGCTTGTCAACACGTCAACAGGAGCTTGTCAACGCGTCAACAGGAGCTTGTCAACACGTCAACAGGAGCTTGTCAACACGTCAACAGGAGCTTGTCAACACGTCAACAGGAGCTTGTCAACCCATCAACAGGAGCTTGTCAACCCATCAACAGGAGCTTGTCAACTCGTCAACACGAGGACTACGAAGGCATCAGAAGGCTCAGCGCCAGGACGCAGTTATCTGTCTGGCAGGTCAAAACTTTGCCGAACTTGAGACAACTTTGCCGAACTTGAGACAACTTGGGCGAAGTTGAATCAAGTTTGGTGAGTTAAGCGGCAGAATGAGGCAACGAGGAACTCAGTATTGACCCTGCACAGCGGGTGTTTCCTCTGTTGTGATGAGGGAAGCTCAGGCAGAGTGAGGGCAAGCTCGGGCAGAGTGAGGGCAAGCTCGGGCAGAGTGAGGGCAAGCTCGGGCAGAGTGAGGGCAAGCTCGGGCAGAGTGAGGGCAAGCTCGGGCAGAGTGAGGGCAAGCTCGGGCAGAGTGAGGGCAGAGTGAGGGCAAGCTCGGGCAGAGTGAGGGCAGAGTGAGGGCAAGCTCGGGCAGAGTGAGGGCAAGCTCGGGCAGAGTGAGGGCAGAGTGAGGGCAGAGTGAGGGCAGAGTGAGGGCAGAGTGAGGGCAAGCTCGGGCAGAGTGAGGGCAAGCTAGGGCAGAGTGAGGGCAAGCTCGGGCAGAGTGAGGGCAAGCTCGGGCAGAGTGAGGGCAGAGTGAGGGCAAGCTCGGGCAGAGTGAGGGCAAGCTCGGGCAGAGTGAGGGCAAGCTCGGGCAGAGTGAGGGCAAGCTCGGGCAGAGTGAGGGCAAGCTCGGGCAGAGTGAGGGCAAGCTCGGGCAGAGTGAGGGCAAGCTCGGGCAGAGTGAGGGCAAGCTCGGGCAGAGTGAGGGCAAGCTCGGGCAGAGTGAGGGCAAGCTCGGGCAGAGTGAGGGCAAGCTCGGGCAGAGTGAGGGCAAGCTCGGGCAGAGTGAGGGCAAGCTCGGGCAGAGTGAGGGCAAGCTCGGGCAGAGTGAGGGCAAGCTCGGGCAGAGTGAGGGCAAGCTCGGGCAGAGTGAGGGCAAGCTCGGGCAGAGTGAGGGCAAGCTCGGGCAGAGTGAGGGCAAGCTCGGGCAGAGTGAGGGCAAGCTCGGGCAGAGTGAGGGCAAGCTCGGGCAGAGTGAGGGCTAGCTCGGGCAGAGTGAGGGCAAGCTCGGGCAGAGTGAGGGCAAGCTCGGGCAGAGTGAGGGCAAGCTCGGGCAGAGTGAGGGCAAGCTCGGGCAGAGTGAGGGCAAGCTCGGGCAGAGTGAGGGCAAGCTCGGGCAGAGTGAGGGCAAGCTCGGGCAGAGTGAGGGCAAGCTCGGGCAGAGTGAGGGCAAGCTCGGGCAGAGTGAGGGCAAGCTCGGGCAGAGTGAGGGCAGAGTGAGGGCAAGCTCGGGCAGAGTGAGGGCAGAGTGAGGGCAAGCTCGGGCAGAGTGAGGGCAAGCTCGGGCAGAGTGAGGGCAGAGTGAGGGCAGAGTGAGGGCAAGCTCGGGCAGAGTGAGGGCAAGCTCGGGCAGAGTGAGGGCAAGCTCGGGCAGAGTGAGGGCAAGCTCGGGCAGAGTGAGGGCAAGCTCGGGCAGAGTGAGGGCAAGCTCGGGCAGAGTGAGGGCAAGCTCGGGCAGAGTGAGGGCAAGCTCGGGCAGAGTGAGGGCAAGCTCGGGCAGAGTGAGGGCAAGCTCGGGCAGAGTGAGGGCAAGCTCGGGCAGAGTGAGGGCAAGCTCGGGCAGAGTGAGGGCAAGCTCGGGCAGAGTGAGGGCAAGCTCGGGCAGAGTGAGGGCAAGCTCGGGCAGAGTGAGGGCAAGCTCGGGCAGAGTGAGGGCAAGCTCGGGCAGAGTGAGGGCAAGCTCGGGCAGAGTGAGGGCAAGCTCGGGCAGAGTGAGGGCAAGCTCGGGCAGAGTGAGGGCAAGCTCGGGCAGAGTGAGGGCAAGCTCGGGCAGAGTGAGGGCAAGCTCGGGCAGAGTGAGGGCAAGCTCGGGCAGAGTGAGGGCAAGCTCGGGCAGAGTGAGGGCAAGCTCGGGCAGAGTGAGGGCAAGCTCGGGCAGAGTGAGGGCAAGCTCGGGCAGAGTGAGGGCAAGCTCGGGCAGAGTGAGGGCAAGCTCGGGCAGAGTGAGGGCAAGCTCGGGCAGAGTGAGGGCAAGCTCGGGCAGAGTGAGGGCAAGCTCGGGCAGAGTGAGGGCAAGCTCGGGCAGAGTGAGGGCAAGCTCGGGCAGAGTGAGGGCAAGCTCGGGCAGAGTGAGGGCAAGCTCGGGCAGAGTGAGGGCAAGCTCGGGCAGAGTGAGGGCAAGCTCGGGCAGAGTGAGGGCAAGCTCGGGCAGAGTGAGGGCAAGCTCGGGCAGAGTGAGGGCAAGCTCGGGCAGAGTGAGGGCAAGCTCGGGCAGAGTGAGGGCAAGCTCGGGCAGAGTGAGGGCAAGCTCGGGCAGAGTGAGGGCAAGCTCGGGCAGAGTGAGGGCAAGCTCGGGCAGAGTGAGGGCAAGCTCGGGCAGAGTGAGGGCAAGCTCGGGCAGAGTGAGGGCAAGCTCGGGCAGAGTGAGGGCAAGCTCGGGCAGAGTGAGGGCAAGCTCGGGCAGAGTGAGGGCAGAGTGAATGCAAGCTCGGGCAGAGTGAGGGCAGAGTGAGGGCAGAGTGAGGGCAAGCTCGGGCAGAGTGAGGGCAAGCTCGGGCAGAGTGAGGGCAAGCTCGGGCAGAGTGAGGGCAAGCTCGGGCAGAGTGAGGGCAAGCTCGGGCAGAGTGAGGGCAAGCTCGGGCAGAGTGAGGGCAAGCTCGGGCAGAGTGAGGGCAAGCTCGGGCAGAGTGAGGGCAAGCTCGGGCAGAGTGAGGGCAAGCTCGGGCAGAGTGAGGGCAAGCTCGGGCAGAGTGAGGGCAAGCTCGGGCAGAGTGAGGGCAAGCTCGGGCAGAGTGAGGGCAAGCTCGGGCAGAGTGAGGGCAAGCTCGGGCAGAGTGAGGGCAAGCTCGGGCAGAGTGAGGGCAAGCTCGGGCAGAGTGAGGGCAAGCTCGGGCAGAGTGAGGGCAAGCTCGGGCAGAGTGAGGGCAAGCTCGGGCAGAGTGAGGGCAAGCTCGGGCAGAGTGAGGGCAAGCTCGGGCAGAGTGAGGGCAAGCTCGGGCAGAGTGAGGGCAAGCTCGGGCAGAGTGAGGGCAAGCTCGGGCAGAGTGAGGGCAAGCTCGGGCAGAGTGAGGGCAAGCTCGGGCAGAGTGAGGGCAAGCTCGGGCAAAGTGAGGGCAAGCTCGGGCAAAGTGAGGGCAAGCTCGGGCAGAGTGAGGGCAAGCTCGGGCAGAGTGAGGGCAAGCTCGGGCAGAGTGAGGGCAAGCTCGGGCAGAGTGAGGGCAAGCTCGGGCAGAGTGAGGGCAAGCTCGGGCAGAGTGAGGGCAAGCTCGGGCAGAGTGAGGGCAAGCTCGGGCAGAGTGAGGGCAAGCTCGGGCAGAGTGAGGGCAAGCTCGGGCAGAGTGAGGGCAAGCTCGGGCAGAGTGAGGGCAAGCTCGGGCAGAGTGAGGGCAAGCTCGGGCAGAGTGAGGGCAAGCTCGGGCAGAGTGAGGGCAAGCTCGGGCAGAGTGAGGGCAAGCTCGGGCAGAGTGAGGGCAAGCTCGGGCAGAGTGAGGGCAAGCTCGGACAGAGTGAGGGCAAGCTCGGGCAGAGTGAGGGCAAGCTCGGGCAGAGTGAGGGCAAGCTCGGGCAGAGTGAGGGCAAGCTCGGGCAGAGTGAGGGCAAGCTCGGGCAGAGTGAGGGCAAGCTCGGGCAGAGTGAGGGCAAGCTCGGGCAGAGTGAGGGCAAGCTCGGGCAGAGTGAGGGTAAGCTCGGGCAGAGTGAGGGCAAGCTCGGGCAGAGTGAGGGAAAGCTCGGGCAGAGTGAGGGCAAGCTCGGGCAGAGTGAGGGCAAGCTCGGGCAGAGTGAGGGCAAGCTCGGGCAGAGTGAGGGCAAGCTCGGGCAGAGTGAATGCAAGCTCGGGCAGAGTGAGGGCAAGCTCGGGCAGAGTGAGGGCAAGCTCGGGCAGAGTGAGGGCAAGCTCGGGCAGAGTGAGGGCAAGCTCGGGCAGAGTGAGGGCAAGCTCGGGCAGAGTGAGGGCAAGCTCGGGCAGAGTGAGGGGAAGCTCGGGCAGAGTGAGGGGAAGCTCGGGCAGAGTGAGGGGAAGCTCGGGCAGAGTGAGGGGAAAAAACGGTGAAAATAGGGGACAGATTTGATTATATGTTAGTTTAAGCCTCCCTAAGCGCTACAAAAAAAGAGCGTATCCAGGAGAGGAAGGAGGAAGGCACCATTCATTATGGACGTAAGGGAATGCGAAATCTATTCAGAAGGGCATAGAAACAGAAGGTTGAGAAAGAAGTTCATGGAACAAGATCAAAGTTGAAGAAGAAAGTAGTAGGTGCTGAAAAACAGGACAGCAGTGATCAGAAAAAAGTGGTCCTTTACATAACAAAAACCTTTTATTTCAACAAAAAGAAGGCCTAGCTCGGACTCAGCTTAGAAGAAGGACTCAGCTAGGGTCCTACCACATTTTCTCTCTAGGATTGCTAATTTTACAATCACGATAATCGCGGAAAAACTATCAACAAAACTATTACAGTCACGGAAAAAAGCTACAACAATCGTGGGAAAAAACGATCACGTAAAAAAAATGTTAATATCGCGAGAAAACAATCGCGGAAAAAACTATCACAATCACGGAAAAAGCTATAACTACAGCGGGAAACCGTTGCGATGAGAAGTAAGGTGAGACTTAGCACACACACACACACACACACACACACACACACACACACACACACACGCACACACACACATACCGAGGGGAGCCGATGGCTTCATTAGCGCAGGGGCAGAGGGAGGCCGGCGCCGTAATGGCTTCATTACGCCAGAATTTCAGGCGTCGTGACATGCGAGAGCTGATGGCAGCTATAAAAAGGTAAAACTGTCCTTCTTTAATAATCAGCGTCTCGCGCCATTAGAGCTGAGTTTCCCCGTAGACTTGGCATTTTTGACCGCGACTGGAGCCGTATTTGGTCTCTGAGGGAGTTTTCAATATGCTCCTGACAAACCAGTAGTCAAACTGAATTTATAACAATACATAATCAAAACTATATAACTGTACGATCCAGTTGATGTTGGGTATTTTTCAACACTGCTTACTTCAGTTGACTTTGAATTTAAATTGAATATTAAACTTCATTTTACACGCCGCAGTCAAAGTGTTCATTGGGGAAAGGTGGTGGGTTCAAGTCCGTACTCGGGCTTGAAAATGTTTGGAGGCAATTCGTGTGTGCAGGAAGGGAAGGGCGGCGAAGGAAAATATAACTTTATTACTTCTTTAGTTGAAAAAACACAGCCCAAGTACAAGGAAAACGTACGAGTCCACTGTAGGACGTGGCTTTGATGAATTTCTAGAAAAATTAAGGGTCGTGTATTGATGGGGACATTTCTGCATGAGTAGAGCCTTGCTGTGTTTTTATGAGGAGTAGAAGATATAGCACAATACAACTAATGACTGTAGTAAATATAGGACAACGAGTTAGTTCAAGCCTCCTGGACTACATCAACGATGTGCCGAAGAGAGGAAACAGGGAGAATTTACTCACAAGGAGGGTCTCCGCGCTCTGCGATCAGAATTAGAAAGGTTGAATGAATTTAATAAGAAGAAATAGAAGTAAATAGTTTGATTAGATGAGTAAGTTTTGGTCTCTCTAACCGCAACAAAGGCGCTCCAAAAAAAGGGAGAAGGAAGGTGCTATTTAGGGTGGGGTTAAGGCAAAGCAACATTAACGCCAAGGGGTATTCTCCACACCAAATTTTTCACGTATGAAAACAGTAAGTTACGAAGTAAATTAATGAAACGAAATACTTTGAGAGAAGAACAGCTCTGAAAAAATTTGACTTGAAATAACAATTACAGACTTTAGTTTGTGACCTACCTTACCAGTATTTCAAAAGCTCACATTCTTTCTGAGGGCTGTAATTCCATTTGATACAATATTCGCATCCCTCCGAGAAGCAGCAAATTCCAATAAATTTGAAGATAGTACTACAATGATACACATATAAAAATTGTAGAAGAATAACTGCAACTTTATGGTATGTTTATATCATTCGTGCAAATTGCAGTATCAATAATTGTATGTTTGAGGTGCGCTTTTCCTCCAATCCGGGATCCGCTCGTTGATGTAAGTTAGCATGAAGCAAACGTCTCGTAATAAAAGAACAAAACACGCTACATAGCGGTAGGTAGGGCACCAGTAAAAAGAATGTTTTATTCCCATCAAGCCTGATACATATCATCTTGTACTTTGGTTTTTCAAATGCCTTATACGTAACTCTAGGATGCAATGATGGTTACCCTCGGTCAAGCCGGTACCCATTTTCCCCACATGGGTAGCGTGGGGAATTGTGGCAGAGTTCTCCCTTTTCCCCAACAGGGAAAAATCACCGAGTGGCACCGCCGGGATTCGAAGTGCCGACCCTTCCGTGAAGGACGCGCTCTTAACCACTCGGCCACAGTGACCACCAAATACTAAGTGCTTTTCAAGCAATAACAGACGGGGCTAACAGCAGTCATAATAGCAGTAACACAAAGAGAGCAGCAGCAAAAATGTCACAAGTAGCACAACTGAAGGCAAACAGCAGACATGACAGATCAAAGCAGGAAGCTCTAAAGAGGGCACCCACATCGCCCTTCGTCAGTGCCATTCCGGCGGTCGTGGGGGTGAGGTCTGTGCCGTTCTTCGTGTCGTGGGTTGGGTGGTGTCAAGGGGTATTGCGATTTGTTACATTTTAACCGCTCCGTGCGCCACCGGTGGCCACGGAGGGGGTTTTACTGTTTTTGACCGATGACACTCAATTGTCATAAATACTTAAGTAAAGCTAAATGGATACATGATCCAGTTAATGTTTGTTATTCTCAAAATTGCTTACTATAATTGACTTTAGATTTGAGTTGAATATTGAACTTCAGTTTAACCCATCGCAGTCAAAGTGTTAGCAACACACGTCCCCTCGGGTGATAGGTTTATGAAGTTCTCAGACGCAGATCAAAAGTTGCATTTAAGAATCGATTTTTTCGATAATTGGGAACGTCATTTTCATGTCAATGACCAAATGAAAATTTATCTTGAGGCACACTTCACTTCACTAAAACTTCCATTAAAATTTTTATGAAATTATAGTTGATACAAAAAACATTATTCGAAAAAAACATAAAATAGAAATATAATTCAAAACTGACGAGTTTCATGACGCAAAAAATATTGTTGATGATGCTAACAACGAAAAAAATTGCAAGATAATACCAGCAAAAATCCACGGATATTTCCACAATGAACACCGAGGGCTCACTACTTACACAATGTAAACAAAAGATTTCCCCGAAGAATGGGCACTAATCCGACCCGGGGGATTACTCTCAATCCAGCGGCGGCCAGGAGGGATTATTGCGCTGTTGTTCTCTGACAAATTAATTCCGGCTGTCGGGACCTGCTTTGTACCCCCAGCTCGAGGGACGGGGTGGGGGTGAAGGGTAGAGGGGTGAAGGGTAGAGGGGTGAAGGGTAGAGGGGTGAAGGGTAGAGGGGTGGAGGGTAGAGGGGTGGAGGGTAGAGGGGTGGAGGGTAGAGGGGTGGAGGGTAGAGGGGTAGAGGGTAGAGGGGTGGAGGGTAGAGGGGTGAGGGGTGAAGGGTAGAGGGGTGAAGGGTAGAGGGGTGAAGGGTAGAGGGGTGGAGGGTAGAGGGGTGGAGGGTAGAGGGGTGGAGGGTAGAGGGGTGGAGGGTAGAGGGGTGAGGGGTGAAGGGTAGAGGGGTGAAGGGTAGAGGGGTGAAGGGTAGAGGGGTGAAGGGTAGAGGGGTGAAGGGTAGAGGGGTGAAGGGTAGAGGGGTGAAGGGTAGAGGGGTGAAGGGTAGAGGGGTGAAGGGTAGAGGGGTGAAGGGTAGAGGGGTGAAGGGTAGAGGGGTGAAGGGTAGAGGGGTGAAGGGTAGAGGGGTGAAGGGTAGAGGGGTTAAGGGTGAATGAGAAAAAAGGGTGAGGGGAAAAAAGTGAGGGGAAAAAAGTGAGGGGGAAAAAGAGTGAGGGTGAGGGGAAAAAATAGTGAGGGGAAAAAAGAGTGAGGTGGGAAAAGAGTGAGGGAAAAAAGAGTGAGGGGGAAAAGAGTGAGGGAAAAAAGAGTGAGGGAAAAAAGAGTGAGGGAAAAAAGAGGGGAAGAAAGAGTGAAGGGAAAAAAGAGTGGGGGAAAAAAGTGAGGGGAAAAAAAGTGAGGAGAAAAAAGAGTGGAGGGGAAAAACGAGAAGGGTCATAAACGTCGCGTCTACGGGTAGATGTTGCCGACTAGTAGATTTTGAATACAAATATTGTAGACTAAGTGGTGCCCAGGTAGACCGCAAGATGAACATACAAGGAACAAGTAGATGCGCCGGGCAGACACTAACTCGGACCCTTGTATTTTTATAATTTACATTTCAAATACGTAAATTTCTCGACAGAGGTGGTTCGATTTTTGGGTGCTTGAGCCAATTTGTTGAAAATCAAAAAATAATTTCTTGTCAAAAACATTTTTTAAGGTAAGTTCAAGGAGTAGAAGGAACTTTGGGTAAGAAACATTGCCTTATTTTGTTATGTACGGCACAGCCTTTCAATATCCTCGAGGTGTTTTTTCACAATTTTACCGTGATATATGCAAAAGGATTGTCAAGTTTCTACTGTTCGCTAGGGGACCACGTGACGCATGCATTGGAACATGTGTGTACCAATGGGTATAATACTCTTGTGTACGGGTATAAATGAATGAGATTTCATCGGTTTCGCTACCTTCTGAGAATATAGCTTTAACCGTTCAAGGTGAAATGTTACCGTGTAATTGTATTTTTCATATTTCTTGTCGAGGAGAAAAATGGATCTGTGCAGTAAAGTTGATTTCCTTATTCTGCTATTTACAACCTAACAAAACCAACCGTTAGCAACCACGGAAACGCGGTAAATTTGATAAGGTGCATGGAAATTTTCTGAGTAAGTAATGTTTCTACAGCTCACCTGTGCTTTCTTCACAGGTGTTGCTGATACACTCGAGCTCTGCTGGTGCAAGCATCAAGAGCTGAAATTTACTGGAGAGATTGAACCCTGTGATACTGCCGTCTGAACGGTCACCAACACCGTCTTTGCCTCTATCACCAGTAATATAAACTATAAACACAATCTGCTACATTTTACTCAAGACAATCTGCTACCAGTATCCTCAACAAAATTTGCCACCGGCGTCTGCCAGGGAAGAAAGCTCCAAAAAAAGACTAAAAATTGAACAGCTGTGCTCCACTCTTAACCCACTAATCACCCTACTCGCAAACCTCACCAGTTCCCCACTTGCCCACTCTCACCCCACCATCAAAAAGAAGAGCTGCGCGTTAAGTGATCAGGAAGTTCCTCAAGATCCGAGTTCTGCTCACGCCTTGCTTCGTACGACGCCTCTAAGAGCCGATCAACGACAGGATAATAACTCAAGAACACAAGGCAGAATAAACAAACTACGTGGAATAATAAACACAGAGAAATCAACAGGAACACCGCCACTGAAGGAACATTCAAGAAATATTCCAGAGAACTTGGAACACAATGCGCCATGTGAGGCATTCGTGATAGAAAATTTCCAACGTGAGAGGTACTTATAAATTAGCAAAAAGACAAAACCGCCGACTGTCTCCACGTTAAGGAGTCACTAACGGCAATTAAAGCAACAAATAAGTGAAATAAAAATAACAGGCCGTGAAGAAAGAAGATTCTGCAAGGCCAAATGATTTAAGTGAGTGATCCAGTGAACAAAATTCGCGTGAACAAAGCAACAAGCGAACAAAAGAGAATAATTAATAAATTTGACGATACTACTCGCCATGGACAAAACGTGAACTCGATAAGCAACGCTGTAATCTTCTAGAACAACTTCATCAAAATTTTTTGAGAAAACTGAAACAGACACACGAAACTTGGAAAAACTTTCAACAGAACCACTTCAAAATTAAAAATACTTTGAAAAAATAATCTGCACCTACGAACTTGCGCCCACAGACACAAAGCAGAGCACCAGACTAAAGAGGTGTGCCCTCGACTCGCAAGAAGAAAAAGAAAACGGAACAGAAAACGCGATGCGAGTCTCCCGCGTGTTGGTGGTGGTGATGTTGGTGGCGGTGTGGGGGGTGGGGGACGCCCAGAGGAGGGGCGGGGGGCGCCGACGGGGGGGCAGGAGAGGGGACCGACTAAGGGGGTTGCCACGAGTCATCAATGAAGCAAGCAACGCGTACTACAACCATAAAGACGTGAGTACTATGTACTACAACCATGAGTACTATGTACTACAACCATGAGTACCACGTACTTCAACCATAAAGACGTACGGATGGGATAGAACAGGAGGTGGGGGGGAGACATAACTAGAAGCAGAGATAGAAGAGAAGTAGAGGGTTTAGAATCAAAAAGAAAGAGGGAAGGCAGAATCATAAAAGACAAGGGGTCAGAAACGCAAAGAAGAAAGGAAAGCAGAGGAGAAGAAGGAAGGCAGAGGGAAGGACAAGAGGGAAGGATAAGAGGGAAGGACAAGAGGGAAGGACAAGAGGGAAGGACAAGAGGGAAGGACAAGAGGGAAGGACAAGAGGGAAGGACAAGAGGGAAATACAAGAAGGAAGGCAGACGGAAGGACAAGAGGGAAGGACAGGAGGGATATACAAGAAGGAAGGCGGAGGGAAGGACAAGAGGGAAGGACAAGAGGGAAGGACAAGAGGGAAGGACAAGAGGGAAGGACAAGAGGGAAGGACGAGAGGGAAGGACGAGAGGGAAGGACGAGAGGGAAGGACGAGAGGGAAGGACAAGAGGGAAGGACAAGAGGGAAGGACGAGAGGGAAGGACGAGAGGGAAGGACGAGAGGGAAGGATAAGAGGGACAAGAGGGAAGGTCAGAAGAGCCCAGGGAGGGGGAGCTATGCCCTCAATGACGTAAAGTAGCTCTATCCTGTGCCGCCTGCCTCGCTTCCTTGCCTGCACATCGGGACCGGTAATGTGCTTTGTGTTGTGCTCACATGACGCTATGTTGCGCTCACATGACGCTCTATGTTGCGCTCACATGACGCTCTATGTTGCGCTCACATGACGCTCTATGTTGCGCTCACATGACGCTCTATGTTGTGCTCACATGACGCTCTACGTTGTGCTCACATGACGCTCTACGTTGTGCTCACATGACGCTCTACGTTGTGCTCACATGACGCTCTACGTTGTGCTCACATGACGCTCTACGTTGTGCTCACATGACGCTCTACGTTGTGCTCACATGACGCTCTATGTTGTGCTCACATGACGCTTTTCGTTGCGTTGTGCTCACATGACGCTCTACGTTGTGCTCACATGACGCTCTATGTTGTGCTCACATGACGCTCTATGTTGTGCTCACATGACGCTCTATGTTGTGCTCACATGACGCTCTATGTTGTGCTCACATGACGCTCTACGTTGTGCTCACGTGACGCTCTACGTTGTGCTCCCATGACGCTCTTCGTTGCGTTGTGCTCACATGACGCTCTACGTTGCGTTGTGCTCACATGACGCTCTACGTTGTGCTCACATGACGCTCTATGTTGTGCTCACATGACGCTCTACGTTGTGCTCACATGACGCTCTACGTTGTGCTCACATGACGCTCTACGTTGTGCTCACATGACGCTCTACGTTGTGCTCACATGACGCTCTACGTTGTGCTCACATGACGCTCTACGTTGTGCTCACATGACGCTCTACGTTGTGCTCACATGACGCTCTACGTTGTGCTCACATGACGCTCTACGTTGTGCTCACATGACGCTCTACGTTGTGCTCACATGACGCTCTACGTTGTGCTCACATGACGCTCTATGTTGTGCTCACATGACGCTCTATGTTGTGCTCACATGACGCTCTATGTTGTGCTCACATGACGCTCTATGTTGTGCTCACATGACGCTCTATGTTGTGCTCACATGACGCTCTACGTTGTGCTCACATGACGCTCTACGTTGTGCTCACATGACGCTCTACGTTGTGCTCACATGACGCTCTACGTTGTGCTCACATGACGCTCTATGTTGTGCTCACATGACGCTCTATGTTGTGCTCACATGACGCTCTATGTTGTGCTCAAATGACGCTCTATGTTGTGCTCACATGACGCTCTATGTTGTGCTCACATGACGCTGTATGTTGTTCTCACATGACGCTCTACGTTGTGCTCACATGACGCTCTATGTTGTGCTCACATGACGCTCTACGTTGTGCTCACATGACGTTCTATGTAGGTGCAGGCTTGCCTCATATATTCCTGGTATGCGACAATGTGTAGGCAGTTCACACACAGCTCGACGCGCTACATGCGATGCGACACATCGGTGGGTCGGGCTTGAGGTATCAGCAGCAAAACGACCTGTCCATAGGTCTCTTTGAATATTTTTTTCAAAATTCTTTTGTAATTAGGTGCATTTGATATCCCCACTTAATATTTGATATTTACAAAAATTTCAAGAACTTTTGACTTTAAATTTGAGTCGAATGTTGAACTTCAGTGTAACGCATCGCAGTCAACGCGTTGACACGTTGACTTGGGCCACATGTGTACCAAGAAGTAAATTGCCCATTCACGCACTGGTATAAATGAATGACACTTCATGGTACGCGACCTCATTAAAAAATGTCTTATCATACGATGTGCAATATTATCGCGTAATTGCATTTTCATGTACCTTAGGATGGATAAAATTGTATTCTAGCAGTTAACTCGATTTCAAAATTTTGCTTCTTACAACTTTGCCAAAGGTTAAGTTAACGGCCCAGGATACGCGGTGAACGGGGGAAAGTATGCACAGACTTGCCCTTGGTAAGCAAGCAGTTTACAGTACTCTCTAAAGGTGGCGGATCGTTTATTCTGAATATATTGGATCCCAAAAGACCGAAAGAAAAAGACATTTCATAATACGCTCAAAGTAAATGGAGAGTCGACTTGTTCCTTTCCTCGATGTTGGGCCCCGAATAAAATCTGCTGTAGCCCGAAATAGGACGACAGTTAAAGTATTGCTGAGAGCAGGTGGTTAATTATTTGCATAATACCTACTGAACATCATGAATAAAATAACGTGGTTCCAAATTAGGTGAGTAGTTCATAATACAGTAATCATAAAACTCAGTAATCTTGTTTTTGGTATTTATTAATCCAGCTGTGGTCCGATTTGGGTGGTAGCAAGTCAGTAGCATTGACGATAGTTATTGATCTGCTAGTCAAGCTTCAACTCGAAATAGATAGTTAGCTTACCTATTGGACGCCAGGGACTTCCAAGTACTGATCTGGTTGAAAACGAGTAGTTAACTATTTCATTACAAGTAGCTCCTAAGTATAAAATTAACTCAACGTAAATGTGTTCTTAATCCTAATTATTCACTGCGTACCAGTTCTTCTCGCAAACAAGTCCTAACGTTAAGCATCGCCACTCTCATTTTTGCTCACGAAAATCAATATAGCATGGCTTTGAATGTCAAATTTTTCCTCAATTCGCTTCAAGTGAAGAAGGAATTAACTTTTTGTTTGACCTTGACGTTCTTAATTAATCTTGTACTCAGTGGATAACAGTATGCGGATTTCCTATTGAAAGCCATAGCAATGATCGGGGCCAACTACCGACGATTACGGCACCATTCAATCATCCAGCAGTCGGGCGCTGCGCAGCGGCTGCGCAAAAATGTCAACGTTTCTTTACTAGCTGCCAGTTGCACTAATGTTCTGCGTAAGCGGCGCACTTTTGCGCAGCTTCACGGCAGCCGTGACCATCATTTAGTGACCTCGCATAGGCAATTTACTGCTCTGAACTGCGCAGAGCTGCGGACGGTTTTTAGATCGACGGATCAACGTCGATCAATTTAGACCAGAGTTAAAGTGGCGTTTGCAGTTCACAGACGACAGTGAGGACTAAAATCATCACGTGTCCTTGCACAAAACAGCGTTCTACATGCGTTTCTTTTCACAATTTATAAACGCTGACGAATTTCGAAGCATCAAAGAATCTAGTTTGGAGAATTTAAGTCTCTGAATCTCAGAGACCTCGGGCAGTTAAAAAGCTAAAGACGTTGTCTCGTAGAGTTAAGGACAGCATAAGGAGGCGAACAAGTCTTATTTCCTGAAAGTTTCCCTCAGCGAACTTGAGAGAATTGCTTCAAAAGAACCCACGTTGCTGTCATTTGCGAAGTTTTGAGCCGTAATGAGGGGATCGCAGAAATGTTGACATAAAACCCTTTTATTCCCTCGTTTCCCCTCCTCTGGCAGGGCTGCTCACGCAATGCTTCTTATTTATTACGGACAGGAGCTGCTATGGATGATGACGCATTTCTATGCACCTCTGACGCTAAGGTGTTCTTAGAATACCTGCATACTTTGCAAATACCGTGTAATAATGGAAAGTAAAGGTGCGGGCAGGCAGAGATAAGCTCACATTGCAGATTGATGGATTGATTTCAAATCATTTTTAGCCGCCCTTACCACAGCTAAAAACGTTCAATGAGAGAAAGGATAAAGGCACCGTTTTGTATGGGGGTAAGGGAACGAAGAATCCACGCACAAGGTGCGTTCCCGCGAAGGATCCCGTGCGCATAGAAAGAGTTACCTGAGAAGGAAAATTAGGAAACAAGCTGAAGGAGAGAGCCAGAGGTGCTGAAAAACAGGGCAGCAGTGAACAGAAAAGGAAGGTCCTCAACAAAACGAAAATGCAAATTTTAACTAAAAGACTTACCGTGAAAGTAATAGTGAAAACAATTCAGAATAGAAGGACAAAAGTGAGTATTTTGTGCAAGTGCGCGAAACGTTCACGATATTTAACAAAGCACTCGTGACTCATATAGTTGTGGTACGAACTCAATGGCATCAAAGCGTTGACTGCGGCAGGTAAAACTGAAGTTTTATATTCAACTCAAATTTAAATTTAAAGTAAATTTCTGTATGTAATGTTGAAATAGCAAACCTTATCTGGTCATACTAATATCTAATTTTCATTTGGTATTTATGAGAATTGAGTTTTTGACTTCTGGTCGGTCACAGGCATTGTGAAAACTCCCTCAGTGTACCACCGGTGACTCACATCGCAGTCAAAGTTTAAAGCGTTGATACCATCGTCTAGTTCTCATTTAGTATTTATGAAAATTGAGCTTTTGACTACTGCTCGCTCAGCAGCATTATGGAAACTCCTTCCGTGTACCACCGGTGGCGCACGTCGCAGTCAAAATGTTAAAGCGAGGCATCCATCCCTCAAACTACGCGGCTGCGTCCCTTTAACGGATCACCCACACCCTCACGAACCGAGCCGTCAAGTGGGCGTCTGAACGAATAGAAACCAGCGGTATGACTTTATTAATACATACAATATGGTTGTATTAATACATTAATATTAATAAAAACCCGCGGTATGGTTTTATTAATGCATTTAATATGGTTTTATTAATACATTTATACTAAAAAAAACGCGGTATGATTTTGTAACTCGACACATTCGTTGCGGTGTGACCCACCGGTGGGTCGTGCCTAAGTTTACCAGCTGCAGAACGACCCTTCGATGGGTCGTTTGAAAAAATTTTTAACGATATTTTTAAATTAATGGTTTGCTGTTAATGAAATTTCTAACGAGTTTATACTTTAAATTTGAGTTGGATATTGAACTTCAGTTTAACCCGTCGCAGTCAACGCGTTAACACTTTGACCGCAACGTGCGCCACCGGTGGCCACAGAAGGGAGCTTCATAATGCTGCTAACCGACCAGTAGTCAAAAACTCGATTTTCATAAATACTTAATCAAAGCTAAATGAAGGCACGATTCAGTTTTTGTTTGCTATCCTATGAGTTGTCTGCAACATGTTACTTTGAACTTGACTTGACTATTGAATTCCATTTTAACCCATTGCGGTCGAAGTGTTGGAAGCTGCGATATCACGTGCAAATTTGCACAAGTTTCCGCATAAAAACTCACAAAAATTAACGATAGTTACCTGAAGTTTGAAAAAAATCGACGAAAAAACGAGAAAACTAGTGTCAAGCACTAGGCCGGACAACGTAGGCCTATGCAGCACTAGACCGGACAATGTAGGCCTATGCAGCATAGGCCTAGCGCTCAATAGGAAGTGAGGTGAGCCGCTGCATTGTGCGCTGCCGCTGCAGCGTCCTGATGAATGCCCTGAATGGTGAATGGGAGCAGCCAGTCATTCATTCATCCGTCCATTCATTTATTTATTCATTCATGTTATGGTGCCGCGCATATTCCACAACTGCTGAACATGACGCCGTACTTCACTGAACATGACGCCGTACTTCACTGAACATGACAAAGCACTCGCCGCTGAACATGACACAAAACACACGGCACACAACACACGGCACACAACACACGGCACACAACACACGGCACACAACACACGGCACACAACACACGGCACACAACACACGGCACACAACACAAAGAAGTGCGGCGCATCGGTAAGGTCGAATAAAGTGTGCCGCAGGAGAGCTTTTGCTTTCAAGTTAGAGCAATCCTTTGATTGGAACCTGCGATCTGATCTGCATGTGCTTGTGCAGAGCTCTCGCATGTGTGTGTAGCGCGCACTCGTGTCAAACTCGTACATGCGTGCAACGCGTACATGTGTGAAGCATACACGTGTGCAGAATATGTGCATGTTTAAAGCACGTACCTATGTGAAGCAAACACATAAATGAAGCACATTGATACGTATGTGAAATACGCACATATTTGAAACATGTACATATCTGAAGCACACATGTCAAGCATTTGCATCAGTAAAGCATGAAGCTAAACGCACACGTGTACGTATTTGAAGCAGATACGTACATGTGTGGAACACAAACATGACTTCACGACATGAGCTACTCACGGTCCTCCGTGCACGTCCCCGCAACTCACCTGCAAAGAAAAGGAACATATTAATTAAAATGACCAAGTCTCTCACGTCTCTGACAACATTCAACTACACACGAATGTAACACAAGAAAATAACATGTGAACTCAACACATTTTGCCCTGGTGTGAACGCATGTTCTCTAAATTGACGGCTTCACTTGTTCTGTGTGAGTGTGCGAGTGTGCGTGTCTGTGCGTTAATATTCCCATGTAATAAAACCTAGGTTCTTAAAGCCACAAAAATGAGTTCGGCACAAATTCTGGCACCGAGCAACACCGCAACTACGCGTAACACAAACTCGCCACGCAAGTTTCTTAGTTTCGCATTAGCTACGTTAGTATCTAATCAAATTCATCACACAAATTTATCGGAAACAGGGAATCTGTGTACAAGGTGTTTTACCGCACATGATCTTCCTAGGGCACTGATTCCAACAGATAGGAAACCTGTACCCCCTGAGAGTTGAACTCAACATACGCTGTACGTCACACCGTACAGCAAGCTTGTTGAAGAGCATCGTGATGAGTCAGAGAGCGACTCTACCCATGAGATGTCCTGAGTGAACTGTGGAGTGGCTTACTCGTAATGACGGAGTCAGTGAAGAGAATAAAGAAAACAAGGTACAATGGAAAGGACGCAGTGAAGGGTCCCCATGTGAGGTGATCCAGTAGATCAAGGGTAACCCAGCATAGGACTAACAAAGAAGGGACTAACAAAGAAGGGACTAACAAAGAAGGGACTAACAAAGAAGGGACTAACAAAGAAGGGACTAACAAAGAAGGGACTAACAAAGAAGGGACTAACAAAGAAGGGACTAACAAAGAAGGGACTAACAAAGAAGGGACTAACAAAGAAGGGACTAACAAAGAAGGGACTAACAAAGAAGGGACTAACAAAGAAGGGACTAACAAAGAAGGGACTAACAAAGAAGGGACTAACAAAGAAGGGACTAACAAAGAAGGGACTAACAAAGAAGGGACTAACAAAGAAGGGACTAACAAAGAAGGGACTAACAAAGAAGGGGCTAACAAAGAAGGGACTAACAAAGAAGGGGCTAACAAAGAAGAGACTAACAAAGAAGGGACTAACAAAGAAGGGGCTAACAAAGAAGGGGCTAACAAAGAAGGGACTAACAAAGAAGGGACTAACAAAGAAGGGACTAACAAAGAAAGGACTAACAAAGAAAGGACTAACAAAGAAGGGACTAACAAAGAAGGGACTAACAAAGAAGGGGCTAACAAAGAAGAGACTAACAAAGAAGAGACTAACAAAGAAGGGACTAACAAAGAAGAGACTAACAAAGAAGAGACTGACAAAGAAGGGACTAACAAAGAAAGGACTAACAAAGAAGGGACTAACAAAGAAGGGACTAACAAAGAAGGGACTAACAAAGAAGGGACTAACAAAGAAGGGACTAACAAAGAAGGGACTAACAAAGAAGGGACTAACAAAGGAGGGATTAACTAACAAGGGAGGGACTAACTAACAAAGAAGGAATTAACTAGCAAAGGAAGGAAGGGCATCACTAACAACCCCCTCCACTACAGGCAGCCAAGATCACGTGGTGGTCGCACTTCGAGACGGAGTACATCCTGGGCAGGAAGATCGTGTTTATGTGCTCTGCCTCAGGTGACCCTGTGCCTCACATCACCTGGTACAAGAACGGCATCGAGCTCTACGCGCACTCCTTCTTGCAGGTGTGTGTATGAAGTATATCTCATGTGTCTTTGTGTATGAGGCAGTGTACCTCAGATGTGTGTGTGTGTGTGTGTGTGTGTGTGTGTGTGTGTGTTTGTGTATGTGTATGAGGCAGTGTACCTCAGGTGTGAACTGAGCAAGTGAATATGTTCTTGTGACAATTGGAGGGCAAATATACAGAATGGCCTAACCCACAAATCCGAGGTCAAAACTGGAGAGTGGATTGAGTGATAATTTCACCTCATAGCGACGTAGATGTCTTTCAGGCAAAGTGGCCTAGTTCCAAGTTAGTAACTTGGCTAGGAAGAACCAGTTTGGCAACCCTGCGAAGAACACCACGCCTCTAACTCGAGGGTCCTAAAATTCTGTATTTTCTGGGTTAAGACCCTCTGCATATTTGCTCTCTAATTCCACCATACGAGGCGCGTTTGATGAAAGTACAAATTAAAACAGATATTTTGTATATATTCCAATTGTTCGACAGAGCGAATGGGAATTTGATAGTTAATAATTTCGTTGTATGATAATTCACTCCACACGAGGCTAGTTTGATGAAAGCGCAAACCAATAGAGAAATTTTGTTGCTATTCAAATTTGTAGAGAACTAATGAAAACTTGATAGTTTTGCTTGTAAGATAATCCCATCATCTCCATTGAGGTTCAGTGCAGCAAACCAGGCGCATAATTCCTCTGCTGAATGCTATCGATGCCCTTTGTTGCATCTCTGGACATCCAATGCCGGTATTGAGAAGCTTTCTCTCCCTCTCTCCCCCCCCCCCCCTCTCTCTTCCCCTCTCTCTTTCATCAGATTTATTCAAATTTGAAGAAATGTTGGTTCACATGAATTAAGAGGAATTATTTTATAGATAGTATTAATTGAAAATTTTCATGAGACAGTTTTTTCAGCAAAAAATGTGAACAAGACACGACGCCCTTGAGAAGACGTTGTGTCTTTGAGAATTGCGAGGTTGGGAAAGTCCGAGTGAAAAACTACATAAAATCTTGACCGTGACTGCAACATTAAGGCTCGTGTAAAAATAGCTAAGAAAAGAAAAAGAACTTCAGCTTCCCAGGATATCTCTTCTAAATAACACTTTTCCGTAACGTAAAATCCCAGAATTTCTCCCTGAGTTGTGAATCAGGTGTACAGTTCCGGTGAAGAGGATGGCCAAGCGACCCCTCAATTCAGCTCTCTGAGTACACTCTCATATTTAACCTGCATGTAAACTGTACGAATACGCTTCCCACATGCGGGTGTTTACTTGCATTTCATTTTCTTTGCATTGTTGTTTCAGTTTCTTTATTGCTTTTAAAGAGATAGAGATCACCAAGCCGTAAGTACAACAATTTGTAGAATATATCACACCTAAAGTTCGTACTTATGAGTCGTCCACGTTTCCTCATTGCGTTTTAAGTCATAGATATCCCCAAGCCTAGAGCAAAACAATGATGTTTATTAAATCACCACACCAAAAGTTTACACATACACATAAATATATATATAAAAGTATACAAATAAAAGTAAAGTATAAAAGTATAAAAGTATATATATACATATATACATGAAGATCAACTGGACACATGCCGAGTCATCCCATAAAAGGAAGAAATAAAGCAATCGGGCGACAGCGTCGGACAGCAAAGCTTTCATTATCAGCGCCTTGGCCGCCCCTGGGGCGCCCACAGGGGCGGCCAAGACGCTGATACACGGCTTAGGGACAGCTAATTCCGGCGGGGGGGGGGGGGGGAAGAATGGGAAGAGGGGGGGGGGGGTCGATGGGGTAAAAGAAGCGTGAAATTTTACAGAGATATTGTGAGGCAAGTGGACATGAGGGGAGGGGGTGGAGGGCGAAATAAGAAGGGGATAAACGAGGAATTTAAGGAGATATAGTGAGGGCAGGTGGATGAGGGGGAAGAGGGGAGGGAGAAGGTAGAAAGGTGGAAGGGTGGAAGGTAGTGTGGAATTTTACAGAGATATATTGAGGACCCGAAGGATAAGCAGAAAAGGGTAGAAAAAGGGTAGAAAAGAAAAGAAAGGGAGAGGGTAGCGGGGTAACGGTATCCAAGGAAGAAGTATGTAAAAAATAAATGAGCAACAATTCATTTCATACACGTGCTAGACTGACTCAAAATTCAACAATAACCAACACACGCTGTAGGACGCTGCATACACTCATTCTCTCATTCATATATTTATGTTTATATATTTATTGATGAGCATTGGAGCAGTATTCCTGTGAGATAGTTTATGCTTGTGCTAAACTCCTTTATAATTCAAGTTCCATCCAGAACATGTAATTATTTATATATTTATTTAAGAGCAGTGGAGCGCTATGCGTGAAGGCCACATCTGAGCACAAGAGGGGCAAAATTCTCCGCCAAGTCGCTGCAGGCAAGGGGGAATCCGACCCAAAATTAGAGCGGCCAGGATTTGTGAGGCCTGGGGGGATTTCTTTCAGGGGATTCCAGAGGGTGGAATCCCGCGGCTGGATTTCTTTAGGCGGATTCCTTCAGCCGGATTCCTTTAGGCAAATTTCTTTAGCCGGATTTCCATAGCCAGATTTCTACAGCCGGAATTCTTCAGCCGGACGTAGCGATACAGCCGGCAGCGTAAGTTCATTTATAGCGACTTGGCCGAGCTGTGTACTGTTTTTGAGACAAAACTCCTTCATTCCAGATCTTGTGCAAACAAAAAGTGTAGTATCGCGCCTCTGGCCGCCCCGGCACTCAGTTCCTCAGAATACAAATCACTTTCTGATAGCCTCCAATTTTCCTCAAAAAAATATCAGTACAAGACGCAGCCAAGTCGAGCTGAACGAACTTACGCTACGAGCAGCGCAGCTGCGATGACGTTAATTGCTGAACTATGGGTGTAATGGATACATGTGCATACATAAATACAAAATACAGGACATAAATACAAAATATAAACCTACCCAAACACATAAACCTACCCAAACACATAAACCTACATAAACACATAAACCTACACAGAATGAAATACATACTAGAGATTAGATTATATATAAGTTAATTTGAGACTCCCTAACCGCTACAAAAAAAGAGCATATCGAAGAGAGGAAGGAAGAAGGCACCATTTAGTGTGGAGATAAGAGAATGAGGAATCTATGCACAAAGGGCATAGAAACAGTAAGATGAGAAAGAAGTTCATGAAACAAGATCAAAGTTGAAGAAGAAAGTAGTAGGTGCCGAAAAACAGGACAGCAGTGAACCGAAAAAAAGGTGGTCCTTAATATAACAAAAACATTTTATTTCAAAGAAAAGAAAGCCTACCTAACTCTCAGCTCGGGCCCTCACATCGTCCCCCAGAGTGTTGATAAATTCAAAAGACCCACCAGAATACAAACTTAAGCTTTGACGCGCGGTCAAATGTATAACAAATATTGAAATACTACACTTGTGCTAGTACACGCAACGCGACCTCTTTATGTTTGCTCAAAATCTGAAGTTTAATTGGAAATCGCGTCGCGCATTGGAATAGGTGAAGGACAATCCAAATTATTGCGAGCGCTGGAATAGAAGCAAGACAATCGAAAGTTGTTTCGAGAACCAATATCTGTAGCAGTCGCATTCAACATCTCGTTTCAGAATCATTCATTTTATTTCATTAATTCTTTTTTTGACAAACCTGGCCAATCAAAATTGTCGCTGAGACCCTTCGCAAATAAGCTTAAAAATGAATCTAAACGCTCGGCAACGTAAAGTTTTCCTCGTAAAATCGTACATTTTCGGAAAATAAATGTCACACGTAACAATGAAGTCTATTGTTGATGTGAAATGGTGTTGGTGTCGTCTTGGAGAAGTGCAAACGTGCGCTATGACGGTGCCAAGAAATTCTTATCTTTTGATTTATACGCTTTCGTTGCGAGAACTCTGAGGCTCGCCTCCAGCTGCTCAACTGTTTAATAGGATAATATTAAGAATACGATCGCGTTCAATACACGCATGCTAAACGAACACAACACGCACGCAGACCGTACAGAACACGCACGCAGACCGTACACAACACGCACGCAGACCGTACACAACACGCACGCAGACCGTACACAACACGCACGCAGAGCGCACACAACACGCACAGCGTGTCATGCTGTTCCTTCTCTTAATTTGTCTTCTGACTCACTAAGACTCCGCTTTCCCCAACATACTTTCCCCATAATTCCCATTTCGGGGGGAAGGAACCACCCTCCCCCAACATACTACCCACTCCCCCCCAACATACTACCCCTCCCTTCCAACATACTACCCACTCCCCCCAACATACTACCCCCCTCCCTTCCAACATACTACCCACTTCCTCCCAACATACTACCCCCCTCCCCTCCAAAGCTTCCATTCCCTCAGCGTTGAGAATTCATCGCGCCCGGTGTAGACAGCTCTATTACCTGCCCTCATTTCGATGATGGAACGACCCTCGCTTGCCCTCACTACGCGGCCCTCGCGTGCCCTCACTACACAACCCTTTCTAAACAACCCTCGCTTGCCCTCATTACGCAACCCTCACTACACAACTTTCGCTTGCCCTCACTACACAACCCTCGTTTCCCCTCACCACAAATCCTCACCACACAACCCTCGTTTCCCCTCACCACAAATCCTCGCCACACAACACTCGTTTCCCCTCAACACAAACCCTCCCCACACCACCCTCGCTTCCCCTCACCACAAACCCCCCACGCCTACGCAAGATTTGTTTACTTTTCTCCGTTTGCTCGCCCTCAATACCTCACAAAATATCGCTATGGTGACGCGCGCACGACGATACGATCGCGGCGGGGAGGAATTCCGCGAAAATAACGCGAGGCTTCGCTTGCTGCAGATTTGGGCGCAATAATGTTGTGTGGAGATCGCTGACAATGTTTTGTTGCGTCACACAAACCCGTCACACAAACCCGTCACACAAACCCGTCACACAAACCCGTCACACAAACCCGTCACACACACCCGTCACACACACCCGTCACACACACACCCGTCACACCGTAATAACACAACTCAGTAGGGGTCATATGTCTATGTGTTGCACAACAGTCAAAACTCATACTCAAGGTGCAATGAATGCGAGTTGAACGAGCTATCAGAGCCATATTCAACGTATTAAGGTCATGTTCTAAATGGTGAGCTTGTTTTGAACGTGATATGAAGGTCATATTTGACGTTGCATGCGAGTATTTACTAAATATATTAAGTTCTTCTAAGTATTAACTAAATATAGTAAGTCACATTCAACACCGTAAGTACATGTTTGACTGGGCTCAAGTTTAACTTTGTTTTTGCTTGACTTGATTCATGTTTAATTCGGTTTTGTTTAATTTAGATTACGGTTAACTCGGGTCATGTTTAATTCGATTTTGTTTAATTTAGATCACGCTTAACTCGCTTCATGTTTAATTCAATTTATGTTAAATTTAGATCACGCTTAACTCGCTTCATGTTTAATTTAATTTATGTTTAATTTAGATCACGGTTAACTCGCTTCATGTTTAATTTAATTTATGTTTAATTTAGATCACGGTTAACTCGCTTCATGTTTAATTCAATTTATGTTTAATTTAGATCACGCTTAACTCGCTTCATGTTTAATTCAATTTATGTTTAATTTAGATCACGCTCAACTCGCTTCATGTTTAATTCAATTTATGTTTATTTTAGATCACGCTTAACTCGCTTCATGTTTAATTCAATTTATGTTTAATTTAGATCACGCTTAACTCGCTTCATGTTTAATTCAATTTATGTTTAATTTAAATCACGGTCAACTCGCTTCATGTTTAATTCAATTTATGTTTAATTTAAATCACGGTCAACTCGCTTCATGTTTAATTCAATTTATGTTTAATTTAAATCACGGTCAACTCGCTTCATGTTTAATTCAATTTATGTTTAATTTAAATCACGGTCAACTCGCTTCATGTTTAATTCAATTTATGTTTAATTTAAATCACGGTTAACTCGGTTCAGGTTCAGCACAGCACTTGAAGGAGCGGTGGAGCACTGAAACCCTCTATTTCTTCCACCATCCTTGCCTCCACCGCCACTACTGGAATGTAGGCGAAGGATTGCTTGTACTCACTCCAGGAACTTTTCCCGGAAACATTTGTTCCCAATAATCCCGGCAGATCCGCAATACCTCCTTCCACAGACGCGGGTACCTGTTTTATTCGTGGGCGTTGTCTTTCCTTCGTGATATTACTAGCCATTTTAGTGTTTTTCCCTCAGAGGCTAATTCCTGTTTGGCTTCCTTTTGTCACATTCTTTTTGTCACCCTTATTTTTGTCACATTACATGCTATTTTAGGGTGTTCATTACTGAGATAAGATCACACGTTGGAGGAGTTCTTTTTAAACTGCGAGTGTACTCTTACAGATAAATGAGTTAAATCCATGCTGCTTATACAAGTCGTGTAGTGCGATTTATCTCGAATGGTTCAAAACCTTCACAGTTTACGTAGATCTTCAAATTCTGCTCTAATTGAAATCTCTGTTTCTCACACCATAGCATAAACATTACGTCTATCTCATTAAAGCGCATACAGCAGTATTATAGCATTAACATGACGCTTTTCTCTTGCCTCTATTGCGTGTGTTTGAGTAGTGGGACCACCACAGCTTGCGTAAATTTTCAAATTCTGCTCAGAATCAACCTGTTTCTCACGACTGTCTCAGTGCAATAGCATAAATTTATTATTGTATGTGTTGAACACGAAGTAAGATCTAACCTAGCGCTCACTGTTGAAACCACCACAGTTTACGTAGGTCTTCAGGTTCTGCTCTGAATCAAACCTCTTTTTCTCACGACAGCATAAACAAAACAATTTTCTCTCGATTGCTACTATGCATGTTGACCGCAAAGTAAGACCTAGCAAAGTAAGACCCATTAAAGTAAAACCCAGTAAAGTAAGACCTAGCAAAGTAAGACTTAGCAAAGTAAGACCGCAAAGTAAGACCGCAAAGTAAGACCACAAAGTAAGACCACAAAGTAAGACCTAACCCCCGCACTGCCAACAGCTGCACGAGTACGAGGACGAGCCGAACGGCATCAAGAGCAAGATGGAGATCGACCCGGCAACGCAGATGGACGCTGGCTACTACGAGTGTCAGGCCAACAACAAGTACGCCGTCGACAGCAAGGGCTTCATGGCTGACTACTCCCTCGAGTTCGAGTAGGACTTGGTCCTTATTAGTAACATCTTTGAGTTCGAGTAGGACTTGGTCCTTATTAGTAACATCTTTGAGTTCGAGTAGGACTTGGTCCTTATTAGTAACACCTTTGAGTTCGAGTAGGACTTGGTCCTTAGTAGTAAGATCTTTACGATCGAGTAGGACTTGTTGGTCATTACTGGCGCTATCCTGGAATTCGAGTAGGACTTAGGGGTCATCACTGACTAGTCCCTTGAGTTCAAGGGGTAATAGAGCCCCTGGTTAATTATTCCGTCAGTTAGAACTGACGAGGCGAGTAGATAAGTTCCTTCACTGACTGCTGTGATTTGAATTTTCAGGACGGGTAACAAGCACTTTTAATTCTTTATTGTGTAGAATAAAAAGAAGTAATCGCTCCTCAATGCCTCTAATTTGATTAGGAAGTGAAGCCTCATGAGCCTTCAGTTTTTGTGAGGGAAGAAAATGAAGGCTTATTTCTAGTTTGAGTTTAAATAGGGGAAGAAAAACAGCCTTCTTTATCATCCTCAATTTAAATATCGAATGAGGAAACGAATGCTTCTTCACTATTTAAAAAAGAAGCAAATAAAGGCTCCTTCACCATTTCATAAGAGAAAGAAATAAAGGCCTCGACACTATTTTAAAAATGGAAATTCTTCTTCACTGTTTCAGAAGAAATGGAAATAAAGGCTCCTTCGCTATATAAAAAGAGAAAGAAATTCCTTCACTTTCAAAATTCCACAATAATTGGAGGGAATAAAACCTAGTTTGCCCACTCCCTCCACTTGCTTCGCTCGTTTGAGTAATCGGCGACAGAGAAAGGCGACAAAAGGAAGGGGAGGAAGGGGGTGAAGGAGGGGAAGGGGGTGAAGGGGGTGAAGGAGGGGAAGGAGGGGAAGGAACAAAAGGAAGGGGGAGGAGGAGAAACGGGGCGGAAGGGGGTTTCCTTGCTGGGAATATTAAAGTGGCCAGCTCCAGGGCGCACTTTGGTGCACCTTATTCCCCTATTTACTTAAAAAAAGATATATTTACAATATGTACGGCGCTATATTAGGCGATATAAGCGAGTTACGCTAATGTATTTTCTAAGGTAAGAAATAGAGCACGCCCCTATTGAACTTTTAAAGCAATGAAAGCTATAATCTAATATGCATACCTAGACAAGCTTGTGCCGAGTATTTTTATACCCTTTACTGCATTATTATAGAATTTCTTTCAGTTATGCGAGCAGCATCGATTTTCAAAATCGATATATCATTTTACTGCATAATAAACGTGGCCCTCTGAATCCAGTTATTGATGTCCTTGATGCAGTAGTTGATAACTTGATGCAGTTATTGAAGTCCTTGATGCAGTTATTGAAGTCCTTGATGCAATAATTGATGTCCTTGATGCAGCTATTGATATCCTTGATTCAGTTATTGATGTCCTTGATGCAGTTATTGACGTCCTTGATGCAGTTATTGATGTCCTTGATGCAGTTATTGATGTCCTTGATGCAGTTATTGATCCCCTTGATGCAGTTATTGATATCCTTGATGTATTAATTGATGTCCTTGATGCAGTTATTGATGTCTTTGATGTAGTAATTGATGTCCTTGATGTAGTAATTGATGTCCTTGATGTAGTAATTGATGTCCTTGATGTAGTAATTGATGTCCTTGATGTAGTAATTGATGTCCTTGATGCAGTAATTGATGTCCTTGATGCAGTAATTGATGTCCTTGATGCAGTAATTGATGTCCTTGATGCAGTAATTGATGTCCTTGATGCAGTAATTGATGTCCTTGATGCAGTAATTGATGTCCTTGATGCAGTAATTGATGTCCTTGATGCAGTTATTGATGTCCTTGATGTAGTAATTGATGTCCTTTATGCAGTAATTCATGTCCTGGATGCAGTAATTCATGTCCTGGATGCAGTAATTGATGTCCTGGATGCAGTAATTGATGTCCTTGATGCAGTAATTGATGTCCTTGATGCAGTAATTGATGTCCATGATGTAGTAATTGATGTCCTTGATGCAGTTATTGATGTTCTTGATGCAGTTATTGATGTACTTGATGCAGTTATTGATGTCCTTGATGTAGTAATTGATGTCCTGGATGCAGTAATTCATGTCCTGGATGCAGTAATTGATGTCCTGGATGCAGTAATTGATGTCCTTGATGTAGTAATTGATGTCCTTTATGCAGTAATTCATGTCCTTTATGCAGTAATTGATGTCCTGGATGCAGTAATTGATGTCCTTGATGCAGTAATTGATGTCCTTGATGCAGTAATTGATGTCCTTGATGCAGTAATTGATGTCCTTGATGTAGTAATTGATGTCCTTGATGCAGTTATTGATGTTCTTGATGCAGTTATTGATGTACTTGATGCAGTAATTGATGTCCTTGATGTAGTAATTGATGTCCTTGATGCAGTTATTGATGTTCTTGATGCAGTTATTGATGTCCTTGATGCAGTAATTGATGTCCTTGATGCAATTATTGATGCCCTTGGCGCAGAACGACTTCGCAGTACAAGCATCCACCGTCACAATTCAGTGTTCACATAACCGTCATTGCGATCAACGTCGTTAGAATGGCACTTGCAGCAGGTTAATAATATTCGATATAATTTTCGTATTAGTTAGCTCAACAGAGCCGGTTTCAAGACTGTAGAGAAGGCCCCATTTAGTATGGGCTGTAGAGAACGGGGAATCAATGCACAAGGTGTGTTCCCACACAGGATTCTCTGCGCATAGAAACGGTAAGTTTAGAGAGAAGAGGAAGAGAATATGAAAAAAAAAATAAGAAAAGACAAAAAAGAGATAGTGAAGAAAGCATAAACTGAAAGAAGCATAGCGGTCACGAATAATACAAGTCCCGAAGGCCTCTTCATAGCTGAGGGACCTAACAGTATTCCCCTGGAGGCGCCATTCCTCACAGCATAGGATAGACAAAGTAGATTAACTTGACACGTTGACTGCGATGGTTAAACTGAAGTTCAGTGTTCAACTCAAATATAAAATCTAAAGTTGCAAGAAATTTATAAATACCGAGCATTAACGGTGTCCAATAAACATCGTCAATTTTAAAAGATTGTTAGTATTTCTTGAACGACCCACCGATGGGGCGCCTCGCAGGCACCGTGTTAAGCTGCTTGTGAACTGCCTACGCATTTTTACATACCAGAAATAAAGCAATTCCAAGTACTGCGGCCCCTCAGGGGACTGGCATCAGGCTGGGGAACGAATTGCCACTCGGCAGAAAACTTAGAAAAATCAAATTCAAGTGACAATTTCAACGAGAAATGAAATATGTAAACATTTTCAGCGAGGGTCATGTATGACAGGTGAGAATTTCCACACGACCCATAACACGTAAAATTAATCATGAAATGCGCGCGTTAGAGCACGAAGATAATCACTTATTTTTACTAAAAAGAAGGCTCAATTGTTAATATTCTATAGCTGTCAGTCTATAAAAAGCAACTCTTTGAAGATCGTACAACTTTTTCAGGCTCCAAAATACGAAAGAAAACTCAGTCGCACTGGACGAGCCAATTTTGCAAACTTAAAGTTGGAAAAGAATACCAAAAAAGTGAATAGAGCAGCACGGCGTAAGGAAGGGGGCAAATTGGAAAGAGCTGTCTCTAGAGCGTGCGAGGGACACTGTATATGAAATTGTCAGACTTTTCTTCAAAGTCCTTCAATGCTTGAAAAATATCTCCTTATTTATCTGAAAATTAGCTAGTTCAATCAGAAGACAAGCTTTCCACACACAACAACCGTGCACCAAGTCCCGCACACACAACCACCAAGTCCCACACGCACAACCACCAAGTCCCGCACACACAACCACCAAATCCCACACACACAACCACCAAGTCCCGCACACACAACCACCAAGTCCCGCACACACAACCACCAAGTCCCGCACACACAACCACCAAGTCCCGCACACACAACCACCTAGTCCCACACACAACCACCAAGTCCCACACACAACCACCAAGTCCCACACACAACCACCAAGTCCCACACACAACCACCAAGTCCCACACACAACCACCAAGTCCCGCACACAACCACCAAGTCCCACACACAACCACCAAGTCCCACAGAGAGCCACGCAACAAGCCCCCAAAAGCGAAGTAAAACTCGGCGCCAATTAGAGCAGGCGGCGCCAGAGAGGCTGGCGCTGGTATGATTGCTGTGCTCATTAAGGGATTAATTAGATAGTTTTGTGAAGCTCTCAACTTTTTGATGATTAGAGTGTGTTGCGTTTGCTGTGGTGAAAACCTCCTCAGGCAGCTAAATTTGAGTGTGCTAAACAGGAATTTCAAGGCAGAAAATTACCACTTACTAAATATGTTTACTAAATATGTTTACTAAATATTATCGATGGTATCTATAGATTTACCAAAACTTACATCTCGTAACGATATATTTACTAGAACTTGCCGCTGTTATATTTTGAAAATAGGTTTACAAACCTAAAAAATAAGGATTTCAAAACTTAGAATACAGTATCTTTTTCGTATGGACGTTCAGTTTGCGATTCACCAAACAATATTAGAAACTTGCATCTGATATTAAAAACATACAAAACGGTTAGAGAAATATAATACCATTACATTAGAGAATAAAAATAAAACAACGCAATAGTAAAATAGTACTACGCAGTAAGAAAATTGTGCGGTACCGAATGACAAATCCAGGAAAATACACGTTGCATCAAACGAAGCACAAATTACTCACATCAAGCATAAATTGCAGCAAATGAAGCTGCGTTGAATTTCTGCAGGATCAGGAATTGCCTCACGCACATACAGAATTACCAGGGATTTTCCAAGAGGAAGAAAATTAGGTACAAAACAATAGCGGCTTCGTAATACAATAAGCCTCTACTCAGTTATGGCCGCTGCCTGCTGCTGAAAGTCATTTCGAGTTCTCCTCTGCGCTAATTGCCCCACGATGACCAAATTGCCTGAACAACGATGAACAGGTGAGAACGCTGAACAAAGGAACTTTGAGCATAGGAACTTTGAGCATATCGTTATAAGGAAACGATGAATAAACGAACGATGAACAAACGAGCGATGAACAAACGAGCGATGAACAAAGGAACGATGAACAAAGGAACGATGAACAAACGAGCGATGAACAAAGGAACGATGAACAAAGGAACGATGAACAAACGAGCGATGAACAAACGAGCGATGAACAAAGGAACGATGAACAAAGGAACGATGAACAAAGGAACGATGAACAAAGGAACGATGAACAAACGAGCGATGAACAAAGGAACGATGAACAAAGAACAGTTGAGAACCGCCACCGATGTTACAATTAGCACCAGAGCTCGTAACGCGGGCGGCGGTCGCTTCGATATTAAACAAGTTTGTGCAGGTGCGCCTGAGCAAGTCGTCGTAAATTCCCCTCGTGGACCGTCTACCGACAGCTGACGGGCACAAGTTGGGGAAATACACCTCTTCTGGTCGGGGGGGGGAGGGAATTTTTGTAAAGGGTTGGCAAAGAAAGGGGGAAGGAAAAAGGGGATAACAGATGAAAGGAGTGCAGCGGTGAAGGCAAGTTACTCATACACACACTTCCCCACTCCCCACACACCTCCCCACTCCCCACACACCTCCCCACTCCCCACACACCTCCCCACTCACCACACACCGTGACACACCTCACTCCCCATACACACCTCCCCACTCACCACACACCGCCACACACCTCACTCCCCATACACACCTCCCCACTCCACACTCCCCACACACACCTCCCCACTCCACACTGCCCACACACACACACACCTCCCCACTCCACACTGCCCACACACACCTCCCCACTCCACACTGCCCACACACACCTCCCCACTCCACACTGCCCACACACACCTCCCCACTCCACACTGCCCACACACACCTCCCCACTCCACACTGCCCACACACCTCCCCACTCCACACTGCCCACACACACCTCCCCACTCCCCACACCTCCCCACGCAGTCCCCCAGGAACCACAAAGCACAATCCCCTCAAAGGCCCTCCCCTCTGAGGGAACAAAGAGTCCCCTCGCAGCGGCCTCCTCAAGAGGTACGGTTGCTGCACTCAATGGTTCAACGATCAGCGGATTTAGTGCGAACAATAAAGCATTGCAGGGCATTATTTTGAAGAAGTTCTATGCACAGGTTTCTGTCTTTCAGAAAAAATACATGTTTGGGAAAACACTTTAGAAAAGTTTGTTTGCGGGTCGGATCTTTCTTTTCTTTGGGTTTGAAAAAAATTTGAATTAAACGTGAACGATCAAAAAATTCCTCAAAACGATCAAAAAATTGCAGGTTTTTTAAAAGATTGCATGGAAAACAGCATTTTTTTCGTCAGATTTGGGAACACACACAACACGATCTTTAGAAATGGAGCTCAATTGATCTGGCTTTCGTTTCCATGACAATTTATATATTTTGTTTTTCTCAAGCACACCAGGCTATATATACAGTCGTCAGTTCGGTATAGCAGGATGAAGAGATTTATTAATTTTTTATAGAAAGAACGGAAACTGGAAAACACGATTAGATTCGCTAAGCGTTCTGCAACCAGTAGCGTGGAGCTGAAGTGGTAATCAGAAATAAATAGGTACATCAGTAAATAAAACTTGTTCACAGGCTCAGGGTCTCAAAAAAAATTTATGGCTACCCTGATGAGCGCTGCACGTCTCTGTATCCTGAAATGTAAACAAATCAAGGAAGATAAGCATAATCTAGGCTTAAGATTCTGAGCTTGGGAGATTCTGAGCTTGGGAGATTCTGAGCTTGGGAGATTCTGAGCTTGGGAGATTCTGAGCTTGGGAGATTCTGAGCTTGGGATTCTGAGCTTGGGATTAGTTATAAAATAATCATTTCGTTCATTTCGTACTCATCGTGCGAGGAACAAGCATTGAAATGTATTTCTACGCGTTTGTTCGCTTATTCGCAGTAGACGCGCATGTTTAGTTTGTACATTAAACATGTTTTTGTAAATTAAACATGTTTTTGTAAATTAAACATGTTTATGTAAATTAAACATGTTTTTGTAAAGTAAACATGTTTATGTAAATTAAACATGTTTATGTAAATTAAACATGTTTATGTAAATTAAACATGTTTATGTAAATTAAACATGTTTATGTAAATTAAACATGTTTTTGTAAATTAAACATGTTTATGTAAATTAAACATGTTTTTGTAAATTAAACATGTTTTTGTAAATTAAACATGTTTTTGTAAATTAAACATGTTTTTGTTAATTGAACATGTTTTTGTAAATATGTAAATAAATTTTTTGTTAACATGTAAGTAAACATGCAAATATACTTTTTGTAGGCATGTAAATAAACGCGTTGTTTTTATTCTGTAAATTACGTTTTCCTAACCATTTCTCATCAGAAGTCATTAAGGACGGTATATGAGTCTGCTGAGCGTTGCTTTCCACGTCTTTTTGTTTTTTAACCCGTATTGAATATCCTGCAGACCTGCACTGCATTCTTCGGTGATATTTACACTATTTATAAGCTGTCGGTCCCCTTGTATCCATAAAATATCCAAGTGACTTCAGTATATTGCTCCTCAGTTATATAACAAACACCGACATGGCTATTGTCGCCCTCATGGTTTGTCCAGCAATATCAACCTTTACGTTAATTTTGTTAGAACTCCATTGTGATGTAATACATTTCCAGCATCAACTTTTTAACCCGTCTCCACATGGTCGACCTACCAAGAGGTTTGAAGAAAATGGGTCAACTGTGCAACTTACTGTACATTCATTAATCATGTTAGAAGTTTCATTAGGGGTTCATTGTAAAGAGAGAGAGTTGCTCTTTCTGTCAGTGGGGAAAAAAATGCTGCTACCCCAATGAAAATCTACGAAATTTAAGTTTTTATTTCGGTAAAATACATAAAATAGAAATCAGAAAATCACTGGCCATTTTTTATTTGCTGCACTTTTATGTTTTTTTATGATGCATTTTCATAGATTCCGAGTTGCTGAATCTTGTGGTATGTGAATTTTTTTCAGGTCCAATAGTTCCGGAGTTATGTGCACTATATGTAAAACACAGTTTTTATTTTATAGTTCATTTTGTATATAGGCTGTTATCAACCCGTTTCATTGTTTGTAAAGAGTTTGATATGCATAAAGCTTTTCCTCCCGAATACAATGGTGGTTTTATTTTTTGCCTAGGAGTAAATCTGTGGATTTGGACTCCCATTTTTGGAACAAAAAACATGAGAAAATAAAAATGACGGCGACCTTCTTAGAGGCAAAGTGTGCGCTGGTATGCCTCAGCTACACTCCTGGCCTTCTAAGAGGCTGTGCAGCGCCGGTAGCTACACTCCAGACTGAGCAGAAGAATTCATACAGATTTGAGCTTGTTACCTCTCCTTCCCTGCTCCCCCCACCTAATTTTACCTTACACCAATGAATAGCGCTCAACGAGACGCTTAAGACCATATATGGCAACCCTAGGTTTGCTGATGTGAAACATGTGCTAGCTTTGCCGACCTTCTAAGAGTCCAGGACGTGGCGACGGGTTAAAGAATGACCGATTTCTTTTTTTTCTTTCTTTTCCGTTTCGCAGCTTGAATTGTGAAGTTGGGTCTTTATGAAGTAAAACATGGCGGAATTTTTTCCATAAAAAATTTGTCGTCGAAATTTTTTCTGCAAAAAATTTGCTGGCGGAATTTTTTTTTATGGAAAAAATTTGTCGGCGGAATTTTTTTCTGGAAAAAATTTACCGGCGGAATTTTTTTCTGGAAAAAATTAGCCGGTGGGATGTTTTCTGGAAAAAATTTGCCCGCGGAATTTTTTGTGGAAAAAATTTGTCGGCGGAATTTTTTTTCGGGAACAAATTAGCCAGCGGGATTTTTTCTGGAAAAATATTGACAATTTAACAAGACCCGGCCAATGTATCATCGCTCTAGCTCTGGTCACGCGAACCTTAATTGTACAACTATCACTGGAAATACTACCTCGTTAACATAAGAAACACTTTAAACCATTACGAATTTTTCTAGTTGTTTACTTTAAAGTTGTGCGCTCAAGCTGATCAGTCGAGAGGCTTTTTCCAATCGGAATTTAATTTGGATTGAAGGAAAAACACGGGTAATCTCGAAAATGTTGCGATTTTTTCTTATCTCAGTAATCTTACAATAATATACTGCCTCGTCCCAGCCCTACCACCATCCCCTCCCTCTCTCCCCTCCATACACCCACACACACACACCTACACGCCATAGATGATGCCCCTCACACGCAATAGCTCCCACTTGTGCAACACTTCGTTCTATTCCTGCTTGACAACGCTGCTAAAATCATCACTGATCAAATGCACTTTTTCCCTCAGTGGAGGGAGTGGGAAGGGAGCGGAGAGGAGGGAGAGGGAAGGGAAGTGAGAGGAGGAAGATTAGATTAGATATTAGTTTAAGCCTCCCTAACCACCAAAAAAGCGTTCAGTATAGAGGGAGGAAGGGACGATATAGTATACAGAGAAGGGAACGCGGAATCTACGCAGAAGGGGCATAGAAACAGTAAGTAGAAAAAGAAGTTCATGAAACAAGATAAAAGTCAAATAAGAAAGTACTAGGTGCCGAAAAACAGGACAACAGTGAACCGAAACAGGTAGTGCTTAACTTCATTTTATTTCAGCGAAATGAAGGCCCACCTAACCCTAAGCTCGGGCCCTAACACGTTTTCCTCCTGGGAGTGCTAATTCCTATAGAGACAATAGTTGTATCCCCACGAGGGGAAGGGAGGGAAAGGAGGGGAGAGAAGATCAGCAGAAGAGGGCAAGTGCAGGAGCGACCTAACAGCCAGCATCCTGTGAGGGTAGGATGCTGAGGGTAGGACGCAGGTCACAGGATGAGGGTCCTTGCATCCTCACAGCCAGTCTCGGCTCAGGCGTGCCGTGGGTCGTGTTCAGTATCACGAGGCTGAGGTTCTCAATCCTGGTTCTCGGACGGTGGTTCTTAACCTTGACGTTCGGAGAAATGGTTCTCAACTTCAATATCCGGGCAGCCTGATTCTTGAACCATGGTTCTTAACTTTGATAGTCGGGAAATGGTTCTTATCATTGACGTTCGGGCGATGGTTCTTAACCTTGGCATTCAGACAATTGTTATTCGTGATAATTTAGCGATGGGGATCCTCAATTTGAACCTCTTGGCAGTGGCTCTTAAACAAAATAGTAGAACAGTTTTCATGTATAATTATGAACTGGTGGTTCTTAAATGAACTTGCAAGAGAGTGGTTCTGATGGTGATAGCAGCAACGGCTCCTACAAACTGCGGTGTACTGCAAGCGTGATGGCCAATTTTACGTACTCGTAAAACAAATATTTCCAAACTTTGTTACAATATAAGATCTCGACAAAACCACAACAAATAAATAAATAAATATTTCATTGCTCCGCTCCACGCATGCTACCTGCGACCGGAACCAAAACAAGTAGCGATGGGACAATAACTCTCATTTTCCTCTAGTTCATTTAAATATCGAACTTTTTTGCTTCTCCATAACGCTGGTTTTTCAACGTTCTTTATGCCACCTAAAGATCGAGATTAATATACATGCGCGTATTCGCAAATCGTGGGGGATGCAAAATATTGACGAATATCACGCATGTTTTGGGCCATACGACATGCGCAAACGAATTACGTTTGTTTTTAATTCCAGCAGTTGACCGACCATGCTGGATCTGCTTTTCCCGACAAAAAAAATTATTTAATCAATATGTAATAGAATTAAAGAGTTAAGATCATTTAGATGCTGGCAACACAACACAATTTTAACCAGGAAAATGCCAATAAGATTACTCGCGTAGCGGAGGCTGGGCTTTTCTCGTTTCATTTTCGTTTATCGTCATTTTATTCTATTTTCTCATTTCATGTTCGTTTTTCTTTTAATTTATGTCTGTTTTATGACGCTTCAGTACCCGGTGCACTGTGGTAACGTCCTTTAAACCAGAGCCCGTAGCGCTACTTTGCCCTCTAACGCATCCCTCAACCCCTCTGACCCTCCCAATCCACCCGACCCTCCCAATCCACCCGACCCTCCCAATCCACCCGACCCTCCCAATCCACCCGACCATCCCAACCCCTCCGACCCTCAACCCCTCCGACCCTCACAACCCCTCTGACCCTCACAACCCCTGACCCTCACAACCCCTCTGACCCTCACAACCCCTCTGACCCTCACAACCCCTCTGACCCTCACAACCCATCTGACCCTCACAACCCCTCTGACCCTCACAACCCCTCTGACCCTCACAACCCCTCTGACCCTCACAACCCCTCTGACCCTCACAACCCCTCTGACCCTCACAACCCCTCTGACCCTCACAACCCCTCTGACCCTCACAACCCCTCTGACCCTCACAACCCCTCTGACCCTCACAACCCCTCTGACCCTCACAACCCCTCTGACCCTCACAACCCCTCTGACCCTCACAACCCCTCTGACCCTCACAACCCCTCTGACCCTCACAACCCCTCTGACCCTCACAACCCCTCTGACCCTCACAACCCATCTGACCCTCACAACCCCTCTGACCCTCACAACCCCTCTAACCCTCACAACCCCTCTAACCCTCACAACCCCTCTGACCCTCACAACCCCTCTGACCCTCACAACCCCTCTGACCCTCACAACCCCGCACTCGACTGAAGGCCGGCATCAGAGGGGCTGAGACCCACGTCCCGGAATACAACCCTCCACCTCATCACCCGACATTGGGCACACATTATATCTCATGCTTCATGCTTCACACACACGCACACACACAACACACACACACGCACACTCGGGCTTATCACTCTACACAAGCTTGAACACGGTGCTTGCAGTATGACCCACAAGTGGGTCGTTAGAAAATTCTAACAGTCTTTTAAAATTAATGGTATTCAGTGGATTGTGTAAACGTTTTGTATTTATGAAATGCCTAACAATATTTTACATTAAATGCGTGCGGAATATTGAACTTCAGTTTAACCCATCGCAGTCAGGATGTTAAAGTGTTCAAGTTCCTTGCGTCCGTGATTGTCCGTGTGTGTCTGAGTGTATGTGTGTCCGAGTGTGTGTGTGTGTCCGAGTGTATATGTGTCTGAGTATGTGTGTCCGAGTGTATGGTGTCCGAGTGTACGTGTATTCGAGTGTATGCGTATCACCGGTCCCGCACAGGAAGCGCACAATTGAGGTAGGACAGCGCGAGAGTATTTGTAAGAATGAGACGATCGCTCAGAGATGCGAGCCAAACACAAGTCTACTTTGGAGCACGTACAAGCACCTACGCCCTATAAACTGCCCTTTTCGATAAAAGTACAGAAGTTAATTTGAGCCTCTTCAACTACAGCAAAGCTGTCCCATAGAGCCAAGGGAACTCGGAATCTATTCACTAGGTGTATCCTCTCACAAGATCCCTTACGCATAGAAACAGCAAGTTGACTGATACGTTCATGATATGAGATGAAAGTTGAAGAAAGTTCTGTATAGGTGCTCATGAAAAACAGGGAAGCATTGGGCCGAAAAAGATGGTCCATAGTAAAAACAAAATGAACCTATTTCAATCAAAAGAATATTTGCAAACCTTATGCTCGGGACCTCACATCTTTCCCTTTGAAATGTCCCCCGTTGCTTCCCTCCTGTAGTCCCTCATAAAGCACTTCAGATTTCCTTCTCACGCCCCTCTATTGTACCCTCTATTGTAAGCTCCTATTGGATCCTCTACAATATGATATAAGCCTCTATTGTATCTGTCATCTATTGCACCCTCTATTGTTAGCCTCTAGTCTATTGTACCCTCTACAATATAATATAACCATTGTTGCGCCCTCTGCAATACAATACAAGCCTCTATTGTACCATCTCTACTGCCTATTCAAACGCTACCGAGCACTGCTAACCTTCTCACTGCTAGTCATTTTCCGCCTCCTAACAAGAGAAGGAAGCACGGAAAACAGTTCACTAATAATGACACGAATCACTGGTTTTTAATATATATTAACTTAAAAATCCCTAACAGATAAACATACATGGGTATCACGACACCCATGTTAGTTGAATTAAAATGACAGAGGAAAAATCAAAATATTTCCTTCTCTCTGCTGTACTCTAAATTTCCTAACCCATTTGAATGCAGGTAGAAAGCATATAAATTCATATACACACATATTTATACATATCTATATATATATATATGCACATATTTTATATAAATATACACCGGTCTCTTTACCCACTCCTTACATGCTGTAATAAGACCCCCATTTCACCCCGCACTCCACCCTAGAGAACGCAGCAACAGGGCGCGCGTTTCCAAACGCGAGTTTCCCAGCAGCCGCGGCCATGGTCCCGACTCCCACACGGCAGGCAGAACAAAAGACCACCTCACCGTCGCGGAGGTGGAATAATAATAGTAAATTCAGCTCACTGAATTTACTGCATAGAAATAATGGTGTGAGACATCGTCGAGCTCAGTCAACTGGGGCAGTAATGATGAGCTGCTCAGTAATTGGTCCAGGCACTTCAGTGAGGGGCTGTTCTCAGTCGACTCCGAGCGAGTCTTGATGGCGAGCGAGACCTGATGACTGGCTAGACCTGATGACTGGCTAGACTTGATGACTGGCTAGACTTGATGACTGGCTAGACTTGATGACTGGCTAGACTTGATGACTGGCTAGACTTGATGACTGGCTAGACTTGATGACTGGCTAGACTTGATGACTGGCTAGACTTGATGACTGGCTAGACTTGATGACCGGCTAGACTTGATGACTGGCTAGACTTGATGACTGGCTAGACTTGATGACTGGCTAGACTTGATGACTGGCTAGACTTGATGACTGGCTAGACTTGATGACTGGCTAGACTTGATGACTGGCTAGACTTGATGACTGGCTAGACTTGATGACTGGCTAGACTTGATGACTGGCTGGACTGGATGACTGGCTGGACTGGATGACTGGCTGGACTGGATGACTGGCTGGACTTGATGACTGGCTGGACTGGATGACTGGCTGGACTTGATGACTGGCTGGACTTGATGACTGGCTGGACTTGATGCCATACGGTCAGTGTGAGACTAAGAAGGTGCCGTGCTTTGTTTTTATTCATTCATTCCTAAAAATAAATCTATTATTTTTCGCTTCTCCAAAACAGAAAATTTTACGGCAAATTCCCGACACAGAAGTCGTAACTACGTCCATGAAACAAATTTTAACTAAAAAATCCTGATCAACTCATTAAAAAATTCGGGTCAAATTGGCTACTCAGAATTCGAGACTGAAGGGTCGTTTACACTAGGGGACATTTCGGCCGTGAGGCACGACACGTGTATACGAGGCTCACCCACCACTGAGTTTCATATTTGGGTGTGTTTATACGAAGTTCCCTATTCGCCACGGTAGTTACGAGGCTCTTGAGTGTCACGGATTACGAATTCGAACAGAGCGAATAGGAAAATTCGTATAAACACACACAAATATGAGCCTGAGGGGCGAGTCTCGTATACACATGTCGCGCCTCACGGCCAAAATGCCCCGTAGTGTAAACGGCCCTTAACACTTTGACCGCAGCGTGACCCACCGGTGGTACACGGAGGTAATTTTCACAACGCTGCAGACCGACCAGTAGTCACAAACACAATTTCCATAAATACTTAATCAAAGCTAAATGAAGGCACGATCCAGTTCATGTTTGCTATTTTCAACATCGCGCGCTGCAGTTGACTTTTAATTTGAGTTTGGTGTTAAACTTAATATTTAGTAGTTGCGGTTAAAGTGTTAAGTCAACAAAAACAAGACAAAATAGACAAGGCCGGATAACACAGCACGCTATCCAGATAAGCAATTTATCCTAAATTTAAATCGACGTACATCAACTGATAGTAAAGTAGTTAATTCATACGTATTACACTACATATTTGAATAAACTGTGTGGCTGTTCGTAAAACAGGTAATTTTTCGTAAATTTTTCATTGCTTCTCATCTTTTATAATTATAAAACACGTGAATTACATTTATAATCAATTATAATGGATGCATCTTAATTATTTCAGAATTTCTAGTTTAAATGGAGGGCAGCTGGCCCAAAAACTCGGAAGCTGAAGACAAAAAATGAGTCGCGCGGAAGACTGCAGCGAAATCAACAACGCGAGAACAAAACAGGAAATAAATTCGCCCTCGGAAATCAGAGCGGCAGCCCCGCGCTGTTTTCTTAATGAAGGCGACAACCGCATTGCAAAAAGCTGCCGACGACCGTTTTTCCTAGGCCTTCAGACCTCGGTAGGCCGTGCAGCGGCTCAGCGTCGCCGCAAAAACAGCAGCGAAAGAATTTCAGAATTCAATGAGGCCAGAGTTACCGCCGTCCCAAATTGTGGCGGGGCTGGTGTCCGGTTTGGATTAGCCAGGAGATTTAGAATCACGGCCGTGATAGTCGTTTTTCTGGTGTTCTTAGGCAACCCTCCGTGTCACGTGTCCTGGCATGATCACGTGGTCCGTAAGCCGGCTCTAAGCCTTGATATTTTATGTGAAGAAGCGCCGGTTGAGTGCAATGCATCGGTTGATAATGGGATGAGGGTGCGGGGAAATACAAGCCTCTTGTGTGACCAGAATGTGTCGCTATGGAGGGAATATTTGTTGCTGACAAAAGCAGTGGAAACGAAAAATACTGAGCAACTAGGAGGAGCGTCTACTCGACGGTTACGTCACAGCGTCGGTAAGATTGTGATCGCAGGATGCAGACAAAATTTAGGCAGAAATTCCTTATGCTCGTCACTAAGTACAAAAGAACAAAATAAAAACCTTAGCCGGTTATCTGAAGACGAAAAAATACCAAATCGCTTGTCAAAATGCAACCAACCGCAAGATCCCACTCTTTCAAAGGACCTTCAAGGCTCAGAGAACGGGCTGAAGAAACTCAGGAGATGTTCTTCAAGTGTGTCCAGGTTATACAGACACCAGAGACCCGTGATGGTAGAAGTAACGACACCAATAACAGAAGATAGAATCTCTAAATGTACCCCATACGGAAATAGACAGTTCCTCAAAACGAGAAACTTTGAATATCAAGAGGCGTCAACTCTCCAAGAGAACCCACATGCCTCCCCAGAGAGTACATCCCTTTGGGGCTTCTATAACCTCGTCTACACCAAATGGCATGTTTTGGGGAACATGTTTGGGGAGATCAGTAAAGCTTCCCCAGGAAGACGCTGTCGGTGCAACATGGCAGAGGCGGCGGGGAGGATTGTGAGTGGGGGGAATATCGCAAAGCTTCCCCCTCCCTCCCGGGGGCGTGTCCCCATCGACGGTAAATATAAGACCGAAACCTCGAAGAAGTACTACAATAATCCCAAGGTGAGTTAATTTAACACGTCAGCTACAATTGTGCGGTTGCTAAGGTCAGTTTCGCTAGGCTAGAAGAAGTCGTTTTGAAAACCGGCTTTTCTGCTCCAATACAATTTTAACCTTTTTAAAAAGTATAAAGAATATAATTGAACCATAATATGCTACCTTTTACTCTAAAATTTGTTTCGGAAAAGGTAGCAAAATAGTGGAAATGTTATTTGTGTATCCCGGTACGTAAATGAACCATTTACCAAGTGGTACAAATGTGCACCACTTCGGAGTCTAAATGTTAAATTTTAGAACGTTTTGGGAAGGGTAACTTCTGACGTTTGTACGAAACTTAGAACAGTTGTGAGAATATACCCCAAGAGGGATGGGGAATAATCATTGAATGGAATATAAACGAATAATCAGGAATTAACTCAGACCATGAATAATTTTCTAATTACTGAAGAGGTAAATATCAAAATATTTACCCCCATAACGACAGGACTGTTTCCGAATGTTCTTCTATGCTGTATGGCAGCTGATGCAAGATTACCAGGACATTTTTTACAGATTAGACAATAAATTAGGTTAAGCCTCCTTAACCACTTCAAAAATGTTCCAATGAGAGGAAGAAGTAGGGCCCAAATTTATATTACATGCACTATCATATGAAGTGTTATACAGGGTGTCCCCAAAAAACTGTATCCACTGACCGATGTATGATGATACCGGAGCCATAGATCAGAATTAACACTTCGACTGCAACGTGCGCCACCGGTGGTACACGGAGATAATTTTCATAATGCTGCTGACCGGCCAGTAGTCGCGAACTCTATTTCCATAAATATTTAATCAAAGCAAAATGAAGGCACGATTCAGTTCATGTTTGGTATTTTCCAAATAGCTTACTACAATTGACATTAAATTTGAGTTTGGTGTTGAACTTAATATTTAGTTGTCGCAGTCAAAGTGTCAAATTGTTGTATGGTTCCGGTATCATGTTTACATATGTACATCGGTCATTGAATACATTTTTATGGACACCCTGCACACATTATTATATTGTACTATTGTACACGACTCGTCATAAATGACGGGAGGCGATATTTTCTTCAGAAAAATCCTCCAGATGTGGATGCCCAACAAATATATCCATCCCAACAGTACCCGCCATTAAAATATTCTTGTATTTGTGCACTGGTGAAACTCGTATCACAGATACGGTCATTGAGCGTCCTGGTGAGCGTCACAGACATGCGGAAGCAGCGGACACTTAAATAAATAAACACACGCAAGGCACCATAAGTTATGAAGACGACACATGACAATATATGCAACATTGTAGAGATTACAATGTCTGGAGAACATTGAATGGATAATAATACGACGGTCGCAGGGTGCAAGGATCACGAAGGCGTCGCACTTCAACTTCCAGTACGTGCTGGGCCACAAGATCGTCTTCCTGTGCGTGGCGCGCGGCAACCCCCTGCCGCAGATCACCTGGTTCAAGGACGGCGTCGAGCTGTACGCGCACAAGTACATGCAGGTGTGTGACTCGCGTGTACGTGTGGCTCGCGTGTACGTGCAGGTGTGTGACTCGCGTGTGCGTGCAGGTGTGTGACTCGCGTGTACGTGTAGTAGGTGTGTACCTGCAGGTGTGTGGCAGAGGTGTACCTGCATGTGTGTGGCAGGGGTGTATCTGCAGGTGTGTGGCCTGCGTGTACCTGCAGGTGTGTGGCCTGCGTGTACCTGCAGGTGTGTGGCCTGCGTGTACCTGCAGGTGTGTGGCCTGCGTGTACCTGCAGGTGTGTGACCTGCGTGTACCTGCAGGTGTGTGGCCCGCGTGTACCTGCAGGTATGTAACCTGCGTGTACGTGCAGGTGTGTGGCCTGCGTGTACGTGCAGGTGTGTGGCCTGCGTGTACGTGCAGGTGTGTGGCCCACGTGTACGTGCAGGTGTGTGGCCCACGTGTACGTGTAGAAAACTGTAGAATTTCCTGAAGGTAAATAAAGTTACTCTTTTGACTAACTCGAGTTATTTAGCATCTATTTTATGTGGTCTGGTCAGATTGGGAGCAGATGAGTTTCTTTAGATTTCATTAGGTTTCTTTCAAAGTTTTCCTTCACTTGCTACTGTAAACTTATTTTTTTTTTTTTTGCTCGTACTTTTTAATGCCTGAAATTATAGCAAAATACATGTAAATTATTTTGAAATCCAATTGCTATTTTACACATTTAACTACCAGTAGTTTTACGAAGTAAATGTACAATGTTGCCAAAGAACTTGTACCCTTTATACTCTACCCTAAAAACTCATACCCCTAGAACTCCAACACAAAAATACTTACACCATATATACTTCACCCCAAAAAATAACACCCCTTTCACTCTACCCCCAAAAAATAAATACCCCTTTCACTCTACCCCCAAAAAATAATACCCCTTTCACTCTACCCTCCAAATATAAATACCCCTTTCACTCTACCCCCCAAATATAAATACCCCTTTCACTCTACCCCCCAAAAATAATACTCCTTTCACTCTTCCCCCCAAAATAATACCCCTTTCACTCTACCCTCCAAATATAAATACCCCTTTCACTCTACCCCCCAAATATAAATACCCCTTTCCCTCTACCCCCCAAAAATAATACTCCTTTCACTCTACCCCCAAAAAATAAATACCCCTTTCACTCTACCCCCAAAAAATAATACCCCTTTCACTCTACCCTCCAAATATAAATACCCCTTTCACTCTACCCCCTAAATATAAATACCCCTTTCACTCTACCCCCCCAAAAATAATACTCCTTTCACTCTACCCCCCAAAAATAATACTCCTTTCACTCTTCCCCCCAAAAATAATACCCCTTTCACTCTACCCTCCAAATATAAATACCCCTTTCACTCTACCCCCCAAAAATAATACCCCTTTCACTCTACCCCCCAAAAATAATACCCCTTTCACTCAACCCCCAAAAAATAATACCCTTTTCACTCCACCACAAAAAATAATACCCCTGTCACTCTACCCCCAAAAAATAATACCCTTTTCACACCACCACAAAAAATAATACCCCTATCACTCTACCCCTGAAAAATAATACCCTTTTCACTCCACCACAAAAAATAATACCCCTATCACTCTACCCCCAAAAAATAATACCCTTTTCACTTCACCACAAAAAATAATACCCCTCTCACTCTACCCCCAAAAAATAATACCCTTTTCACTCCACCACAAAAAATAATACCCCTATCACTCTACCCCCAAAAAATAATACCCTTTTCACTCCACAAAAAATAATACCCCTAACACTCTACCCCCAAAAAATAATTCCCTATTTCACCCCCTTATAAAAATGCCCCCTTTCAACCCAGTGAAGAATTAGGCAAGACTGTTCACCACAATTTCGCTCATGTCGACTATGACTGAACGCAGAAATTTCGACGAGGATCGCCAAAAAAATTAAATTCTACACAATTCGTAAGTGGCACCCTTCGCTGCATCGTTAACAAAACGTATAATGTTCATTAAATTACTGGATTACAGATGCAGATTACAGATAAATACAGATTACAGGAGTGTCCTGAAGTGCAAGCGCTGGCATAAATAAAAACGTAATGGACGGTTCAAAAAAATCCACTTTTATTCCCAACGATCCTCCCAAATATGTCAGACAAGTTGCAGTCGAGTAAGAGAATGAGGAGAGAATGATTCAGCAGCAACAGAAATAGCCAGTAGTCTTTTTAATTGAGTGGGATGGGTTGCAGGCCGCAGATACAACATAAACACGTAATTTTCTTCGCTTTTAAATTGCCATTAGCATTGCGATTCAAGCAAAGTGATAAATTTTTTATTGACACGTTAAATGCGGCGGGTTCTCAAGTTTTATATTTATCTCGAATTAAAGTAACTTTCAGTTCTTAACTCAAATAATGAAGATATATTAAATGAATCGTGCCTTCATTTAGGTTTGGTTAAGTACTCTTAAAATTGAGAATTTGACTGCTGTTCGGTTAGGTGCTTGGCAAAAATACTTTCAGTGACCACCAGTGGGTCATGCTGTACTTAACGTGTTGAAGAACGAGATGCATGACAGAGGGAGCGCAGACCCCGTAGACCCCGTAGACTTTTCTGCAACTGAGAACGATAAAGCACAGTAAGCGCGTCCGCATAATTTCCTTGTACAAGGGAACGCGTCGTCAAAGGTACCTCAAAAATTTCATGTTGAGCTTAAAATCAAAGCGCACGAGAAACAACATATTGTGAACAATAACTACGAATTTGCGTTAGAAATAGTAGTAACGTTCATTTTTTATATTTCAGGCCCCGAAGTGCAATTGCTTCCCTTAATATAGTTTCATTTATTACAACTTAAGTATGAATAATTCGCCTGTGCAACACACCCACCACACAATTTCCCTCCATATCGCATGTCTCTCCTAATATCTTAATTTTACAGTAATGCACAATACCAAACCTCAACGAAATATTTCTAGTCCTTCACGAGTTCAAGTTCTTTTCTTAAACCCGTAAATAAACATGAAATGTTTCGTAGAGTTGAGTAGTTGGAAAAGAAAATTCCAAACCTCATTACTCCCCAATGTGCAACCTCAGGAGTCAGCACCTCGAGAACCCCAATCATATCGAAAAACCCACACAAACACACCTTAATAACAACCACAACTCAACAACAAAAACAATTCTCTTCCTCCCCGCAAACAGAACAGTACACTCCGCTACTTTTTATCCACTCTGTAGATCCCACACTACCTTCCATCACCCCTAACTCCTCCCCCTCTGCTCACCTAGACGCACATCCTCTGCCTTCCCTTCAATGCTCCCTTCACTTACGTTCTTTTGTACCCCTCACTGCTACCCTCACCGCTACCCTCGCCGCTACCCTCGCCGCTACCCTCGCCGCTACCCTCGCCGCTACCCTCGCCGCTACCCTCGCCGCTACCCTCGCCGCTACCCTCGCCGCTACCCTCGCCGCTACCCTCGCCGCTACCCTCGCCGCTACCCTCGCCGCTACCCTCGCCGCTACCCTCGCCGCTACCCTCGCCGCTACCCTCGCCGCTACCCTCGCCGCTACCCTCGCCGCTACCCTCGCCGCTACCCTCGCCGCTACCCTCGCCGCTACCCTCGCCGCTACCCTCGCCGCTACCCTCGCCGCTACCCTCGCCGCTACCCTCGCCGCTACCCTCGCCGCTACCCTCGCCGCTACCCTCGCCGCTGCCCACGCCGCTACCCACGCCGCTACCCACGCCGCTACCCACGCCGCTACCCACGCCGCTACCCTCGCCGCTACCCACGCCGCTACCCTCGCCGCTACCCTCGCCGCTACCCTCGCCACTACCCTCGCCGCTACCCTCGCCGCTACCCTCGCCGCTACCCTCGCCGCTACCCACGCCGCTACCCACGCCGCTACCCACGCCGCTACCCACGCCGCTACCCACGCCGCTACCCACGCCGCTACCCTCGCCGCTACCCTCGCCGCTACCCTCGCCGCTGCCCTCGCCGCTGCCCTCGCCGCTACCCTCACTGCCCCTCCCACCAGCTTCACGAGTGGACGAGGGGACACAAGCTCAAGAGCAAGATGGAGATCGACCCGGCTTCGCAGGCGGACGCGGGCATCTACGAGTGCCACGCCAACAACAAGTACGCCATCGACAGCCGAGCCTTCCGCACCACCTACCTCGCTGAGTTCAACTGAGTTAAGAGGTTTAGCTGCGACCACCTCAACTGAACTCAGCAGCTCCTTACAACGACCTACTTACCTACCTCGCTGAGTTCAACTGACTGGTAGAGTTCAATGACAGAGTTGAACTGACTTGCTGAATTCACCTGAACTCAGCAGAATGACTACAGAAAATAAGCAAGTTCGGAGCATTGGCTTGAGTCAAATCATTTCACGTGGCAAATTGAGACACTTGCACAGTTCTTTTAGCTGCACCGTCTCGCACTGCTAATGCCCATTTCACAACGAGCTGGCAAAGCAGCATCTAGCAAGCTCGCATGAGCTATCTAGCAGACGGTCTGCGAGACTGGTAGGTAGGAATAGCATTGTTACCTCGCATGCTGGATGCTGGATAAAACGTGCGAGTTCAGTGTGAAGGCAACGGCTCGCAATAGTGCTATTCCTACCTACCTGTCTCGAAGACCGTCTGCTAGACGGCTCATGCGAGCTTGCTAGATGCTGTTGTACTAACTCAGTGTGAAATGGACCTAGCTTAGAGCTGCAGTGCATGGGACTGGGTGAGGACAGTGCACAATATGCAAAACAGTTCACACTATACAGCACAGTGCAGACTTGTGTACTGCAGTCGTACAGTCACAGCAAACACTTGTCGCGCTGGAGCAGAATATAAGACACACTAACGGACAACGTCGGACACTATTTAATATGCGTAGCAGGGGCTTGTTACCATAAGAAGCATTTGAAAGCTTATGACGGGATTACTTAGTATCAAGTTAGGTTCCAATTTAAAGTGCCTTCAACAAGTGTTCGAATACACTTTATTTGACTGGCAGCTTTTGCGCGTTAATAGTTTTTTGATTACCTAACGTCCCTCCAGTGCTCACATTTCCTGCCAATGGTGTCCGTTATAACTTGCTGTAAATTTCACGCAAATTAGGGGCCTCTTTATTAGTTAAGATTTCAATAAATGTGATTCACCGATGCCTCTTTCTTTACCCCACTGCGCAACTAAGCGAATATGGGAAAACTTTCCCGTCACTCTAATTATTTTCGAGCAGATTAGAAATTGAATTGCCAGCTTCTTTCTTGGCCATCACTTTCACTTTGATGCGACGTGAGCTGAATTTGGTCCCTGAGGGAGTTTTCATTATGCTCCTGACCAACCAGTAATCAAACTCGTTTAAAAAAATACTTGATCCAAACTAAATGAAACCATGATCCAGTTAATGTTTGTTATTCTCAATATTGCTCACCACAACGGGCTTTAAATTTCAGTTGAATATTAAAATTCAGTTTCTCCTGCCGCCATCAAAGTGTTGAAACAAATACAGTCATACCTCACCTTATAAAATTAATTCGTTCCAGAAGTGTTTTCGTAGCGTGATTTGTTCGTAATTAGAGTCACATTTTACATGTAAAAGGGCTGATTCGTTCCAAAGCCCCCATTACCACCCCCTAAACTCTATAATAATTATAAAAGTATACCAACCTTGTAGGATATATGTGTTTTAAAGTAAAAGAAAATTATTTACTAAACCATTAAAATGAATAAGACAGGCAAATAATTTACCGTTGGGTTTGAGCAACTATGTCCAAGATAAGTAAGGGCGAGTACGTAGCGAAGTGAAGTTCATGGTGGGTGAGAGAGTAGGAGGCAAACGTTTGGCATCTGAGAGACTCACGATACAACAGTAACTCTGTCTTTTACACGTGCTGTAACTCCGTGACGAACGAGGGTCGAAGGCATACTAAAAGCATCATGGGTATCATGGAGATGCAGCTTCTTCTTAGCCAATGGGAGGCCAGCGGGTGTTGAGAGATAGCCAATGGGAGAGCAACTTTATCGCGCCAATTTCATAACGAAATACAGGATGCTACAAGTGTATCCATGTTTCGGGGGATGCAGACGGCTGCGAAGCCAAACGCGCATCATTTGAATTTTTGAGATTTCGCGTTTCGTAACTTGAATTTTCTTTCGTATTCAGAGACGAAAATCTTAAGCATAGGCGTTTCATAACTTGGATTATTCGTTGGTTGGGTCTTTCGTAAGGTGAGTTGTGACTGCACAAACAGCAGCGTAGCGAGTAAAGCTCTGGTGCAACAGCCGCGGAGTTGCACGAGCTGCTTTGTCACGGGCAACTTTCCAGTCTCAAAGGAGCAACCTAACGCTTTTTGAGGTGTGAAAAGTGGCCTCGTACTTCTGAGGTGCCGGTTGTAAATGTGTTGTGTCGCTTATTTCATTTCGGTGCGCTACATGTGTATCTAAGTCTGTAGACATTGCATCCTGTAGCCATACCCTGAATTCTGTAGACACTGTATCCAGTAGCCCCACCCGACACTGACCCACACTGAATCTTATGGCAGGGTTATCGAACTGGCTTTTGTTGCGTAAAAGATGTTCATGTTTTCCAAATAAAATTTGAGTCTATAAATCATCGATCATGTGGCAACCATAAGTTGCGACGCGCTGGGTAATTTTCATGGGCAAAGTTGGTTAGGACAAAATAGCGAAATGGGGCAATTTTACCCACCCGAAATGGGAGAACTCACCCAACTCCTCCATGGCGTCTGCAAAATTCCTCACCTGCTGTTGTCGTTGGCGATCTCCTCGTTGCAGTTGCCACTCTTTAGAAATCATTTCCAGTTCAAACAATGCCCAAATACATCCCACACAGCCCTCCCACTTCTTGTTGCCCACCTCACATACAACCACAGCACACACAGCCCTTCCTACCTCCTGTTGCCGCCCTGACACACAGCCCCCACACACAGCCCCCACACACAGCCCCCACATAGCCCAACACACCTCCGGTTGCCGTTGACAATCTCCATGTAGTCGGAGGAGCGCGCGTAGAAGCCGTCGTCTGTCACGGCGCCCCAGAAGGTGGACCAGGCGCGCCCCAGCCGGGTGATGATCGCGCCCAGGATAGGCCTGTCAACGTCATGTGGTCAACTATTTTAGGCCTAAAGTATCCTGAGGCCTAGCCATCACACAACTCCGCCAAGATAGGCTTGTCAACGTCACGTGGTCAGCAACCCTATGCATTGCCATCCCACCACGCTCATGGTCCTTTTATTTGTGTTGGGTGTACAAGGATCTCAAATAGTAAGCTACTAAGGTGTGTGAGAAATTAAGTTCTGAGTAACTTTTCTCATAGATGAACGAAAGCTAATCTAGTTTTAATTTTATAAGAACCGCTAAACAGTTTAATGTATCACTAATATTTCTGAAAATATTGCACTAACGTAAATGCTGAGATGACCCAAAGAAGCAGTGAGAAATTTAGGTTTGGGTAAAGGCTGTTGGAGTTGCCACAATTCCTTTAGCACATCTGACTTTGGGCCGAACTACGGCCAATAAAAGAGAACACTTTCAGTCGAGCCCAAAATGTCATTTGGTCAACTCGCTGTTGGAACAACAACTAACTCCAGAAGCGACATGCACTGCCGGACACCGAGGGAGAGAAAGCTGCACCAAACGATATGTTAATTCATATATAATGTTAGTTTATTAGGATACGTTACTTTAACACTTTGACTGCGACGTGACCCACCGGTGGTCACTGAGGGGATTTTCATAATGCTGCTGATCAACCAGCAGTCGCCAACTCAATTTTCACAAACACTCAATGGAAACTAAATGATGGCCCTGTCAATTTTATGTTCATTATTTTCAAAATTGATCTTTAAAATAAACTATAATTTGAATTGAATATTTACCCGCCGCAGTTAACGCGTTAAGCTCCTCCACCCTCTACACGGGTGTTCCAAAGAGAGGGAACTAAAAAGAAAATTTTGTAAGGAGTTCAAGAAATGGGGAATCTATGCAGAAGACGTGATCCTACGGAAAATTCCTCACCCCTAAAAAACGTAAATTAAGGAGTTAATGATTACATAAGTTAGTTGAAGTAAAAACGAAAGTTAAAGAAGAAAGTAATAGAAGCTTGAAAACCAGACAGCAGACACCACACAGCCGGCACTACACAGCCGGCACCATACAGCACCCACCTGTTGTGGTGCAGCAGCAGCCGCAAGGTGGCGCTGTTGTCCAAGTGAACCTCCGAGTCCAAAGAGAGGAGGGCGGAGCAATCCACCGCCAGGCATTGCGTCCTGCACACCAGCCCACTCGTTACAGCACCCACCTCTTGCATCACTTATTCAACCGCCCTACCGACGCGACCCACTTGTCAATTCCACGGCTATTCCCATCGCTGCTCAGTGGCGATCAAATGTCATTAAACAGAAAAGCCTGAGAAGCCGTGAAGGATGAATCAATGTTTCCGTGAGGCGGTGAAGTTTCCAGTCTCGTGTTTCGTGAAACAATCGAACAAAAAAAATAATTTCTGTAGTAAAAAATATGCATACGAACATTTCCAGTAAAAGGGGAACATCTAATTCATCTCAGATACAACATCTACGAGAAGAAAATTTTGACATTCCTTCTCGTGGATGTTGATATTTATTCAACATACACAATGTTGACACCCTTGAGTAACCTTCACTTTGTTTTGGGGAAAGTCAGTGTCGACGTGAGTCATTCTATGCTCACGTGACAGAGCTGCATTCACGTTAAGTTTACCAGGAAACATCAATAAGCCACAAAAAAATCAAATTTTCAACTTACATCAACAAGTCAGAAGAAGACAATTAAATTTACGAGAAACATCAATAGGTCGCAATAAGACAACACACACACCCCACAGCCGCCAGTCTGTCTGCCTAAAGCGGCCCTTAGACGATCAATTTTATTGTCAATATAACTGACAATAATGAATATTGACAATTAAATTGATCGTCTATGGGCCGCTTTTGGCTCCTGGACTGGCAAGCGCGTAAATATTGAGCTTCACTGAAGCCTGCACACCAACGCCGAGTTAAATAAAGTTCAGCAGCCAAAAGTTCCCCCTCGTCACGAGAGCCGAGGGTCGCTGGAGAAATATTAGCTTTTTTGATCATAATGACCTATCACAATAGGCTGGCTAATTGATACCAGTAAAAATTGTGTCGATCAGCAAAGCTCGGTACCAGCAAGGCCAGGTACCAGCACCAACAAGTGCCAGCACCAACAAGTGCCAGCACCAACAAGTGCCAGCACCAACAAGTGCCAGCACCAACAAGTGCCAGCACCAACAAGTGCCAGCACCAACAAGTGCCAGCACCAACAAGTGCCAGCACCAACAAGTGCCAGCACCAACAAGTGCCAGCACCAACAAGTGCCAGCACCAAGTACCAGTACAAGTACCAGTACCACAACACTCACACAGCGCGGGCCCTGGCATGCCACTCCTTGAGCCGCTCCCCCGCCCCCACGAAGGTGACGGAGAGGTAGCCAGCTGTGCGCTGGGCGGCCGTCCAGCTGGTGAGCAGGGCGTCGTGCTGGGCCACCTGGACAGGGCGTCCTGTCATTACTGGGCTCAGGGGGGATTTAATGTGTACGTACATTTGCAACATTCAACATTTCACCGGACTGAATATCAATCAGCAACATCTACCTTTATTTTGCAGCATCTACCATCATTTAGTTGTATATACCACCATTTTACAGTATCTACCATCACTCAGGAGAATCTACCATCATTCAGCACCGTCATCTACCACCTCCATCGTCCACCTCCATCGTCCACCTTCACTATCATACCCCCATTAGCCCCCCCCCCCCCTCCCACACTGCACACCCACCAAAGCAACACCGAACACAGTGTTCCAACACAGCACATCGCTAGTTCCCCAGCTGGTGGCCAGCACCACGGACAGCTACTCCCTACCACGTTGGCTTCCCACCCTGGTCTAGTCCATCCCTCTAACCTAGTCCACAGCTCGACCAAGACCACCCCCACCTGGGAGTGGACGAAGAGGTGCAGGCGATTTTTGGGGTAGTCGAGGGCAGCAATTTTATTGAGGGCCTCCTCCAGGAATGGCGTGCCCTTCTCCACAAACACCGCCACCAGCACCAGCGGCAGGTTCTCGTCCTGGGGGGGAGGAGGGGTAATGGATGAACTGGAGGAAGTGAGAGGGTAATGGATGAACAGGGGAAATGAAAGGGTAATGAATGAACTGGAGAAAGTGAGAGGGTAATGAATGAACTGGAGAAAGTGAGAGGGTAATGAATGAACTGGAGAAAGTGAGAGGGTAATGAATGAACTGGAGAAAGTGAGAGGGTAATAGATGAACAGGGGAAATGAAAGGGTAATAGATGTACAAGGCGAGGGAGAGGGTAACGGATGCACCGAAGTGAGAGGGTAATAGATGTACAGGGGAAAGGATAGGGTAACGGATGCACCGAAGTGAGAGGGTAATAGATGTACTGGGGAAGAGAGAGGGTAACGGGTGCACCAAAGTGAGAGGGTTATAGATGTACAAGGGGAGGGAGAAGGTTATAAATGGACTGGGGAGAAGAAGGGAGAGGGTAATAAATGATCAGAAAGAAATGAGAGGGTCATAAGATGAGCAGGAGTAAGTAAGAGGGTAACGGATGCACGAGAGCAAGTGAGAGGGTAATAGACGAACAAGAGGGGAAGGAAGAGGGTAATAGACGAACAAGAGGGGAAGGAAGAGAGTAATAGACGAACGAGAGGGGAAGGAAGAGGGTAATAGACGAACGAGAGGGGAAGGAAGAGGGTAATAGACGAACGAGAGGGGAAGGAAGAGGGTAATAGACGAGCGAGAGAGGAAGGAAGAGGGTAATAGACGAACGAGAGGGGAAGGAAGAGGGTAATAGACGAACGAGAGGGGAAGGAAGAGGGTAATAGACGAACGAGAGGGGAAGGAAGAGGGTAATAGACGAACGAGAGGGGAAGGGAGAGGGTAATAGACGAACGAGAGGGAAAGGAAGAGGTAATAGACGAACGAGAGGGAAAGGAAGAGGGTAATAGACGAACGAGAGGGAAAGGAAGAGGGTAATAGACGAACGAGAGGGGAAGGAAGAGGGTAATAGACGGACGAGAGGGGAAGGGAGAGGGTAACGGATTGACGGGAGCAAGGGAGAGGGTAACAGATGAACAGGAGGGAGACGATTTTCGTAAAGTTTAATGACTCACGATCATCAAGTTACTGCACTTGTGAACGTTGACGCGGAAACGTTAGCATTTACATCCTGACCATTAACTTCAATCAAGCAATCCCTGTGCATTAGCCAGCCTTTAGTGATTGCTACCTTCCTCGGGCAATAGATTGACTATCCAATACCATAGAAGCGCCAGCCAGTTTCAAAAATTCGTGTGTAGTTATCTCCGGGTCGTAATACTCGAGAGGATTTTAAATGAAACACATGGAGCACACTTCACGCTTCACTAACGAACGCTGGGGTGGGTCTCAGTCTAAGTTTTCACCGCCTGCCTGCATACATGTTTTTCGCCGCCTAAGCGATTTAAGTGATTAAATCGCTTAGGGTGCGAAAAACAAGCATGCAGGCGGCGAAAAAGATAGACTGGGGTGCGGAGGCGCGTTGAGGGCCTCACGGCGAGTTCAGTGGAAGACGAAACAAAAATCGTTCAAATTCGTTCCCTGCGGCGGGTTAAACTGAATTTCAACATTCAACTCTAATTTAAAGTCAAAAGTGATTAGCAAATTTATAAATGCCAAACATTACCTGGGTCCATCAAAGACCATTAATTTAAAAAAGATTGTTAGAATCTTTCAAACGACTCGTTGATGTGTCGTTTCGCGGCAGGAAAAACCTAAACACTACCCACTGACCCACTGGTGGCCCTTACAGCAAGCACCGTGTTGAAATCGTTCCCTGCGTATTGGGACAAATGAGTACCCCAAGGTGAGTTGTTCATTCATGTTCAATATAAATGAATGACATTTAATCTCTTTGGAGACCATTTTAATAAATAAATTTCATCACACGAGGTAAAATTTTATGGTGCAATAGTAATTTTTATGTTGCTCATGAAGGAGAGAAATGTATTCCAGCTGTTAAAGTCGATTTCCTAATTTTGCAACTTACACTCTAACCAAACCAACCGTCACAACCGTGGAAACGCTGTGAACGGGTTCAAGTCGTTTCTGTGAAGGATTTCGCTGCCCAGACCTGAGAGTAACTGCGAGCATGGGAAGTTTCTTTTGAGAACCGCATCGTACAGGGAAGCCTCGTATCCAATATGCCGTTGTGCTCTCGGTCACATCAGTACAGCAAGAAGCATGTTTACGGTGTCCATTAGGCATAACCTAAATAGTTTTATTCCAACCGTTAAAATTACAACAAATAGTTTTCACTGATGTTCGTTCATCAACAATTTCATGTACTGAATTACAAAATAAGGTTAATTTTTTCTCGTTACAACCAGGAGATTAGCAAGTACTCTTTCTAAAAAGCTCACTATTATTTTGGAGCTAATATTTCCAACGGGACGACGTACATTGAGATTGTAACCTCCGGATTGTTACTGGATTGAAATTGTACCCTCAGAATTGTTACTGGATTGAGATTGTACCCTCCGGATTGTTACTGGATTGAGATTGTACCCTCCGGATAGTTGCTGGATTGAGATTGTACCCTCTGGATAGTTACTGGATTGAGATTGTACCCTCCGGATTGTTACTGGATTGAGATTGTAACCTCTGGATTGTCACTGGATTGAGATCGTAAGCTCACCTCTACGTTGGTGACGTCACGCTTTTCCTCCTGGCAACCGAGGCAACCGTCATCCAGCGTCCAGCTCTTGGCCAGGTAGTTGCCGAGTGACGTCAGCAGCACCTGCAACGTCAGGCTTTGTCAGCAGGTGGAGTGCCACCCCTCCTCCCTCCACCATACATCCACCATCTCAGCTCCTCTTCCTCCCTCCACCACACAACCACCATCCCAGTTCCTACTCCTCTTTCCACCACACATCCACCATCTCAGCCCCTCCTCTCCCTCCACCACACAACCACCATCCCAGTCCCTCCTAGTCCTTCCACCACACCTCCACCATCCCAGTCCCTCCTTCTCCCTCCACCACACCACCACCATCCGAGTTCCTACTCCTCTTCCCACCACACATCCACCATCTCAGCCCCTCCTCTCCCTCCACCACACAACCACCATCCCAGTCCCTCCTTGTCCCTCCACCACACCTCCACCATCCCAGTCCCTCCTTCCCCCTCCACCACACCACCACCATCCGAGTTCTTACTTCTCTTTCTACCACATATCCACCTTCCCAGCCTCTCCTCATCCACCTTTCCATCCCACTCGTGCGAGTCTCCTCAGTCTTACAACTTTAAGCCAACTGCTGAAGTTGAAAAATTGCCCACACGATCGCGCAAGTCAGGAAGACATTTCACGCGACATCTCTACGGCAAGAAGCCCGAGTCGGACAAGTTAAGGAGCAGCCTACCGCCTCATATACTCGGTTTGTGAACTTGTAGATATGAAATACAAGGGCGAACATACGCTGTGTAAATGGTGCAGTTAGAGTAGGCATAAAATGGTTCACATTAAATTAGATGTTAGTTCAAGCCTCCCTAACCGCTAAAAAAAGCGTTCCAAAGAGAGGTAGGAGGAAGGCATCATTCAGTGTGGAGATAAGTGAATGATTCACATTCGGGGTAAAATTTATCCCACAATTCCAAATATATCGAATGAATCCAAATTTATAGAACGAATTTCAATTTATCGAACGAATCCAAATTTATCGAACGAGTCCAAAATTATCGAACGAATTTCAATTTATCGTACGAACCTAAATTTATCGTACTGCATCCTACACCTGCGCAACCACACACCTTGGATGGCCCGTTGCCGTGGATGACGACAGGGCGCGTCTGGAAGACTGTGTTCACGAGCCTCGTGTCCGTCGACTTGAACTTCAAAGACACGTCAGCTACAAGTTAAAAGTTGAAAACAATGTAGGTACAATTTTGGTGAACTGACTTTGGGTGAGTTATCGAATTAGTCAGGAATACAGAATCATCGCTAAAGACAACTCAAGTAAGAGAAGAAACGAAATGAATTTACTTTTTTCTTGCGAAATTCTTGGTATCCCAGCAACAACACTGAGGAAATGCTGATCTGCGACACCACAACTACGCACTTCATCGTGTAGTTAAACTACAACACAGCTGCTCCTAGTTCACTTGCGTTTTTTTCAACGCAATATTCATGTGCCGCCACATATTGCATGTATCATGCCATATCGTGCAAAATTGCACGAGACATGCTGAGGCAATTGCGTTTAATCTTCCATTCGAGTGAAGCTTCATAAAAATTCTCTTCAGAAAGAACTGGACCTGCTGAACCAAGGACAATTTCAAGAAGACTTGCGATGGCGCGCCATCCCAAGTTGAAGAAATGCACCTTGTAAACTAGAGAGATACGAGGACACGCGATTGACCAGCATTGGGCCATTTTCATGAACAGGGACGCATTTGGGCTAATCTTCATGCTTCAGGATAAATTCTGTAAAATTTAAAAGAAAGGAAGTGAACTCAGGCCTGACACAAATTTGAGAACTACAGGGAAGCTGTACTGGAAGGCTCTGCTCGAGATCATACAGGATTTGAGACGGTATTATGCGCCGCTATTAAAAGCGTCAGAAAATGAATCCAAAGTTTGACAGTGAGGCGCCTAGGTGAGGATTACATGGATTTAGAGGGATCTTCGACTACTTTCAGACTCTTGTTACGACTCACTCACTAAGACCATTGGTTCTTACCAAGGGTTCGATCGGACCCTCGATGTTCGGCATGGTACAGTTTGTGCACTAATGCACTGAATAGTTATATACATGCATATGCTTTGAAGTTGAAGAAAAAACACACTTTATTTTTCCAAAAATGGAACGTTTGATGAATGCATGTATGGAACTTGTGGGGTTCAGCACCTACAACCAAGTTGAGAACCACTGCGCTAGACGGAGGAAGGCTTGAAGATGACAGCGGTACACATAACTCGCTTTCGCTGCATATGGCGTTTGGTATCGCACAATATCCAGGACCTCATATGACCCAAAATGCTGAAAACAAGATTATAGGTTAGTTTAAGACGCTGAAAACAAGCGAAATGGTGACCAGACCTGCGTTGTGGTTGAGGTTCTGGAAGATCTTGCACTGCGTGTCGAGCTTGATGCTGAACTTGTCGCGCAATTTCTGGTCGAGGAAAACTTTTGTGTAGTAGAGCTGGTCGTCCGAGTCGTCGGGGACGCTCGCCTTCACCGTCACAATGCCGTACAGGTCCGGCGCCAGGCCCATGAAACCTGCCAACAATGCAGCATTAACGAAAAATTGAAATAATCACGAGGATATCAACAAAAGATTGAAGTAATCATGGGGTATCAACCGAAAATTGAAATAATCACGAGGATATAAACAAAAAAGTAAAATAATCCCGAGGGTATTAACTAAATTATCACGGTATCACGACTACTTGCACTGGCTAAATGATCGTCATGTCGGTATGAAATTCTCCTCAAATCATAACAGAACTGAAGCTTAAAGACTTTCTTTTGGGCATTGGCAAAATTAAAGTATTTCAGGGAGCACACCTCGGAAGATAAATGTGTACTTGTACATATACTTTACGGTATTCAAGGCAAATTAAGGTATTTAAGGCAAAATTAAGGTACTTCAGAACGCACACCAAGGAAGATAAGTGTGTACTTGTACCTGCATATGTAATTATACTTGCCCACGGTACCAGCTCAGGTAGGTACCGGTGTCTCAATGAGTGACAGGGGTACTCACCTCCAGAATTGAGGTACTTATACCCATAGGACACCTTGGGGTACTTCTCAGCGAGAGACTTGTCCGGCCAGCAAGAGTTCTCTGCCCCGAACACGACGCGGCTTTTGAACTTGTTGAACTTCTGAAGGATTTCCTCAGGACCTGCAGTGAAGAGCACGTCGTAGCTGCCGAGAGAAGAGCAATGACAGTCATTTTGTGGACACAGCATTTTAAGATCGTATATTGCAAAGAAAATGTTTCCGAAAGTCATTTATCTTCCGCTAGATTTCTGAACCAACAATTCCATGGACTTAAATTGGCGATATTTAATCATATTTTAAGAGAATCGCAGGTTTAATAAAAATTACACGGAAAAACGTAATGAAATAATTCATCTGATAATATGCTGTACTCGAAACTAATCAGTGCGAAGTTGAGAGAAGCACAGTTCTCAGGAGCGTGGGGCACGGAGACGGAGTGGCTACACTCCGGACACTGGCGGTATGCGTGTATTTCAGAGTTCTGGCGTGAGCGAAATTTGCGCTCATTATATTTAATTGGAATTAAAGAAAGGCTACAGACAGATGAGGGGCTTGATAAAGGAACACGAGTGCAAGGGCCTATGGATGGACGGGACAAACAGTCGGGCAGAAGCTCGACTCGCCTGTCAGTGAACATGACGACGAGGTTGTGGTTGTCCTTGTGCCTCTCGAGCTCAGCCCTAAAGAGGTTGATCTTCTGGCCGCCCCCCACACCGACGGCCATCTCCCCTCCCCGCCACTCCTGGCCCGCGCCCAGCACCTAAGGAGAGGGAAGAGGGTAACGTGGAGTAAAATGATAGATAAAAAACGAAAAAAAGAACGAGCGAACGGATTCAGACATGAGCGAATTGAAAAAAGTTATGAGACAGAGCACAGGGCATCACGCCCAGAAATACCAACTGCAAGATATGCTCAGGCATGCAAAGTTTTCGGAAAAATGCACTGTCGAATCCAAGGAAAAAATTGCGCCCCCAACGTGGGCGTGGCAGAGGCCTCTAGCTTGTTTTAACAGAAGGGAAAATGAAGTAAGGCCAGATGGGGGTAACGCAAGATAGAAGGTTGGATAAGCCGTACCACCGAGTCATACCAGAACAGCACTCATCAAGTCATAACTCAACAACTTGTACCACAGCCGCACCACAGCCGCACCACAGCCGCACCACAGCCGCACCACAGCCGCACCACAGCCGCACCACAGCCGTACCACAGCCGTACCTTGACTTTGATGCCGTAGGTACGGGCGGAGCGCATGTACCGCTTGAAGCCGTCCGTCTCTGCGGTGGCGACCGTCACGACCAGCAGCTCTGAGACACACAGGGGCGTTACTGGGGGGCAGCGCTGTCTAGAGGCCTTCACAACATTAATACAGATGAAAATTTTTACTGCGTTTTAGGGCTAGGTTTGACTAAAACGTTATAAAAATGTTCATTTTTTACATTGGTTCATCTTTTTATGTTACGCATGATGTCCCTAAAGAATATATACTTATTTGAAATATGACACTACGTATGCATGTGATCTCATTCCCGCTCTAGCGAGAATTCCTACCCGTAGAGCTATGCCTGATTCCCGCTGAAAAGGGACAAAAGGCCGTAAAACTTATAACGCGGCAGGAAATGCACAGAAAGTGTTAAAACGTTGACTCCGATTGTGCGGCTGCTACGGTCAGTTTGGTTGGGCTAAAAGCCGTTTTGAAAAACCGGCTATTTTTGCTCTAATACATTTAACCTTTTTAAAAAGTATAAAAAATACACTTGAACCATAATGTATTACCTTTTACTTTAATATTTATTTTGGAAAAGGTAGCAAAATAGTTGAAATGTTATTTGCATATTCCGGTACGTAAATGAACAATTTACCTAGTGGTACACATGTGTGCCACTTCGGAGTGAACGTGTTAAAGAATGTCTTCAAATCTCAGTGGTGACGTGGAGTTGCAGTTCATGGGGCTTCAGTTGCCATCATTCAACTTCAACAGACTTTCGCGGTCAAAAGCGGCTAAAATTTATCACGGTGAAAGAATATAAATCATCTTTATGGATGAAATTGAAGTAGTGGATGGGCCAATCATAGACACACAAATATCAAGCTACGATGGAACTTGTATTCTTGCGTGTGTAAGCGTGGCGAAAACGATCAATAGACAAAATTGTTAGTGCATGTGGCTGTGATGTTTCTCATATGCTTTCTTTGCGCGTCTTGCGAGAGTTCAGGGATCCAAACCTGCCATCATGAAGGATCACGGGGTTTTAGGACCCTCAGGAAAACATCAGAGCCATTGCTGGTTGGTAGTTTTCGTTCCTCGTCAAAATTATCAATTCGTAATATGTCTCACAATAAACAGCTACTGAATACCCAAACAACTTCTCAAAATTCTCCATGAGACTTAACACGTTCACTGCATTTCCGCGGCTGTCAACAGTTGGTTTGGTTAGGTTGTAAGTAGCTGAATAGGGCAATCGACTTTAATGCTTGAATACATTTTTATCCTTCCAAAGAAATATGAAAAATACAATTCCAAGATACAGGAGCGAATAACCGTCTGGTACACATAAGACCTAATACGCGGGGAACGTGTTAAGGATCATGTCTGTGCGGTGTGTACAAAGCAACAACCATGCGGTCACACTCGGGAGTTGCATATAAGGGCAACCCAAACACGAGTTAGAAATTTACCGCAGCCTTTGCTGGGAGTCCCTCAGTGCCAAGATAGAGTTAGCATGATACGGCAACATGACATGAAAAGCAAAAACGCCGGCACTAGCATGAAGGCAGGCCTTTATTTTATCTTCCCCGTAACTACAAACCACACTGATCCACTACTTTTTACGCTGTAAGTGTTCCTGTGAAGCCAATGGAATTTTAGGCACTTTTCAGAAGCTCATGCTCTCCGTGGCACAGTGGTTAAGGGATCAGCCTTGTATGTTGGAGACAAGGGTTCGTATCCCGGCGCTGGCGCGGAGATTTTCCCCGTTGGGTATAAGGGAAAGCTCAAGCACAATACCTCACTCAACCCAGGTGTCGGAAATGGGTACCGGCTTTACGGGGGAACCGTCATGGTGTCCTATATATAGGGTTAGTTATAAGACATTTGAAAAACCAATGCTTGAGATCATATGTATCAGGCTTGATTGGAATTAAAGCATCCCAAAGATGCCGATGTTTGTGTTGTGTGTGTCAGGGTCAGGAGTCAGGTAGAGTGTAATAAGACAGACGAGCGCAGGCTACCTGGACGGCACCGTGGCATAGTGGTGACAGGCTTGCTTTCCCAGCGAAGACGCCCTGGTTCGAATCCCAGCGATAGCTACACGCAGAACTAAATTGAGAGTGTACTTCTCTTGTGAAAGGAAATTAATCTAAGATCCCCGCTCAGCCACCGTGCATCAATGGCGGGCTGGATTTATCATAAGGCCATTCAAAAGATAAAGTTGAAAGTTTTAAGCGTCAATTTGCTTGAAATATCGGATGAGTCATGCGTGAACTCGATTGCTGTGTCGCATGTGTCATGAACCAAACTCGAGAAAAGACATCCAACTCCAACTCAAAACGCATTCAAAAACGGATTCCTCGGCGTGATTCGAATCCTGAATGCTTCATAAATAAACTCGAGTCTGCTGAACGGAGCTTTCTAACATTCAATGAGACGAGCAAAAATATAATTTGCTTCTGAACACTCGAAACGTTGAGAACGGGGGTGTGAGTGTGAGATCGCATGAGGATATGAACGAGGGAAGAGCAAGAAAGAAGGGTTGTGTAGAGGGCAGGGGTGAGGGTAGCAGCCTGAGGGGCACCAACAGGCAAACGATTCACCAGGCGCCCCAGCGGCTGAGGCTAGAGCGCTAGACGGTCAGCTCTCTGGTCTCTCTGTAGCCCAATTCCTCCCCTCCGCTTCCCCATGATGAAGAGAACGAAATGCAAATTTATGTTAATGGGAATTGAAGACGATGTAAATTAAGTCTAACACGAATTAAAAACAATGCAAATTCAGTACTACAGAGATTAAAGATGATCCAAATTAAGGACAATGCAAGTGCAGTAAAACGCGGATGGTTGATCATCAATTAGTTTTAGCCACAACAATGATGTTCGAAGAGAGGAAAGATGAAGAGCATCGTTTAGTATGGAGTTCAAGGGAACGTGAAATTTATGCACAAACCGTGCTACCGCAAAGGATCCCGTGCGCATAAAAACAGCAAGATAAGATAAAAAGTAAGGTTGTGAAACAAGATAAAAGTTGAAGAAGAAAGTCAGAGGTGCTGAAAAACAGGACAGCAGTGAACCAAATAAGATGACCCTCAACAAAACAAAAAAAGGTTTATTTCTACAAATAGAAGGCTCATCTAACTCTTAGCGAAGGACCTCACATTTTCCCCTGGGAGAGCTGGAGAGCTAATTCCCATAGATACAATAGTTGTACCCTGCACATGGGAGTAAAACGTGAATTAAATAACAATTTAAGGAAAACGAGAGTCAAAGGAAACAGGAATTAAAGGCGATGCAAGTTAAGGACAATGCTAATTAACGACATCCCACATTAACAGTAATAAAAGTTAAAAGCCTTGGAAATTAGGAACAATGCATATTAAGGGCACTGTAAATTAAGGATGAGTATCGCCACACCGTTAGTCTGCTCTCAGCTCGCTGCCTCTCCCCAGAGCCCCCCTCACTCCTCCGCCCCCACCACCACCACACCCAGTTCTCACACACGCACTCTCCCACGACACACAGCCTGTGTGCGCTGTGGTGTGCTCACACATGTGTCATGTGAGGTCACGTTACTGTTTATGCATTATACTGTAGTGCGCTGTACAGTGTACGAAATGTCTACAGCGCACTGTAGAGTGTACGAAAGTTCTACAATTCTCTGTAGAAGCAGTGCTCGGTATGTGTGTAGAGTACCTACACTGTACATACTGCAGTACAAACTCAGACGGGACACACACTGTTGTACAGTGTGCTGTACACCGCTTTGCAGTGAACACACTATACTGTGTACGCTACAATAGCCAGCGCAGTGCAATGCTCTCGCCTCTCTTGCTTGCTGAGATGCTCAGTACCGCTCACTGTGCTGCCATGCTGCCCTCGGTTGTGTGGTGAGTGTATGTGTGTGTGTGTGTCTGCGTGTGTGTGTGTGTGTGTGTGTGTGTGTGTGTGTGTGTGTGTTTGTGTGTTCTGGGTTTGGTGTGTGTGTCTGGGTTTGGTGTGTGTGTGTGTGGTGTGTCTGTGTGTTCTATCCCAGTCGTGGCAAGGAAAGTGTCATGTCTGTATATTATACAGGATGTGTTACTCATACTCAGCCAGCCACACATGACACACCCACACACGACACAGCTCACGTCCACAAGTCGTGACACAAAAAATAGGGCTTTGTTGCTACAGTCTGACCGTCGTTTTTCAGGAAACCCAATATTTTTGTTATTGTTGGTATTTCAGTCAAATTTTAGAACTGATGCTCGCGTTTGTGCAAGCGATTGTCGCACAGAAACTAAGAAACTTCAAGTTCAAAAAACCGAACAAAGTCGCAAAATTTAGTTCTTTCGATAACCCCTCCTCGCTACGCTAGCAAAAGAAGGCGTAGGAATCTCAATGAGACGGAAAACCAAAATGAGGGAAAGGAGAAAAGATGGAAACACTCGTGACGTTATTACCATACGCCGGCGGTCTCCCCCCAAACAACAAAAAAAAACATTTTATTGGAACATGAAGACGAGCTACCTAACCCTGAGCTCAGGACCTCACATTTTTCCCTCTGGGTGCTCGCACTTTGCATTGTACACTTTCGTACTCCCGGTACTCTGCCAGCAGCTGTTAGGAAGAGGAGCAGTGACGACTGTTGCGTTGCAGAACCAGTTCTTGCCCTCAACCAAGGGTTGCAACCGGCGGTTCACTGACCGGTCTCCAGCAACGGTAGACAACTGGTCCAATGCCCGCAACCGGTTGGGAAATGTTTCAGGCAGTTTTCCGCCCTAACTGTGCTCTGGTCATTTAAGATCTGTCTGAGGTTGGCAGGAAGATGCGTGCTAAGATGAGTGACGAACACCACGTGACAACACCCGTTGCGCAGGATCGCTCTTTGATTCGGCGCCGACACAAGTTTTGGCGCGGCTGAAGTTGGTGGGAGTGGCTTGCCAAATTTGGTGTCACAAGATTAGCCAAATCGAGTGCCGTGTAGCTGAGCGTTATAAAATCTCGCACGCTATTTTTCGATGGTTCCCGTAAAGGTGCGTAGCTGGGCCAAGGGAGGAGAAGCAGGAAGTTTTTTAGCCCGTCAGTGTAAACAATACTGCATCAATAAATCAAAAAGAAAACAAGGATGTATCACCATCAAGATAAAGTTACGAGATCCCATTCTTCCATTAAATTAACAAACAAAATAACTAAAACCTGGATAATGAACATTTTCACGCACAATTAAGCGGAAAAACACAGCACACGAGCGCAATAACGCTGCACACACGGCTGTATGCGTCGCAACATTACATGGAAGGTCGCAAGTCTGCTTCTTCTATTACCGAGTTTTACAAGCAATCCCACCGAGCCAATTAAGGAAACCTCGCGTGCATTTAGTGACGGAGGAAATTTATAGAGCGAGGTAATGAACTCATGAGGACAAATGGCAAGCGTGTATTGGCCTACTGGCCGAAACTTGGCCTCAACGTGATGGTAGCCTAACGAAGTGATGGTAGGCTGACGAAGTGATGGTAGGCTGACGAAGTGATGGTAGGCTGACGAAGTGATGGTAGGCTGACGAAGTGATGGTAGGCTGACGAAGTGATGGTAGGCTGACGAAGTGATGGTAGGCTGACGAAGTGATGGTAGGCTGACGAAGTGATGGTAGGCTGACGAAGTGATGGTAGGCTGATGAAGTGATGGTAGGCTGACGAAGTGATGGTAGGCTGACGAAGTGATGGTAGGCTGACGAAGTGATGGTAGGCTGACGAAGTGATGGTAGGCTGACGAAGTGATGGTAGGCTGACGAAGTGATGGTGGGCTGACGAAGTGATGGTAGGCTGACGAAGTAATGGTAGGCTGACGAAGTAATGGTAGGCTGACGAAGTAATGGTAGGCTGACGAAGTAATGGTAGGCTGACGAAGTAATGGTAGGCTGACGAAGTGATGGTAAGCTGACGAAGTGATGGTAGGCTTACGAAGTGATGGTAGGCTTACGAAGTGATGGTAGGCAGACGAAGTGATGGTAGGCTGACAAAGTGATGGTAGGCTAAAAAAATTAATTAGCAATACGGTTAACATGCCCAGTACATGCCAATGTTGAAAAAAAGATTGCGGGGACAGCACTAAGCCTGCTGGCAGAGACAGGCCTACCAGACACCCGGCGCCGAGAGGGATGAGGGGTGTGGGGGAAGGGTTGTCAAGTGAGGGGCATCATGAGAGGGAGGGGGGGGGGATGGTGTGAAGAAGTGAGGGGAGTTATGCGAGGGACTGTAGAAGAGAGAGAATGCAGGAGAACACTCGTGCCGTAAGAGAAATATGACAGAAAAAATTAACTGACAGCATGACGCCACAGCACTGCATCACTCACCACCACCGCCGCCACAATACATCACATTTTAATTAATACGCTTGCAGCTATGAACCTTTCACGAATTGGTATCAGTATCATTTATTTATATAGCCATATAGCCAATTCCCGAATGATAATCTATATCTTTTCTTTGTACAGTGTGTCCACTAGAAATGTCGCCGATTTAAAATGCTTCATTTTGCAAACTATAGGCGCCAAAAGGCAGAAATACGTTTCATTGAACAAAGCAGGATTTAAGGTTTTGTTTCATTTCAATAATTTGGTCTATTAGGCATACCTTTAAAATAAAAGTGACATTCATCACTAACAACAATGTTATCCAACAATGTTCGATCAGAACTGCTCATATATTTCATTTTACGGCAAAATAATAACCTCCGATCTTGATGATGACATTGCATTTGATATGGTTTCAAAAGAAGTTCTTTTTTGAGAATAAACTGAACAGTAGTTTTATTTCATTTTATCATCGTTAATTAAAGTTCTAACCATGTTAATTTTTGTCTCTGTTTTTAAGTATGCCAAACAGGCGAAAATCATCAAAATAAAACTTTAAATCTTGCTCATTTCAATGAAACTATTTCAGCCTTCTAGCAATAATATTTTACGCCCTGGAGCATTTTTGAAACGGCTTTTTTTTAGCTGACACCCTGTATAGGACTATTCACTTATGATTCTGCATCATTTATAAGGGAATGATTATCCTCATATATAAGAGAATGATTATCCTCATAAGGGAATGATTATCCTCATAAGGGAATGATTATCCTCATAAGGGAATGATTATCCCCATATATAAAGGAATGATTATCCCCATATATAAGGGAATGATTACCCTCATTTATAAGAGAGTGATTATCAGCAACATTCACATATGATTACCTGCATAATTTATGAGCGAATTATTATCTGCATTATTTACATAAAAGCCAAGAAGTGAAGTTTGCTGACGAATCAATGGCTAAGGCGGGCACGCCCTGCCTCCGGCACGAGTGACGGCCGTCAGTTGGTGCGCAACTTCAGCTTCACCGCCTGAAGGCAGGCAAACTTCACCGGCAACTTCAGCTGTGTGTTGTATGCAACTTTTGTTACTATCGTTGCGAGATGAACAAAATTCGCACGCTGGTAAATATTACTAATTTTGCTGAGGGAAATATTCGTTCTTGACAGCGTCGGCGTTTTTCAATTTGGTAAATCTGAAGGATATGTCAGTTATCGATTTTCCACTTTTTGGTACCTGAACCTAATTAATTGAATCGAAATAAACAAATTTTCTTCTATGCACTTTCCGTCTCAAATGAGTATTTTACGATTTATAGCGGTAAGTTTAGTTTCGTCTTTGATGACGAATGCGCTCGAATAAACAGCTATTCATCGATTTTCGAATTTTTCTTGGTTGAATCATGGTAATAACATCAAAATAAACAACTTTTCTTCTATACACTTTTTTCGTCAAATGAGTATTTAACGAGGTATAGCGGTAGGTTTGGTTTCGTCTTTGATGACGATCGCGCTGGAAGCGAGTGCGCATTGCAGTGTTGCTGTCCGACGTTCTCCTTGAATTACTTGCCGCTTCAAACACTGGAGTTGCGGTAAGTCATTTACCGCTATAACTAATAAAATACTCATTTGAGACGGAAAGTGCATAGAAGAAAACTTGTTTATTTCGATCTAATTAACTATGCTAAGGCATCGAAATTTACAAAATCGATAACTGACATATCCTTCAGATTTAGCTTCAATTTTTCTAAATGAAGGAATTTAGACATTTGTGATGGGAGGGAAGTTAGTCGCTAATAAAATCTGGGTCAGTCATTGAAATAGAGACTTCTAGAGGCATCCCCTCTCATCGCAGAGTATCAACACAGGCTCACACAAGGCGAGTCATTCATACAAACAACACAGGGTCCTGTGTACCCCCACACACACCGGGGCATGGTACAACCGCCATCTCAAATCTGTGCCCGCGGCTTCTGCTTCCCATTAAATTTTCATCAGCACAAAATTTCATTTGTTCAACACTGTTTATAACAGAACTAGATTCACATATTAGTATGATCATAGTTTATAAATTGTAAAAAACAGGGCGGGGATCATTACACAAACGTGTGAACAAAAGGGAAGCAGTTGCGGTGGGCAGAACGTAAACAATTCTAACAAGACGCAATCAATTACGACCACAAACTAATGTCTGTCTAAATTACAAACCTTTTTTATTCTCGCACAGCGCCAGAGAAACGAGCCATAGAGTTCCAAGAACTAAAAATACGGACTTGACCACAGAAGCCATTGCGGCAAAGCAGAACGACACCTTTGCCTCACTACTGCACGCAGGACACTGGCTGGCTCTCGTAGAATTTGTAAAAATTGTAGTACGAGAAACAGCTGGGGCTAGTGTTGCCAGATATCTTGAGTTCAGAGACCCAGAATTTTAAATTCCTTGAAATCCCAGTTCGATCATTTGAGTGAAAATTAAAACAAAATCACATCTTACGTAGAAAGTGTCGTTCAAGTTTGAGGAAGAAAATAGCGCAGAGTGAGAATTTCTAATTTAAATATTTATTTTTTACACTATGTGTATAATACATACTATCACAGGCATCCAATTAACTTAAAACTTATTTTTTCCCTTCATTCAAACTTGATTGAGTAGCTTCCAATAAATTACCCTTCTACTTTGTTATGTTGGAGAGAGTCGTTCAGCTAATCTAATGCTCATCCATAAGAACATTAATATCTCTGCCTTCACCGATTTTCTCCAGAATTTCAGGTTTATCAAGCAATGTTGAATTCTCCTCATTTTGCGTGTCAAGTTGAATACAAGATTATCATTACCAAATTCTAAACAGATGCCGCATGGGAGATAAAAATGATTACATGAATGGAACATTTCAAGCTAATTGCAGTTTATGGTATTTCTGTGCGATGTATCATCCAAATTTGGAAAATAAGATTTAGTTTTCGAAAATGTTTCTGGTAGAGGAAGTTGTTCACGTGTTAAGTTGACTGTTACGAGAAGTTGACTGCCTATTGGGGCATAAGAGTACCACTAGGTAAATTGCTTATTTAGATATCGGAGTGAATGAACAGCACTTCAATTATTTAAACATTTTTTTAGGAGAGGTTCATGTATACGAGGTTAAATATAATCAAGCTATTCACGCACATGTGCGTCCTGTGGCAGCGAACGTGTAAGTTCATAAACGAGACACGTGCGCCAATACCCATTAGTATAGAAATTTGCAACCATTTCTTAGAACATGCATTTTTCTAGTTCACACAGCAAACCGCTTTTTTAATCAGTCAGATGCTTTAAATCGTCGAAAATGAGATTTTATCTTCAATAAGCGATAACATTGATGTATGTATGAAAATATAATAGCCTTAAGAACATTCACATTAAAAACAAAGAATGGAGACATCCGCCCTTCATTTGACTTCACAGAAATTAAATAAATCGCGAAAATCACAGAAGTATCTTTCCCTATTGTCTGCCACAAAATCTCAAGAAAATCTGGAATTGTCTCAACACAGACTTGCCTCCAGCGCGCGTGTGGCAACACTCAAGCCTGCGCGGTTTGCGGTTTGTTAGGTCAGAGACTTGTGTTATAGTTAAAATTGACCTGTTGATGGTGATCACAATATTGTTGATCGTGACACGGGCATTACACAGGACACTCACATTATTGGTAGTGGCAGAAGAACCATGATAACGTATAGATTTATCTGAAGCTCTTCCTCTCGCATGAAGAAAACATGATTTAACACGTTCGCTACATGTGCGATGCGTGGTGAGACGTGTGGTTAAGTTTGAAGAAGTAGATTGAAAACACTGATAAAATTAGGTCTACTTAATGACTGTAGCAAAATTATCGCTCTAGATCAGAATACCAATCAGATACAACGAATAATTTTTGAAAAATTCCTCCAAAATCTCGCAGTCTCGGCTCTTTCGTACTCGATGTGTCTGTTTTTCAACACTGACGTTTTACTGCCGTCATTTTATTCAACGCTTGGAATAAAGCGCACTGTGAAGTGTTAGCTTCAGTCTATGTATTAATTCTACAGAGTCGTAGATACGCAACACTGCAAATATTATAGACGGTATAGCCGTCGGTGTAACTTGCCGGTAAACATTTCTCCCTTGATGGCCGACAGAGGGAGACAACTACTGTAGTGTACTTACAGAAATTGGCACTTCTGTGGGAAAGTGTGAGGTAACGATCTGAAGGTTGTGTGGGGCACTCTTTTTTGAATAGAATAAGTTTTTTGTTTGATTAGAATTCTTTTTTTCCCATTTCATCATTGTCTCTTTCTTCAGTACCTAAACTTTCCTCTTAAACAAACTTTTATTTTATTTCATGACATTCTTCAAGTGTCGCAGTTTCCACGCGTAGGGACACATTTACTGGCTTGATTTCTGTTCCCTTAATTCCATATTTGATCCTTGATTGGAATCACCAATCCAGTCAGATTCTTAATTAGCGCAAAGTCAAGCCCTTATGACTAGCATGACAACAATCCATTAAATATAGGCTGAAAATATCGGAAAGGGAATAAAAACATGAGAGCTATCGATGTCTTTAATAGATAGAATAGTTGAAGACGACAGTTTACAAAATGTATTGTACGGATATGAATGTGTATACCTAATAAGCTATCTACATACATGCTAAAGCTACGTCTCGAGTAACAGAAGAGGAGGCTCTACTACAGGCAAATTCAAGTAACGAATAAAACCGTCAGCTGGCGGTTGTTCTCATGCACGGCAGAAGAAACAAGGTAGCGTCAAACCGGTCTTTTTTGCGTCGACCGTGTGACAATGCTGACGTCACGGCAACGAACCAATGGCAGCGCTCATATTACATCTGGCAACACTGCTAGCCCCAAATCTGTCACCGCTATTGGCCTAACGACATGTCGCAACGGTGACGTCATAAATTTGGTTTGAAATGAAGCCGTTCTATTGGCGAGCCGGACAAGAGGAGGTGTATTTCCCCCACAGAAATGACCCTACCTTGTTTCCTCTACGGTGCGAGTACCGCAAGTGCCCTCGTGTATCCTGTCTATGCAGCTGCGCGAGTACAAAAATATCCTGAGCGTGAAATGAACAGCTGTTCCGAACAGCCCAGATCATTTAATAATGCATGATGCACGTGTTGAAATGCAGGAACACGTGCATTTCCGTTGGGCGGACGCAGGCGCTTTTATTTGTTAAATGAACTTCGAATTCTCCCGTTGAGCCCTTTAATACATGATCAATTGAATGTTAGCACATCCCTACATACACAAATTAACCCTGCCAGCGCCAGTACGATCTCAGGCAACCGCAGCACCTTCACCTCGAAAAAAGATTAGATTAGATTATAAGTTAGTTTAAGCCTCCCTAACCGCTGCAAAAATAGAGCGTATCGAAGAGAGGAAGGAGGAAGGCACCATTTAGTTTGGAGATAAGAAAATGAGGAATCTATGCAGAAGGGGCATAGAAACAGTAAGATGGGAAAGAAGTTCATGAAATAAGATAAAAGTTGAAGAAGAAAGTCAGAGGTGCTGAAAAACAGGACAGTAGTGAACCGAAAAAAGTTGGTCCCTAACATAACGAAAAACATCTTATTTCAACAAAAAGAAGGCCTACCTAACTCTCAGCTCGGGCCCTCACATTTTTCCCCTGGGAGCGCTAATTCCCATAGATACAATAGTTGTATCCCCCTGAGGGGACCTCGAAAAAAAAAAAAAAAAAAAAAAAAAAAAAAAAAAAAAAAAAAAACGCACAGAAAAACGATTCAGAACGCAACAAAGACGTATGCATTTTGGGGCAGATTGTAACCATGGCAAACAAAACTCAAGACGCAGACGGAAAAATGAGTACTTTGACAATATATGTTCCACAGTTAGCGACGGAAATAATACTTTCATTTAAAATGGTTTACGACCTCACACACTTTTGAATTTCTCTAAGTTTATTTAATGAAGCGTTTCTTCTTGAACTTTCCAGGAAAAACTAGGAAAGTCGTCATAGATCACGGCTAGCAAAGGAAATTACGATATTCTACATGAAGTTTAGCCAACGTTGGAAAAACATACTCTCATCAGCATCGAAGTCGCGCCTCGAAAGTTGAACATGATAATACTACAACTCAAATTCACAAACAATACTGGGGCAGCAGGGTGGTCAGATTGGCCTTTTTGTGGCCAAAATATCTAAATTAGGTAAAAAAAAAACAGCCCACGCTGGCAACACTGCACAGCTTTGAGTCTCACAGTCAGGGAACGCTGGAGAAGGCAGGCCTAGCAGCAAGGTAGCCTCTTTTGCACTCTCGCGAGCCATAACACGACGTACACACTCAAATAAGATTCTCACGTAATGAATGAAAGCGAAATAATAGAATGAATCACAATACATTTCTCAGCGCTTAACTAATGGAAGAGAAGCAGACGAGGACTTCGGTCACTATGATAACACCAGACACAATTTTGGTCTCCACGGACATTTCCAGCAACGCAACACAATAATTTTAAGTAGTGAGCTTAGAAAAATAAACATTTGTTCCCTCCGCACAGAAGTGCCATATGGCTCAGCGAAGGCTGGTATTTTCAACACTTTGGCAGGCCGTCACTAGAAAACCCGTGATAATAAGCCGCAAAAAACGAAAATAGACCGCAAAAAAATGCGTAGCTACGAGAAACAGGAGTCTGCAAGCGTAAAAAAAACAGCAGCAGCCCCACTATGAATATGAATTAAGCCAAATTTCAGGATGATACTTTACAGGAATCGTCTCCCAGGATCTGAGTAAGTTGATCGCAATGAGTTGAACCCAAGTTCAGTATTCCACTAAAATTTAAAATCAATTGTAGTAAGTAAGTTTGAGAATAACTAGTGGGTACTCGTAACTGAAGAGCGTCACGGCACCACGAGCTGCGATCACAGCTACCAGGCCGCGTGCACCAGTTTGGGCGAGCAAAATTTCCTCTCGTAAACAAGCGAGAGAAAATAGGTAGACACACAAGCACTAGTTACGAGTGTAGTCTGGCTACGACTTGCAGCACACACTAGGTAGCAAGCCTTGAAACAGCTGCTGGTACAGCCCTAACTGTACGAGATAGATCCATGGCATGGGAGCGCGACTTCCTATCACGGAGATGACAATGGCATACGATCAAGGACTGTGAGTAGGGTTGGCTTACAACCGTTCATTTGTTTACTTGAATGCAGTAACCGATATTATGCAACATATTCTGTGACCAGTGTTTCACTAGTTGCACTCGGTGATGAACTCGTAAATAATATTCAGTAACTTCAATTAATGAACATCTCAGTTTGAATCAATGGATGAGCTCATGCAATGAACACAAACACTACGGTTTGTCCCACGAAAACCCGGACCGAGTATTTATTTCCTGTGTCAGTAATACCCGTAATTATTTCTTTTATCAATACTAATCGGTAATACCATTATAATTTTGCTAGAAATTAAATGCTTTTGGTATTCTTATGGTGGTAAGAGTGATACGGTAAAAAAATGCTCAGTTCGGGTTTTTGTGAGACATAATGTACAGCAGCAGAACACCGCAATGAGCACTCCAACAGAGCACTCAATGTGAGGAATAAGATGGATACAAGCACTTTCATTTCATTCTAAAGAAAGATAACGAGCGAGCGCAAATCTCAAAGAGATAACGCGGAGCGTCAAAGCCCGTCTAGCTGAAACGCTCAATAACTCAGCTCCAAGTGCGACGATTCCTAATTCCCACCCAGAGTTCATAACTTTAAGCTTCACATCTCTTATGTCCAGTCAACCACCCCTCTTGTACGTGTCAATAAGTGACATGGAATAGAATAGAACCAAGAGCAATGCCCAGGCTAGTGGGAGCAAACTCTGCTGTAAGCGTGTCACCACAACGGAGGTGCTCGCAATGCAGTAAGTCGATCGCAAGCACATCAAAGAGAGAGAGAGAGTTATGCTAATAATAAGAGTAATAATAATTAATCAACTCTATACAGGAGAAGAAACAAACAAGTCGAGATAACATAACAATAATGTACTTACACTTCATAATAAATAGGAAAACTAAAGCAGTCGGGAATGAGGGAGCAGCAGTAATTACAGGTAATCTCCGTCCAACTCAGGAACACAACTCAATCAATGGAAGAAAAACAAACAAAATAACGACTAAGAGGAACAAACAAAGGTACAACGCATACATATGGAATAATAGTCGTACGTATCAGTCAGGGTTGCCAGAAAAACAGCAGTCTGGCAACGCTGACATACGGTGAGTGGCGTGCATGCTAAGAACATAGCCGTCAATGCGAGGATTATAAGATAAGCAAGCAACAAAACTAACTAAATCCTAGGCCTAGCAAATGAATTTCAAATGCACAATTAACGAGTGTGTGTGGTTAACCTTCTCTTAAACCGGGGCAATTTTGATACCAACGGGTAAACCCAGGTAGCCCGAACGTCACTATATAAGTTTTTTACTCCACTAGTAAAATGTGCGTATCCACGATACCATTCCACTAGTCAGCTGTGGTGCGTATCCACGATACCATTCCACTAGTCAGCTGTGGTGCGTTTCCACAATACCAGCAGCATTATTATTATTATTATTATTATTATTATTATTATCATTATATAAGAAAGTTTTAGCCTCCCTTAATTGCACGACTAAGATGTTCTAAGAGAGAAAGGAGGAAGGCACCATTTAGTATGGAGTTGAGGGAACGCGGAATCTATGCACAAGGTGCACAGAAACAGGAAGCTAAGAAAGAAGTTCATGAAACAAGAAAAAGTTGAAGAAGAAAGTAGTAGGTGCTGAAAAACAGGACAGCAGTGAACCGAAAAAAGATGGTCCGTAACAAAAAGGAAGCCTCTCTAAACTTTAGCACAGGCCCTCACATAGTCCCCTGGGATCGCTAATTCCCATAGATACAATACTTGTATCCCCCTGCGGGGAATACCAGCAGCAATACACAATTCCAAGGTGCACATGAACTTCGTGAGGCTTTTCCACACTCGCTTGAGGATTGTGTGAGTTGATGCCGCGATCGACTTGTCCTCGGCCGAGCAAACTATGTTGCTCGTTCCCCTACGTTGCTTTGGTGTCAATTTAGTGAAGTTCAACAGAAGCATGTAGTGGGTATTTATTCCTTCAGAAACGATTAATTTTTCTTAACGTTTAAATGATTAAGTAGAAGAACGAATGCATAACTTTAATAACTCTAAATAACAAAAAACGACGTTTACACAAAATGAACAGTTGTTTAACCAAAACTAATGAAGCTAATATTCTACCACGGCACAGAACACATTTTGACATCAAGGGCGCCCGAACAATGGTGTTATGAAGGCTTGGTTTGGTTAGAGGAATGTGAGCGCAATGGCGTATCCACACTACGGGCGGTAGCACTGCTACGCACCTGATCGTTTCTAACTAGTTTTTACACACAGTCATTTTGTTTACTTCAAAAGGGTAAAAAAACAGGGTTTCCTTGAAAACGGTCCAAAAAACGCAGGGTTTTCTTCAAAACGGTCCCCCGCATTGCTATCAACGCTTGAGGTCTGAGCAGACCGACTGAAGGGGACGGATGGAGTGCAGGAGAGCAGGGCAGAGGTGGCTCCGTTACATCCTATTCTAAGGCCACGTCTGCAGTACACACAACTTCGGCACGTGCGAGCACCACGAATGTCTCCTGAGATATTATTGATGTGTGGCGGCACACTAGGCCTGGTGAGAGCATCAGGCCGTTAAATGCAGACGTCAGGGTCCCTATAGGGTGAGAGCGGCGTCGTAGCTGCGCGATGTCACCCACCAGACCCACCACACCACCCCATGCTTAGGTCAATGAGCTTTTCATGTTGAATACTGAGAGTGATAATAAAAGGAATCGTCTCATTTACAAGGAAGAAGGAAGCGTTATATTTATGTCACATTTATCCAGGTTGAAACCGTCATTCTTACGTTTGCAACCACTTATGAAAAAACATTTCGAAATAGTCGTCGAGTAGGAAGCAAATACGCGCTGTTTTACATCATTTTTTCCATTTCACGAATGTCACAAAAATAATTCTAAATATGCCCAACTAAACTCAGCAACAAATCCCGACAACAGACTTCAACTACAACTGACTGTGCAGTAGGTAGCGCGGTGTACCCCAGAGCGGCGACCCACTCTAGTCCTAAGCTGAGAAGATGGGCATTCCCCCCCGAGCCGGTCACCTGTGGTTGTTTATGGAAACAAATTCCGTTGGCACAAGTACACGCATCAGCCCGTCACTGTAGGTAAGCACATCGAGTTCTCTCAAAGAAGACAGAACCTGACTGGAAAAAGCTCACACGCCAGCCCCTCGTGTGCACCTGATGTGATTCAGATCTGCCAGTGGTGGGCGTAACTAGGATAAAACACAAACAATTGTACGCCTGATGTGCTGCGCTCACCAATACAGCGAGTATCTTAGATACAAAACAGCCGTACATTTGTACACCTGATGTGCTGCGCGGCACAGCTATAGCAGATATCTAGGATACGCGCTCACACAGACAAGCAACACTCGCCACTTGCGTTTGATTAACGTCACCTAATTCGAGTCCAACGGTCACGGTCAGAAAACCAACACAAGAGTTTACAGCTAGTTTTTAAATGCTCAGTGATGTGGACTAATGATAGATTTCAAGAGAGAGAAGATGAGAGACAACCTGAAGCAAGCGAGCGCTATACGACCTAATACAATAGCAAACCTGAGCTTAAGATTGCAAGCAGTGCAAAAGAAAACCAAGCGACGACAGCCGTAACACGAATATTGGAATGTCGAGGAAATAGTGAGAGGAAGGATTGGCAACATTCTAGAAGGCAAGCATTCTAGCAAATGAGTGCAGTGAAGGCTGGAGCCGGCAGTTCGTATCAACATGCGGACGCACAAGACGTGGTACAGAGCAGTACACTCTAAAGTAGCACTTCACTTAACATCAAGCGCACCAGCGTACATGTACAGCAGCACTACGGCACACAACCAGCCATGGCTCTCCTGGAGAACAGCAGCTTTGCTCCAGTTTGTTTGTACACCCAGTAAAATTTCTGAGCACCATATTACGCGCAGTTCGTACCAAAGAGCACACACCTAGCCTGACTACAACAATGAAAGTCCACAGTATCAGCGCTCTCAACCACCAGTAACTTGGAGCGATTAATTCTACAATATTTGCTGGTCAGGAGCAGGTATCCTACCTACGGCCTCCCTGAGCAGTGATGCGTTCACGTAACTTATTTTCATGCGAACATATCGTGTGCACAACAAATGGGGTGCCAGCACACACATCAGTAGCAAGTCCTGCTCACAGCTGCTAAGTGGCGTCACTGTGAGGGAACCAAAGAACGCAACCTCGCATGGCTGCGTGTTTTAGTGTCGGGCCAAAATTTTATTGATGTGGGTGAGCGGTTGTAGGAAACTTTTGCTCAAGTTGTAGGAATTTTGGTAGCCCTAACTCATAAGCACCCCCTTCCTTGCAGCCCCTCCTCATTAGCACTCCTCAACTGCACCTCATTTGACTCATCATTCTAAAAATTTAAAATCCATCTGAGAACAAAACGAAACTAGGTAACTCTCAACCCTTCCATTTTCACAATAGTTTTGACCCCCTAAACATGCAGTTGTTGAATAAGTTCCGTAAGGTCGAATGTGGCAAGAACAAGAAGCCAGAAGTGACAGCAGTGGCGGTCAGAAGGGCCCGTCGCTAGGCTCTTCCCTGTCACTAGCCGAGAACCAGTGGCAGGTAGTGGCCACGCTCGGGTCACTAGCGCAAGTCTGGTAGCCACTAGTGGCGGCCTCGCTGTCGCTGCTGCTGTTGCTGTGGGGGGGCCCGGCACTGGCAGCGCCGGAAGGGCCTCCGTGAGGGGGCCGGGCCTCTCGCACACACGGCCCCACCTCGACGTCTCGGTTCCCGCTGCCTGCGGGGCCGTGCTGACATGTGACGTGAGGAGCGACATCTGCTGTCCCCACACCACCGTCAGCAGCTGCACCACTCATGGAAGCCACAACAGCAGGCTCGTGGTGCACCAGCTCATCCTCGTCACCACCCTCATCATTTGGTGGCACAGAGAGAACCCGCAAACCGCTGCCGTTTTTCCCTCGGCCTGACGCTGCAGCCTCTACACAATTGCACAGCAGCTGAGGGGCGCGTGAGGGGCAGCAAGGCGACTGAGGGGCGCGTGAAGGGCAGCACGAAGGGGCACGTGGCTGTGGTGGGTGGAGTGAGGTGTGAGGTGGCGAGTGCAGGCGGCAGTTTGAGCTTGGGGCGGCGGTGTGGGTTGCAGGAGCACGTAGAGTCGCCACCAGGATGTCAGTGTGAAAAGAAGCCTCGGCGAGAAGGGGTCCTGGCGCTGTCTGAAGAGGTTCAGAAGTCGGCACAGGGGGTCCGGGGGCGAGGTGGGGGGGCTGCAGAGGGGGTCTAGGGGTCCGCTAAGAAGCGCCAGTGCCATAACGAAGGCGCAGTACCGCGTCAGCGTCACAGATGTACTTGCCTGCAACGTCAAATGCAATCAGTCACACACACACACACACACTGGAGAATATAGCAGTCTATCCTATTTTCTATACTTAAAATATGCACACTCTTAGAATAGGGTAAACTTGGAATATGCTACACACATTCGTGAATAGCTAGAGCACATAGCAGTCTTTGCTTTTTCAATACTTACACTAAAATTTGGCGCAAGGTATGAATAAATTTAATAACACAAGTCTAAATCATAACGTTAACACTATCACAATCATCAGTACTCAACAATGCTGCGAGGCAAATGACCTTACCCGATCCTTATTCATTGCCAGGAATGTAGCAATTTATCAACAACTCTTATGAGAGGAATTCCAGTTCTCTCACATCCCTAGCCTTGCTGCGCTTCAACCATACATGGCAAGACGCACAAGTTCCCAGAACTAGAAGCCCATGCAATGGACGCTTAGGTCAAACTGAATAAGGGAGATGCTGAAAATGCCTGAAATATCAATCATTTGACGGAATGGGTAATGGCGGCAGCACGAGGAATAACTCATACGAGTCTTGGTGCTCTAGGGCCTAGAGCATATTTACAGCCAGTTTGCCCTTGAGTCTAGGGCCAACTGGCAGTAAATATTGTACGCAGGGTAATTATTGTTCAATATCTAGGATACCAGCTCATGGTGGTGTACGGCAGTAGGTTAATGGGCAGGAGGCAGCCACTCACCAGACACAAATCTCTTCTTGACGAGCGACAGCCTGTAGCCGGGGCCGTTGAGTGAAAAATCCATGCCTGCAAAACATGAAAACGTCACCTGGCGCTTCATAGAGCCTTACGATATTTCATACTGTGACTTACAATTGTTCTCGTGCACCTAATGCTTTATCAGCTATGGTAAAGCAGAACTATATGATCTGTCATACTGTGACATACCATTATTGTGAACATGATGCCTCACACGGCTATTCGATACGTCATACCGTTACCCACCATTGTTATTCTACATCAAGTTAGAAACTCAAAGGATACATGATTAAGAGTGAGAGTGCACGGTTACTGGACACAGAAGAGGTTGGACCGTCTCACCAGATCTCCTTTACAGCGCGCCATGTGAGCCAAGATGCTGCAGCTCACCAGCAGTAGAGTGAGCTCTGGCACAACTGCACAGAGACTGCGCTACCTCGCAGCAGTACCATTACCATGAGGAAGTCGATGGTAGCAATGGTGACGGTGACCCAATGGCAGTACCAGTGATAGAGGCAGCAGGCAACACGAGCAGTACCTGTGATGGTGGCAGCAACAGAAAGTAACCGTGATGGCGTCAGTACCTGCGATGGTGGCAGCCAAGTAAGATAGGCAGTACCTGTGATGGCGCCAGTACCTGCGATGGTGGCAGCCAAGTAAGATAGGCAGTACCTGTGATGGTGGCGGCCTCGCAGGTGAACATGGCGGAGACGGTGGAGGGGGTGGAGGGCCCCACGGACACGTCAAACTTGGCTCGCAGCGTCCCCGACTGCTGGGAGCTCTGGGGCGACAGCTCCGGCAGCTTCCACACCGCCTTCTGCTGCTCCTTGATCCTGCGCACACAGCCACCGCATCGTCACCACAGTACTTACGTACATGCCTATGGGCATTCAGTACACACATACGTTCTCCCATAGATACGTGCATACATGCTTTTCTCTTCTCAAGTGTTTAAACAATCAGAAAAATTATCTTCACAATTGCACGCGTTGCTTTAAAGTACACATTTGCTCTCATCCTCACGTGTTGAGACAATAAGAATAGATATGCTTCAGAATAGCATGAGGCCCTTCATTCTCAGTAATATTATAATGAAGATTCGGATCATAACAGAAACTTTGGCACAACTATGCATTGAAATACCAATATAAGAAAAGCTAAATATGAGCACAGGGTAGGTCTCGGGCACGTAATTACGCCCCATTACCAACAGAACAGTTACACCTGCATCTCTTCAGGCCTTATTTGCATACAACTAGTAGCGTTAAGTGTGCTGCTGCTGCTGCTGCTGCAGCTGCTGGAAGGCCATGTTAAGATGTTCATTTACTCTTTTACTGTCACACATGTCAGTAGTTATTATATAAAATTACTGTACTGTACTGTAATTTTATAGTAAATTACGCCAGTCAATGAAGCGGTCAGGGTACACAGCTATGGCTGTCAGGCCTGGCTGTGGAAGGTGGTTGTGCTGGGCTGCTGCTGATCCTGGTAGTTCTGGTGCGGCAGTGCTGCCTCTCTCGCCTCCTAGTGACTAAGGGTGGGGATTGTGGCCTGCTGTCGGCTACCCTCTCATAGGAAGGAGAAGCCTGGTACATGTATGTACGCCAGAATGTGTGCAGGTATTGTGTAGAGCAAGTAACACAGAGCTGGTATTCACAACGCAGCATTTGGCAGGTTAGCGGAGGTAACGACACGGCTATCGTGAGAAGAACAAGTGACTGCCACAATAATACAGCAGTAGAATATAAATAAACAGTTCCAGGTATTACTGGAGGAGAGGGAAGTGGGAAGAAGGAGGAATGAACAGGGGAGGGAGGGAGTGGAACAATTCTAGCCCGCCACACCACTATGATCCAGTGACGCCATTACATTCGACCTCAAGTGCAGGTAATCGAATTCTTCAGAGAATTATAAAGAAACAGAAACTTTCAGATCTTCAATAGACATTCCTCTCATGAGATTAATTTCCCCTCCAACACTGCAATTATTAAAGGAAGGTAAACCTAGAGGTGCCCAATCTACGATGCAGCTACCAGCCAACCCTGCAGACACAAACTTGGTGTCGAACTTTCCGGCAGACACCACCCTCACTATGGAGACCACCACTCATGCTGACACTCCCCACGCAGACCACCACTCATAAAGTCCCTCACAAAGCCACTCACCCCTGATGCAGCCACTCACCACTGCCCCTGGGGCTTGCTGTGCATGGTCTTGACAGCGCCGTCGACGACGGTGGAGAGAGTGAGGTTGAGGAGGGGCTGGGGTGCGGGGAGGGCGGCGGCGGGATTGTAGCGGTAGTCGACCCGCAGCTCCGTCACGTCCTCTGAACACTTCCAGTAGGACACCAGCTGCAGCGGCGTGCACTGCGCTCCTCGCAGGCTCGACACCTGCACGCCACGCCCTTGGTTGCTTGATTGACTCTTGACTACGATCGTTGGTTAAGTAATTAACCCAAACCTTCATTAGTTTATTCATTAACATGCCGACTGCGTCGTCAGCCCTATGCCATTCGTTAGTTAACCCTTCAACGTCCGAGAGGACTCTACGGTCGTCTTTCGAAAGTAGCCACAATAAATGGATTTCCGTTAAATTGGCTCCTTAATGCGCTCTTAATGGGTTCACTGCCGAGTGGCAGTTCCTTCCTCATCCTGATATCGGTGACTGCCTGATGCCGGCGCCAATTTAGTGACGGTGGTTGTGATAACCGTCACATGAGTGCAATAATTTCAACTTGAAGTGTTAAATAACACTTAGACTGCGACGTGAGCCCCACGCCCTTCGAATTGAACATTAAACATCGGTTTTACCCGCCGCAGTCACTCCCTCTAGTCAGAAAGCCATTGGAGAGGGTAATGGTGACTGAGATATGCTCAGCTCAAGTGCAGCCTTCAGAACTAGGCCTACCTAAGCAGCCCCCACCTGGTACTTGACATGTCAAGTCTCAGAACCAGGCCTACCTATGCAGCCCCCACCTGGTATTCGACAATGTCGAGTCTCAGAACCAGGCCTACCTATGCAGCCCCCACCTGGTACTTGACAATGTCAAGTCTCAGAACCAGGCCTACCTATGCAGCCCCCACCTGGTACTTGACAATGTCAAGTCTCAGAACCAGGCCTACCTATGCAGCCCCCACCTGGTACTTGACAATGTCGAGTCTCAGAACCAGGCCTACCTATGCAGCTCCCACCTGGTACTTGACAATGTCAAGTCTCAGAACCAGGCCTACCTATGCAGCCCCCACCTGGTACTTGACAATGTCAAGTCTCAGAACCAGGCCTACCTATGCAGCCCCCACCTGGTACTTGACAATGTCAAGTCTCAGAACTAGGCCCACCTAAGCAGTCCCCACCTGGTACTTGACAATGTCAAGTCTCAGAACCAGGCCTACCTATGCAGCCCCCACCTGGTACTTGACAATGTCAAGTCTCAGAACCAGGCCTACCTATGCAGCCCCCACCTGGTACTTGACAATGTCAAGTCTCAGAACCAGGCCTACCTATGCAGCCCCCACCTGGTACTTGACAATGTCAAGTCTCAGAACCAGGCCTACCTATGCAGCCCCCACCTGGTACTTGACAATGTCAAGTCTCAGAACCAGGCCCACCTAAGCAGTCCCCACCTGGTACTTGACAATGTCAAGTCTCAGAACTAGGCCCACCTATGCAGCCTCCATCTGGTACTTGACAATGTCAAGTCTCAGAACTAGGCCCACCTAAGCAGTCCCCACCTGGTACTTGACAATGTCAAGTCTCAGAACTAGGCCCACCTAAGCAGTCCCCACCTGGTACTTGACAATGTCAAGTCTCAGAACCAGGCCTACCTATGCAGCCCCCACCTGGTACTTGACAATGTCAAGTCTCAGAACTAGGCCCACCTAAGCAGTCCCCACCTGGTACTTGACAATGTCAAGTCTCAGAACCAGGCCCACCTGGTACTTGACGATGTCAACATTGAAGTAAGAAGCGGAGGGGTTGTGGTCGGCCTGCTGCCGCAGAAGGGCCGTCAGGGCGGGCATCAGGAAGTTGTACGAGTGCTCCTCCACAGAACATCTGCGGCACACCGTCACTTAGTCATGGGGTGGCATGCAAGCTTAACTTGAATTCTTTTCTCAATAGCAAGTGAAGTGAATTTTAGACTTGGCATCATTTTTGGCGCTGGTACACACAGTTCTTTGTGAGCTCTTTTAAAAGCTTTACGATACAAATATTACTTTTTTTCTACTGAATCGTTTATTTTTCTTAGTGTTAGCAAATATATTCATCAATAATACGTTACTGTTCTACTTTTAAGCTCATACTAATGAAGCAGTTAGCATTTTTGCCAAGTTATACTCAAGTTCAAATCACACGCAAATATAAGTGTATTTTAGGTAGGCACAACGCGCACTTCGTTTACGCACATGCTCTAATAGGGACAACCTACACACCATTCTAAGATGCTTTGCAAACTAATCAAACACCAACTCCACAGTTCATTGAAAAGAATCGCCAAATATTTTCCAAGCTTCGTTGTTTGACCAAGTTTATTTCGTACTCCAAAATCAGAAATTGATTATTACAATGGAAGCAAATGCAAGCCCGTTCACAACACAACACAAACGTGCATTTCCCTCTGGTCTAAGAGTAAATATTCCAGTTCTCCATCCATCGCTTGTATAACTGCAGAGCCATTTAAAAATACTGACAACCGGCACGCTCCAGATCAGCTGCAGCTTCTTCAACTCCTCAACGTAAGTTGAACAAACATTTGCACATGGACATCAGCATTCAACATCAGAATTTGGGGAAGCCGAGGCAATAGAAAAGTGTCAGCAAATGACTAAGTCTAGAATTTGCGGAAATGGTCAATATTCTAACATACCCTAAAAAGAAGGATGGGGATGGTGAGCAATAAAAAATAAGTCAAGAATTTGCAAAAATAGCTAATATTTCAGTGCAGAGCATTAACTTAAGAGACAAATCCAAGAGACAGTAAAAAACGTCAACAAGCGAGAAGTCCAGAAGTTGCAAAAATTGTAACAGCGCAGTGCGTTAACTTAAGAAACAACCAAAGCAGAAGGGGAGGCTGACCTCTCGATAAGCTGGGTGTTGGGGAGGACCTGGTCACAGAGCCCCGTGTTGGTGAGGGTGAAGGAGAGCGGCGGGGAGGGCTGGGGGCGGGTGGTCAGCACCGACACTATCCCCGCTGGGAAGCTCACCATCACCTCACCCGTCACCTTCACCTGACATCTGCAACAGCAATGCTCTCTTACTCTGGGTTCATTTCCTTCTTGTGTAAGTTGAAATCTTAACTAAATCTAGAGAACAAATCAGACCTTCACCTGGCATCTGCACCGCGAGGATTATTATCTTACCCAGGTTTTATTTCCTCGTTATCTAAGCTGAAATTTTAACTAAATCTAGAGAAGAACTAGAGGGGACATTACGCTTACAAGGTCTCCCTCTGTATTTCTCTTCCTCTAGTGAATACGTATGGAATTCCTCTCTGCTCCTGCTCTAGATGGATAGACAATCTACCTAATTACAACGTAAACAATAAAGAGTATATAGTATCAATAAATATATATATTATCAATAAATATATATATTACCAATAAATATATATTATATCAGTAAAAAATAACATACAAAGCCACAACAAAAGTTACGATGACCAACAAAATGAAAACATACAACCTAGCCACCAGCCTCCCTCACCTGGACTCGTCAGTGCCCCTGAAGTAGACGTGGCAGAGCTCCTGGAAGGCGATGGCGAGGGGAATGGTGTCGGTGTAGCCGAGGGTGAGGGGGGACGGTCCCCTGCTGCCCCCCACCGGCCCCCCACCAGCGGGGGGGGACCGCCAGTCCAGGCTGGAGGCTGACTCTGCTCTGCTCAGCGCTGAGCTCAGCGCCGGGCTGTGGCTGCGTCCCCGTGCCTGAAGGGGGGGGGGGGGTCATGGGTGAAGTGGGTGAGGTGGGTGGATATTGAATATGGCGGACAAACTATCAATGCAAACGAAGTGTAATTCTCACAAGTCTTATGAGGTGCCGGGAGCACACAAAAGTTAAGGCATCAACTTGCCCAGCAAATGTCTCACATCAACAATACTCGCCATCATATCAGTCTAACTTGGAGAGTTTTCTCCACCCAACTCCCTCTCACCAACATCACGCACTGAAGATCTGCGACTTTCTCTCGCCCATATAGTCAATTTTCTGTTTGCTAAAACGAACTCGACTAAAAAACGCAAAAATATTTAGTTAGAGGCCAGACAATGAAACTGGCACAAAGACCCTCTCGACATCCGCCGCTCCTGACGTCACCCTCGGCACTTGGTAACTCAAGGAATTGACGAATATTTATTTCCTCACGTCGATGTTCCTCCTGGAAAGCGGCCTGGGGATGGTGGAGGTGGGGGTGGGGGTGTTGCCGCGGGGGGGCAGCATGGGGGGAGGACTCGTGGCACCCCCGCCCACGGGGGGAGTGCGGCTCGGGAAGTCGAAGCCATCTGGGAAGAAAGGTGAGCTAGGATTGGACATCAGCGGCTCCCCAACGCGCCCCTAGTGTTGTGTGTACCCTCGTCGTGTTGGGTGTACCCTCGTTTAATTGAATGAAGTATGTGAGCCGAAAGTAATTCAAATAACTTGTACACAGGGTGCGTACAGGCTCTGAGGTTCAAAATTCCACTACTTTTTCATGACTTTTTATGCCAACCAAATCACATTTTCACTACCTCTCTCTGCCCAAAATAATGTCACACAAAGTTGAATTGCAGCACAATAAATGTATTTCAGTCATAAACTTCACAGAACATTCATCATTACTTGCAGGTCTTGTTTTCATAAATGTGTAAATGATCATCACAACACCAAACAGTCATGCTGGACAGTTCAATAGCATCTGCTATGCATTTGCCAGTGCATTAAGTTTGTCATTAATTTCCGCATTCAGCCCCTTGAGTTGTTCTTGCTTGTCTTTGGCTGATTTCCTCAATGCATTTGACTTTGCCAACTCGCACGCGGTGCAAACCGCCATTGTTTTCAGTTTGGGATGCGGTGCTATCCATTGTTGAAAGTCTTTGTCTCGCAACCACAAGTTGTTGAAAGAACAACTGCCTGGCATGACGATAATTCCTCAGCTCAGTCTCGGCACCGTAACTCTAGTCACACACACACGGGATGGTCAAGACCGATGATAAAAACTCAGCTCGAAAATGTTCAACAGTGGCGACAGGTCAACAATGGTCCGAGCGAGCGCGTGTCTTCAGTCACACTGAGCGCGTTTGGTTTCACGTGACGCCTGAGAACCAATCAAAATCGCGGACACTAAAGACGTAGCTGTATCAACCAATCAGAGCCCAAGTAACACTCGAAGGTTACTGACAACGCCTCGCTCAACGCGGACCAAACGGAACGAAAATTTTCAACAGTAAAATTTTCTTTTCAAGAAAAACCTAAACTTTCATGACTTTCAATGACCATTTTTAAAATTCCACTACTTTCGAGGCCTTGAATTTTATTTTCGAAATTCAACTACTTTCCATGCTTCTCCATGCCTGTACGCACCCTGTGTACAATAGAAATGAAATTTTACCGCCAGAAAATTCCTATTAAATAAGCTGGCCACACATAGCTGAAGATGACTAGTACTTACAATAGTAAGTAACTGCCGAGATGGAAGCAGCCTAGTAAGCATCCTGCAACTAGTAACCTCCACCCAGACATGGCCGGCAATACGAAAAAAGCAGCACGAGAGGAGAAAGCAAAATAAGAAGGATCGATTGTAAGTTAGTTTCAGCCTCTCTTACCACAACGAGATGTTCAAAGAGAGGAAGGAAGAAGGTATTATTCAGTATACAAGGAGCTATGAGAACGAGGAATCTATGCATTAAATGCGTTCCCGCACAGGATACCGTGCGCATAGAAACAACAAATTGTGAAGGAAGGTTGTGCAACAAAATAGAAGTTGGAGAGGAAAGTCAGAGGGGCAGAAAACCAGGGCAGCTTAAATCAAAAAAATATTTTGTTTCAATAAAAAAGACCTGCGCAACTCTCAGGAAGCAAAATAAGAATAAAGAGCTTGCGCAGCAGGAGCGAAATTTGGGCAGTGCAGAGAGCACGGTCGCTGGTGAACTGTCAGGCTGGCGAGTGTGCCGTTGAGAAGAGGAGCCAGAAGTGAAAGGAGCCTAAAGAGAGAGGAAATCAAAAAGAGAGGAGCCCTAAAGACAGCAAATAGCAACGCAGAAGAGGACAGACCCCCTCCCCCCCCTCCTCACCCTGCGGTGGCCGGTCTGCTGAGGTGGCCGTCACGGACGGAGATGTGGGACCTGCACAAACAAGTCAACGTAGCCTCAATTACCACCATTATATTGGTGAGCTTGAGAGTTCCCTATGGTATACTAGCTCAAGACTCCCTAGGCCACAACAGGAGTCATCTCAAGAGAGTAAAGAGATGGGACCATTTCGTACGGACTAGACTACAGAACGGGAAATACAAGATACGCTGCGCATAAAAACAGCAAGTCAAAAAGAAGACACAAAAGAGACAGTTACCCATGGCGGTGTGAACTCTACATGAAAGAAGTGAAATGGGCACGGAAGAAAGAATTCCAAAGGCCTGCGTAGCCTCATCACACGAAGTATCCATGATACACAGGCGCTCAACCCTTTTGTGTGATTATTGTGAGTATCGAGGAGGGAATTGTAGGCCGTTACAAAGGCTCCGACACTGTCGGCCCTCAACTTCATACACCATTTGGGAAGCAGTCTCGTCATGCACACCCACCAGTGCAAATGAACACATTCCCTCAGAAAGTAATTTAGATGCTTCACGTGATTAGTCAGTAACATGGTCTCTCATCCCTCACTTCGCATCGCAGTTACATAACAGAAAGCAAAGGGAAAATTACTTTCCTCCATCCACTTCTACAAGAGCTTCAATTTCTCACTGCTTGAAAATATTTTCCCAACGAGACTCACAACTTCGGCGGCACACTCGATTTACTCGGAGCAAGTAAAGCTTTTCATGATAATTTGGGCGCAGCACAACACTAGCCACCGCCAGATCCTCCATACCACAGCACGGTAGAAGAAACGAGGTAGGGTCAAATCAGTTTTTTTTTGTCGACCGAGTGGCAATGGTGACGTCATGGCAACTCGCCAATAGCAGCGCTCATATTACATCTGGCAACACTGTCAGCCGCAAACCTAACACCACTATTGGCCTAACGACATGTCGCAATGGTGACGTCATAAAATTTGTTAAAAATAAAGCCATTCTACTGGCTAGCCGAACAAGAGGAGGTGTATTTCCCCCCATAGAAATGACTCTACCTTGTTTCCTCTACTGTGTACTACCATCCGCTGCAAGAAACGTCCAAGAAGACTCACCAGCGCCCCCAGCAGGAGCGTGAGGCCCAACGGGGGAGGCCCCGAAGTTGAGGTTGAGGCCGAGCAGGTCGGCAGAGGAGCTCCTGGTGGTGTTGGTCGCGCTGCTGGAGCGTCTCAGGCCGCCCTCCAGCGGGTCCGCCGACAGCGCCCCCACCCGCCGGTTCTGCTAGGGAGGGGGGGGGGGATGTGTTGGTGAGGGGTGAAGGTGTTGGTGAGGTGAGGGGTATTAGTGAGGGATGTGGGCGTTGGTGAGAGGAGCGGGTGTTGGTGAGGTATGCAGGTGTTGTACGCAGGCAAATGGAAGTTGTGGGCAGTGGAGTTGCACAGAGGGCTGAATCTAAGAGTTGTATACAGTAAAATTGTGATCAAAGACCCCAAGAGTACAATGATTTATTTTACAGAGTAGATTTGAGAGATTAACTAGGAATACACATGAAAATAATGCAGAGTACAATCAAGAGTGTAAAAAAATAGTGCCCAACAAAGGTTCGTGGAATACTTCAAAAGGATACGGAAAAAATAGTAAACAGCAAGATTGTGTCTAGCAGAATGAAGTAAGTGTATAAAGGCGAGAAAAGTACACACAGAACTCAAGCGAAATACTTTAGCAGCACATGGAGAAAAATAGAGCAAAAGGAAATTGTATCGAATGCAAATTAAGAGTTTAAAGAGAAGGCGAGTACACACAGATGTTGTGCTGAATACAGCAAGAGTAGAAAGAGAAGAAAGGTATACAGAGTGAGAGAAGAAGAAGAGTTTACAGAGAATTCGTGTTGAGCACAAGAAGATGCAGGTTCATGCTGACGTTTAATTGATCATACTTTGCATTTTACAGAACTGATCTCCGAAATTTTTTTTCTATTTTTTTTTAAATAAAATTACCATTTTATCAGCATTTTCTTCGCCTCTAAATTTTCAAGATACTCAGATGTAGAGTAAACAGAAGTTGTGTAGAACACAAGAAGGGTGCACAGAGAAACACGTCTCAGATAACAGAGCCACACGTCACCACTGCGCTGGTCACCATCACTGTAGTCGACCAGCCAACTACACACAAGTTGGAATACCACGCGAAGACGTCCATTATTTCGTGTTGAACTCGAAACAGACAACTGCTTGAAAGGTGTTCTTTTCCTAATTTGATGATACTTTTTTATGTAGATTACGTTTCCCAAAACAAAAAGTTATGAACGTAGATAAGAAGTAACGAACAGCTAGCATTCCGCTAAATGAGTGCAAGTTAAGGTTATAGAGCTACAAACATTTCAAGCAGCTGGATTTCCAAAACGAGTCTAGATAAAAAGTACACTAAATACAAGAGTTGAGCCCATATTAGACTGACAGTCACATGAAAATTACTCCTATCTAGTCGTTTCTCCGTTCTTACTGGGTTTAATTTTGATTGAACCATTAATTTACATTTTTATCAATGTAACTGCATAAAAATATGATCTACATAATTTTTTCAGCCTGAAGATGATCCTAGTTTCATCGAAACGTTGCATTTTAAAGATCGAAAGAGGTATAGAACTTCAACAATCGACATTGATGCAGCAAAAAAAAACAGTTGAGTGATTTTCTTTTTCAATTTAACACGTAAAGAACTTTGAAACACTGAACACATGAAGCAAATAGAAGTATTTAGTCTTGGGCAGCCACAAGAAAATATTGAGTTCCTTCGATGGGAGCTGAATTTAGCGTGCTGGAGGTAGTTCAAGGAGTCAGCATGCAGCCAGTGCACATGACTACGACGAGCGTATACTTAATACAGATCAGATTACGAGCTATTTCAAGTCTCAGCTACGGAGGGTCAAGAATTTAGGATGGAAGTAAATTAGTGAGAACAAACAAGATGGAAGAACAAGGAGGGAGAACAAGACAAGTAAAGTACTATTGAAGGAAGAAGGCCTATAAAGCGATGCAGCAGCTCAATCCACGTACAATCGTGCCCCAAAACTGCACAAGCTCTAACAATTCAAGGTTCTAAGCGCCCTAGCGATGTAGGAATAGCTTCTAGGTTGCGCTACTTCCGTGAAGGGGGAAGCCGTGGGAGGCACCAGAACGGGACACCAATGAAAGGCCTCCCACGCGCTGCACTCGGGCTGGTGGGCCGCTACTCACACCATCAAGAATTTATTCTCTCATCTGATCTTCACATGGTCTAATTGTCAGCTCTGCGACCAAATCGGGCAGTGTTAACATAATTTTGACTAGATGCGACATAAGGTTTGGGTTCAAGACTGAGAGGTGGTCGTAGCCTCGCTCCTCGCCCCTGACCGCCATCCCACACGACAGCTACAGGCAGGACAGCGAGCACAGCATCGAGCACAAGAAGATAGAGGGCAGGAGAGAGGGTACCTTCTGCAGCGTCAGGAAATGGAGGTTGGGGCGCAGGGCGGGCGTGTGGCGCCCAGTGGGCGTCCTCGGCTGCAGTGCACACACGCCCTCTTATGTTACGTCACACGGAAACGACTCTTGTATTACGGCACACGTACACACGAACACAGCAATTACGTCCCACGTGTGACACGTACGCAGGCTGTTATTAGTGCGTGACACGCACACACGTGCTCTGAAGTGCACGGCGATGCACAACTCTCACATGTGCGGCTTCACACAACACCCAAAAATATTTCTACTTTGTGCCGTATTATAGATGTACTGATGCATCAAACAAATACTTGGAATGTACCCAATGAAATACCACAACAAATACACGAGTTTTCTGACGAGGCTGATTCAGGAAGGAAGATAATCCAGTGAAATAGAAGGCATATACGAGGGTCAAGCAGTACGAGTTGAGTTCATTGAGTAGGGAGAATGGAATGAGATGCCTCGAGAACCAAATGTACATGGATTGAAAAGATAGCTTACCCGTTAAGGTTATTCATTCACTCGAGGTAGATTCATTTAAGCGAATATTTTCAGTTAGCAAGATGACTTCAGTAGAGATATTGTTCTGCATACGTACTGAGAATAAAGGCAATTCCATGAATAAACAAATGGAGAGAAAGGGAGGATAACTGGAGTAAGTTTACCAAACGCTACCATAGCCCAAAAGTAAAACCGAACCACACACAGTTATAAGAAAAACGCCTGCGTTTTTAAGAATTTGAGCTCACACGATGTTTTGAGCATGCAGTTGACACCACTGCCGGCATCCCACACAACAACACATTCCATTATTTGATCATTATTTTTATTTAACCCCGCACTCCATTATCTCAACTGTGTACGGCGAGCCGTGTTAGCATGGGTTACTGTACAATGAATTCAGACGCAACCCTGCATTAATCAACCAGAATGTGCGGTTGCCATTGAATGTCAAATTTCACCGCCTCTCTGATAACACGACTTTTCAGGATGTCCTACAGCCAGCACAACCCTGTCCTAATACAACCCAATACCAACACAACCCTACACACCCACAACCCAACACGCCCACAACCCAACACGCCCACAACCCAACACGCCCACAACCCAACACGCCCACAACCCAACACGCCCACAACCCAACACGCCCACAACCCAACACGCCCACAACCCAACACGCCCACAACCCAACACGCCCACAACCCAACACGCCCACAACCCAACACGCCCACAACCCAACACGCCCACAACCCAACACGCCCACAGCCCAACACGCCCACAGCCCAACACGCCCACAACCCAACATGCCCACAACCCAACACGCCCACAACCCAACACGCCCACAACCCAACACGCCCACAACCCAACACGCCCACAACCCAACAAGCCCACAACCCAACACGCCCACAACCCAACACGCCCACAACCCAACACCACACTACCCAACACGCCTACAACCCAACACGCCCACAACCCAACACGCCCACAACCCAACACGCCCACAGCCCAACACGCCCACAGCCCAACACGCCCACAACCCAACATGCCCACAACCCAACACGCCCACAACCCAACACGCCCACAACCCAACACGCCCACAACCCAACAAGCCCACAACCCAACACGCCCACAACCCAACACCACACTACCCAACACGCCTACAACCCAACACGCCCACAACCCAACACGCCCACAACCCAACACGCCCACAACCCAACACCACCACCACTACCCAACACCACCACCACTACCCAACATCACCACAACCCAACACGCCCACAACCCAACACCACCACCACTACCCAACACCACCACCACTACCCAACATCACCACAACCCAACATCACCACAACCCAACACTACCACAACCCAACACGCCTACAACCCAACACGCCCACAACCCAACACGCCCACAACCCAACACCACCACTACCCAACACCACCACCACTACCCAACACCACCACCAGGATGTCGATTTGGTGTCAATACTTGTACCTAATCCGTGGTGTAATATTATTTTTATTATTTACACCATCGATTTGAGGAAATGATTTATGAAATTGATGGGGCTGGTTCAGGGAATTCAAAAATGTCTTCCGGCTTGAGAAAACCGACCTATTTGAAATTTTACAGGCATAAATGAGACGGGACGGTGTTGTAGTGTCTTTTGGTTGACCAAATTTCGACTCAGCCATTTCGAAAGAGTGATTTTTGGAAATTTTTTGCTGGATAGGCCGTGATCAACGGAATCGAAGCCATCTCACCAAGAAAGTGTACACATTATAATCCCATGGTGGAGTTTTTTGAAGCTGGTACCAATAAAAGGGAGTAAGTCACCCAATTACCCCTTCTGCACTTTCTTGCTCCCTTTCAATCAGGACGCAAATCGCACTGTGAAATTTCTACTCGGCCGATTTGTACGAAATTTGGTACAACGGTTCATTGGTGAAGTCTATGGTGAACTTTGAAGTTTCAGAGCATAATTTGATGCCTTTAAAAAGATATTAGACTTCAAATGTACACCAGTTTCGAAGCGTCGGTCGGTGAACTCATTACCTCTAGTTTTTTCGATTGTTTGGGATATTCCTGCATCCCAAACGAGGTGCTTTTCTAACAAAATGCTTCAAATGAAACGAAATATCGTTGTGTATGAAAATTTTGATATATTTTCATCATTATTAATTATATTTGACAATTCTAATTCAAATTTCGGTCAACGAGGGTCACCACGCGGTCATTTTCGGGCGCTTAGATTTGCCAGGTTCACGTACTTGCACCGGCCCAGTGTAGATACTGCACCTTTTTATGACATTATATTACTTAACTATACTATAATTAAGTAAAAACTGCAAAGAATTCGCTCAGCAGAAAACTTATTCTCGTGCGTCGTGTGGTGTTCCCTGTTTTGTACGTGAAGGCCTGACAAAAGAAAATTACGCCTCTGAATTTCACCCAATTCTTATAGAAGGTTTCGCATACGATATAAATGAATATTATTATACGCGTATAGGTTATTTCTACGTTATTTCATTTTGATTTCCATAATAGTACCATGGTTTGGTTAACCGTAAGCGTTGTTTGGTTGAGCAAAGGTTCTTGCATCAGGTTTTCATTTAGGGAGTTTTATGCAGAAAACATGTGTGTTTCCTGCATGTATCTCAAAATAAATACAAAATAACACTTCAGAGTTAGAATGAAACGAAATAGAACAAGTTTATGCATTTGTATGCCAAAAAACTTTCACTTTTATACTAAATATTACCAAGAAAAAAATATTAAAATGACGCTGATTTCGCAAGAAAAGTATCGAAATATACGTAAACATAGTTTCGTTAAACTTTCATGTATGTACAGCTCTGTGGAATGACTTTCAACGCTATAAATTCCAAATTAAAAAAACCTCCCTAAGCGTTGAGAAGAAGGCAGAAGAGCGCGCGAGCCGATGAGTCAGAAGGAGGTGGGGGAAGGGGGACCAGCTGGGAGGGTTGCCTACGGCCGCCACCTGCCCAGCTCGTGTGGCGGGCATTTGAAGCGTGCTGCTGCTTACTTCTTTGTTGATGTGGCAGCTATTTCAGCACTGACATGACAGCTATTTCAGCACTGATATGGCAGCTATTTCAGCACTAGTACCAGAGTATTTCAGCACTGTATCTGAGTATTTCAGCACTAGTACCAGGGTATTTCTGCACTAGTATCTGAGTGTTTCAGCACTGTATCGGAGTATTTCAGCACTAGTACCAGAGTATTTCAGCAATAGTACCAGAGTATTTCAGCACTGTATCTGAGTATTTCAGCACTAGTACCTGAGTATATCAGCAATAGTATCTGAGTATTTCAGCTCTAGTACCAGAGTATTTCAGCAATAGTATCTGAGTATTTCAGCACTGTATCTGAGTATTTCAGCACTATATCTGAGTATTTCAGCTCTAGTACCAGAGTATTTCAGCACTAGTACCAGAGTATTTCAGCACTAGCACCAGAGTATTTCAGCACTAGTATCCGAGTATTTCAGCACTAGTACCAGGGTATTTCAGCACTAGTATCTGAGTATTTCAGCACTGTATCTGAGTATTTCAGCACTAGTACCAGAGTATTTCAGCACTAGTTAAAGAGTATTTCAGCACTGTATCTAAGTATTTCAGCACTAGTACCAGAGTATTTCAGCACTGTATCTGGGTATTTCAGCACTAGTACCAGAGTATTTCAGAACTAGTATCTGAGTATTTCAGCCCTAGTATCTGAGTATATCAGTACTAGTACCAGGGTATTTCAGCACTAGTATCTAAGTATTTCAGCACTAGAACCAGAGTATTTCAGCACTAGTATATGAGTATTTCAGCACTAGTACCAAAGTATTTCAGCACTAGTACCAGAGTATTTCAGCACTAGTACCAGAGTATTTCAGCACTAGTATCTGAGTATTTCAGCACTAGTATCTGAGTATTTCAGCACTAGTATCTGAGTATTTCAGCACTAGTATCTGAGTATTTCAGCACTCGTACCAGAGTATTTCATCACTAGTATCTGAGTATTTCAGCACTAGTACCAGAGTATTTCAGCACTAGTATCCGAGTATTTCAGCACTAGTATCTGAGTATTTCAGCACTAGTATCTGAGTATTTCAGCACTCGTACCAGAGAATTTCAGCACTAGTATCTGAGTATTTCAGCACTAGTATCTGAGTATTTCAGCACTAGTATCTGAGTATTTCAGCACTAGTACCAGAGTATTTCAGCACTAGTATCTGAGTATTTCAGCACTAGTACCAGAGTATTTCGGCACTAGTGTCTGAGTATTTCAGCACTAGTACCAGAGTATTTCAGCACTAGTGTCTGAGTATTTCAGCACTAGTACCAGAGTATTTCAGCACTAGTACCAGAGTATTTCAGCACTAGTGTCTGAGTATTTCAGCACTAGTACCAGAGTATTTCAGCACTAGTATCTGAGTATTTCAGCACTAGTATCTGAGTATTTCAGCACTCGTACCAGAGTATTTCAGCACTAGTATCTGAGTATTTCAGCACTAGTACCAGAGTATTTCAGCACTAGTATCTGAGTATTTCAGCACTCGTACCAGAGTATTTCAGCACTAGTGTCTGAGTATTTCAGCACTAGTATCTGAGTATTTCAGCACTAGTACCAGAGTATTTCGGCACTAGTGTCTGAGTATTTCAGCACTAGTACCAGAGTATTTCAGCACTAGTGTCTGAGTATTTCAACACTAGTACCAGAGTATTTCAGCACTAGTATCTGAGTATTTCAGCACTAGTATCTGAGTATTTCAGCACTAGTGTCTGAGGTATTTCAACACTAGTACCAGAGTATTTCAGCACTCGTACCAGAGTATTTCGGCACTAGTATCTGAGTATTTCAGCACTAGTACCAGAGTATTTCAGCACTAGTGTCTGAGTATTTCAGCATTAGTACCAGAGTATTTCAGCACTAGTACCAGAGTATTTCAGCACTAGTGTCTGAGTATTTCAGCACTCGTACCTGAGTATTTCAGCACTAGTATCTGAGTATTTCAGCACTCGTACCAGAGTATTTCGGCACTAGTATCCGAGTATTTCAGCACTAGTACCAGAGTATTTCAGCACTAGTGTCTGAGTATTTCGACACTAGTACCAGAGTATTTCAGCACTAGTATCCGAGTATTTCAGCACTAGTACCAGGGTATTTCAGCACTGCATCTGAGTATTTCAGCACTAGTACCAGAGTATTTCAGCACTAGTACCAGAGTATTTCAGCACTAGTACCAGAGTATTTCAGCACAAGTATCTGAGTATTTCAGCACTGTATCTGAGTATTTCAGCACTAGTACCAGAGTATTTCAGCACTAGTACCAGAGTATTTCAGCACTAGTACCAGAGTATTTCAGCACTAGTACCAGAGTATTTCAGCACTAGTACCATAGTATTTCAGCACTAGTACCAGAGTATTCCAGCACTATTATCTGAGTATTTCAGCACTAGTACCAGAGTATTTCAGCACTAGTACCAGAGTATTTCAGCACTAGTACCATAGTATTTCAGCACTAGTACCAGAGTATTTCAGCACTAGTACCAGAGTATTTCAGCACAAGTATCTGAGTATTTCAGCACTGTATCTGAGTATTTCAGCACTAGTACCAGAGTATTTCAGCACTGTATCTGAGTATTTCAGCACTAGTACCAGAGTATTTCAGCACTAGTACCAGAGTATTTCAGCACTAGTACCATAGTATTTCAGCACTAGTATCCGAGTATTTCAGCACTAGTACCAGAGTATTTCAGCACTAGTACCAGAGTATTTCAGCACTAGTACCTGAGTATTTCAGCACTAGTACCAGAGTATTTCAGCACTAGTACCAGAGTATTTCAGCACTAGTACCAAAGTATTACAGCACTAGTACCAGAGTATTACAGCACTAGTACCAGAGTATTACAGCACTAGTACCAGAGTATTACAGAACTAATAACAAATTATTTCAGCACTAGTACCAGAGTATTTCAGCACTAGTACCATAGTATTTCAGCACTAGTATCCGAGTATTTCAGCACTAGTACCAGAGTATTTCAGCACTAGTACCAGAGTATTTCAGCACTAGTACCAGAGTATTTCAGCACTAGTACCTGAGTATTTCAGCACTAGTACCAGAGTATTTCAGCACTAGTACCAGAGTATTTCAGCACTAGTACCAGAGTATTTCAGCACTAGTACCAGAGTATTACAGCACTAGTACCAGAGTATAACAGCACTAGTACCAGAGTATTACAGCACTAGTACCAGAGTATTACAGCACTAGTACCAGAGTATTACAGCACTAGTACCAGAGTATTACAGCACTGAGTACCAGAGTATTACAGCACTAGTACCAGAGTATTACAGCACTAGTACCAGAGTATTACAGCACTAGTACCAGAGTATTACAGAACTAATAACAAATTATTTCAGCACTAGTACCAGAATAATTCAGCACTAATAACAAATTATTTCAGCACTAGTACGAGAGTAATTCAGCACTAATAACAAATTATTTCAGCACTAGTACGAGAGTAATTCAGCACTGATATTAGCGGTTTTCATCACTAATACTAGAAGCTTTTCAGCACTGTTGACAACGGCATTTTATCACTGATATTAGCGGCACTTCAGCAATGATATTAGCAGCATTACATCACTATCACTAGCGGGATTTTAGTACTGATATTAGCGGGATTTTAGCACTGATATTAGCGGGATTCCAGCACTGATATTAGCGGGATTTCAGCACTGATATTAGCGGGATTCCAGCACTGATATTAGCGGGATTTCAGCACTGATATTAGCGGGATTTCAGAACTGATATTAGTCGCATTTTAGCACTGATATTGGCGGCATTTCACCGTTAATGTCAAAGCCATTTCAGCACTGATGTCAACGACATTTCAGCACTGATATATGTATTATTTCAGCACTGATGTCAACGGCATTTCAGCACTGATGTCAACGGCATTTCAGCACTGATATATGTACCATTTCAGCCCTCATGTCAACGGCATTTCAGCACTGATGTCAACGGCATTTCAGCACTGATATATGTACCATTTCAGCACTGATGTCAACGGCATTTCAGCACTGATGTCAACGGCATTTCAGCACTGATATATGTACCATTTCAGCCCTCATGTCAACGGCATTTCAGCACTGATGTCAACGGCATTTCAGCACTGATATATGTACCATTTCAGCACTGATGTCAACAGCATTTCAGCACTGATATATGTACCATTTCAGCACTGATGTCAACGGCATTTCAGCACTGATGTCAACGGCATTTCAGCACTGATATATGTACCATTTCAGCCCTCATGTCAACGACATTTCAGCACTGATGTCAACGGCATTTCAGCACTGATATATGTATTATTTCAGCACTGATGTCAACGGCATTTCAGCACTGATGTCAACGGCATTTCAGCACTGATATATGTACCATTTCAGCCCTCATGTCAACGGCATTTCAGCACTGATGTCAACGGCATTTCAGCACTGATATATGTACCATTTCAGCACTGATGTCAACAGCATTTCAGCACTGATATCAACGTCATTTCAGCAATGATATATGTGCCATTTCAGCACTGATGTCAACGGCCTTTCAGCAATGATATATGTGCCATTTCAGCACTGATATCAAAGACATTTCAGCACTGATGTCAACGACATTTCAGCACTGATGTAAACGACATTTCAGCACTGATGTCAACGGCATTTCAGCACTGATGTCAACGGCATTTCTGCACTGATGTCAACGGCATTTCAGCACTGATGTCAACGACATTTCAGCACTGATGTCAACGACATTTCAGCACTGATGTCAACGACATTTCAGCACTGATGTCAACGACATTTCAGCACTGATGTCAACGGCATTTCAGCACTGATGTCAACGGCATTTCAGCACTGATGTCAACGGCATTTCAGCACTGATGTCAACGGCATTTCAGCACTGATGTCAACGGCATTTCAGCAATGATATGTGTGCCATTTCAGCACTGATGTCAACGGCATTTCAGCACTGATATATGTACCATTTTAGCACTGATGTCAACGACATTTCAGCACTGATATATGTACCATTTCAGCACTGATGTTAACGACATTTCAGCACTGATGTCAACGACATTTCAGCACTGATATATGTACCATTTCAGCACTGATGTCAATGGCATTTCAGCACTGATGTCGACGTCATTTCAGCACTGATGTTAGCGTCATTTCAGCACTGATGTTAGCGTCATTTCAGCACTGATATTGGCGTCATTTCAGCACTGATATTAGCGGCATTTCAGCACTCATATTGGCGTCATTTCAGCGTTGATATTACCGGCATTTCAGCACTGATATTAGGGTCATTTCAGCACTGATGTTGGCGTCATTTCAGCACTGATATTGGCGGCATTTCAGCACTGATGTTGGCGTCATTTCAGCACTGATGTTGGCGTCATTTCAGCACTGATATTAGCGGCATTTCAGCACTGATATTGGCGTCATTTCAGCGTTGATATTAGCGGCATTTCATCACTGATGATGGCGCCATTTCAGTACTGATATTGGCGTCATTTCAGCGTTGATATTAGCGGCATTTGAGCACTGATGTTGGCGTCATTTCAGCACTGATATTGGCGTCATTTCAGCGTTGATATTAGCGGCATTTCATCACTGATGATGGCGCCATTTCAGCACTGATATTAGCGGCATTTCAGCACTGATGTTGGCGTCATTTCAGAACTGATGTTGGCGTCATTTCAGCACTGATATTAGCGGCATTTCAGCACTGATATTGGCGTCATTTCAGCGTTGATATTAGCGGCATTTCATCACTGATGATGGCGCCATTTCAGCACTGATGTTGGCGTCATTTCAGCACTGATATTAGCGGCATTTCAGCACTGATATTGGCGTCATTTCAGCGTTGATATTAGCGGCATTTCATCACTGATGATGGCGCCATTTCAGTACTGATATTGGCGTCATTTCAGCGTTGATATCAGCGGCATTTCAGCACTGATGTTGGCGTCATTTCAGCACTGATATTGGCGTCATTTCAGCACTGATATTAGCGGCATTTCAGCACTGATATTGGCGTCATTTCAGCACTGATATTGGCGTCATTTCAGCACAGATTAAGCGCATATTTACTCTGGGGAAAGTTGGAGTCCCAGATAAGAGAGAAGTCCCAGATAAGAGAGGAAGTCCCAGATAAGAGAGGGAGTCCCAGATGAGAGAGGGAGTCCCAGATGAGAGAGGGAGTCCCCGATGAGAGAGGGAGTCCCGGAGGAGAAAGGGAGTCCCGGATGAGAAAGGGAGTCCCGGATGAGAGAGGGAGTCCCAGATGAGAGAGGGAGTCCCAGATGAGAGAGGGAGTCCCCGATGAGAGAGGAGAGGGAGAGGAGTCCCCGATGAGAGAGGGAGAGGGAGAGGAGTCCCAGATGAGAGAGGGAGTCCCAGATGAGAGAGGGAGTCCCAGATGAGAGAGGGAGTCCCAGATGAGAGAGGGAGTCCCAGATGAGAGAGGGAGTCCCAGATGAGAGAGGGAGTCCCGGATGAGAAAGGGAGTCCCGGATGAGAGAGGGAGTCCCAGATGAGAGAGGGAGTCCCAGATGAGAGAGGGAGTCCCAGATGAGAGAGGGAGTCCCAGATGAGAGAGGGAGTCCCAGATAAGAGAGAAGTCCCAGATAAGAGAGGGAGTCCCGGATGAGAAAGGGAGTCCCGGATGAGAGAGGGAGTCCCAGATGAGAGAGGGAGTCCCGGAGGAGAAAGGGAGTCCCGGATGAGAAAGGGAGTCCCGGATGAGAGAGGGAGTCCCAGATGAGAGAGGGAGTCCCAGATGAGAGAGGGAGTCCCCGATGAGAGAGGGAGAGGGAGAGGAGTCCCCGATGAGAGAGGGAGAGGGAGAGGAGTCCCAGATGAGAGAGGGAGTCCCAGATGAGAGAGGGAGTCCCAGATGAGAGAGGGAGTCCCAGATGAGAGAGGGAGTCCCAGATGAGAGAGGGAGTCCCAGATGAGAGAGGGAGTCCCAGATGAGAGAGGGAGTCCCAGATGAGAGAGGGAGTCCCAGATGAGAGAGGGAGTCCCAGATGAGAGAGGGAGTCCCAGATGAGAGAGGGAGTCCCAGATGAGAGAGGGAGTCCCAGATGAGAGAGGGAGAGGGAGAGGAGTCCCAGATGAGAGAGGGAGTCCCAGATGAGAGAGGGAGTCCCAGATGAGAGAGGGAGTCCCAGATGAGAGAGGGAGTCCCCGATGAGAGAGGGAGAGGGAGAGGAGTCCCAGATGAGAGAGGGAGTCCCAGATGAGAGAGGGAGTCCCAGGGACAGA